>JAJJWX010000874.1:0-340541 GCA_023529315.1 Papaver bracteatum
AAGAAAGTTGGAAGCGTTGCAACGCTCGCGCATCAGTGGCAACCTGTTTACAAATTCATGGGATTAAACAACCCATGATCCAAAACCCAAGACCAAAATCCATTCCACCTACCCAAGATTCAAAACATTTCCACCTCACCCCCATTGGATTCTTTCCAAAACATCCACCTCACCCCATTGGATTCTTTCCAAACATCCACCTCACCCCCATTGTATTCCATTTCATCCATCAATTAAGAAAACATGTTTTGTTTAATTGTTGAGTGGATACTTCTGATGAAATTCGAATCCAAGTGTGAGAGAATTTTTGTGTATAAATAGAGAGGGTTGTTGTGTTGAAAACTCATCCAAGAATAGCTTGTTCATGTTAGTTTATCAAATTTCAGTTTTGTTGTAATGTTCTTCATGTTCTAATTTCATTTACTAGGGTTTAGATGAAGCCTAATCTCATTGGTATGTATTCATATCTTGTATCTTGTTCTTGAAAGTTTAGAATTGTTTAAAGATATAATTTAATCCAAGTTTGTCAACATCTTGCTCTCACAATGTATGCCATGTATCCATTGTAGTTAGAATATCTCTATGTTGATTATGCTACAACTCATGCTTAACCAAATATTGATCTTTAGATTAGTTGTGCTTAATTAGACAATTAATGCTTTGGAGAAATACTTTAGTTGTGATTAAATTATCCATTGGAGAAACACCTTAGTTATACGGTAGACTTGAATCTACTATAAGGACAAGAATAATATTACAAGTTGAATGCATATCATAGGTTATTGGTGGATTTGAATACCCTAGTATCCATATTATCATTGTTTACATATCTTGTTATTTGCATCTTTTACTTATTATTTAGTCACTTGAAAATCATATCGTCGTATCGACAAAATCAAACCCCTTTTGGTTACTCTCTGAATCAGGATTTAGAATCAACTTCTACACTCTCCAAGTCTCTGTGGTTCGACCTGTGCTTGCCTGTGTTGCTTGTCGACACTTGTGCACTACAGTTTATACATAGTAGTAGGTATCTTTCCGAGCCTACCAAGTTTTTGGCGCGTTGCTGAGGATTCGGTAGTGGTGTAGTTCAATTTCTATCTCGTCACATTATTTATCACACTGTAGCATATCATATATCCTTTGTACATATTATCTAGTACATGTTCACTATGACATATTCACGATTCGATTACTGTTAATATTGATATTTTTTTTAATTTTGCTTTTGCTTTAAAACTTCGAAACCCTAACTACCTCTTTTGAGCTCAACAGTGCATGAGTAGCATGTTGTAAAGAAGCGAAGGAAAGGAAGCGAAAGAAGTTTTTATTTTAAATAAAAAAAAAGAAGTAGTTTATTTTATTTTTAGTTTGTATTAGGATTCCTCTACTCTTGTAATTTTCTTTTTCTTTTGCACTTTATTTTGGACTTTGGACTTGGACATTCTATTTTTATTTTTATTTTTAAACCCTACGGAAGGGTATTATTAAATATCAACTGTTTGAGAGAAGGACGGTGATTACAATATCACCTCGGCCCCTCGGGTTCGTTCATGACATAGGAGTCGTGGCCGAGTCGACAACAACGGTTCATCCCCGTCTAGAACGGGAGGTAAGTTTGTCGAAACACTCGCGAATCCCTTGTTAGCGAGTTACTTGTATTCCTTCGGTTGCATATATGTTGAGGATTTGAATACGATGCTTTATTTTCTAGTAAAGGGCAAGGACTGGCCATACAAGATAAGGGTTGGATTTCATCACCGTTCTCTTCTTGCCGCCTTAGGAAAACGATACATACGTGAACCTAAGCTTTAAAATTTGAAATAGAACGAGACCTATAAGGTAACGAGCTTAGTAGGAAAGTCGTTTGAAAAATATTGGTTACTCTTTAAGCATACTTGAAGTTCATGACGGTTTCAGTAAATTGAATGCGTGATTAGCGCTTGTAATGCGGTGAGGCCTTGGGTATCAAAGCTCTAGCAGCTTCCTCGCCTCTATTCAATTTACTTAAACTCGGATTGATTCCAGAGGTTTGCTCAGATTGTAACGAATTCCATTTCGAAGGATTAGAAGCTGGTCTAGAAAACAATCTAAGTGGAACCATCATGCTTTTTGTTTGCTAGAAATCAGTAGGTTTTCAGTGGTAGAGTCAACCTTGTTTGCGATTGCATAGAACTTCCTTCCGTTTATGATTTTCTTCTTTTATTTTGTTTTCTAATGTATGCGAGGTAATTAGAGAACGGGCTTGGAAAAAAAAAAAAAAAAAAACAATAATGAAAAAAATATTGGTCTGTTTTCAGTGTGTACATCCCAATCTCTGCAACAAGCCTAGTGCTAGTTAGAGATCATGTCGAGATTCTGGTGCAGGTGGGGATGAAACAAATCCATCGAGAGCTTGCTTACGGGCATGCTTCACATTATGAAACTCCAACAGACCATGATGTCAATAGTTATAGGGATTATTATGGACATTTTCACGATCCGAGCATCAATACATGGACCCTAATAACTACTCACATGTATCATCCACCACAGGTGAAAATGAACATCTTTACAGTGCCCAACTCTCACAATCATCACTTTTGGACCAGTTAGAAGCTGAATGCACTTTAGAAATGCAAATGCATGAATCATAGCATATAATTCTTACAATCGAAATCTATGCTTGTACCTTATGTGGAGGCTTAGGCCATCCTGCTGAGAATTGCTATATTTTGCATGATTTTAGGCAATCTAGAGAATATCATGAAAATCCAAAATATGAAATGCCAACAGATTACAAAGCTGATAGTCATTGGGACCATAATCAACCTTTCGAAGGTTGCGATCAGTATTTTATAGACCCTAATGACCATGCACACATGTATCATCCACCACGGTGGGAAGTTGAACAATTTTGTACTTCTCAATCGTGGAGGAAAATCTCGAACTCATCGAACAAAATAATGCTAGGAGTGTATTGCATGATAAACCATATAGCATTGATTATGAATTTCCTACATCATGAAGACTCCCCTTCCAATAATAACTTAATGCATTATTAAAAATGAATTTGATTCATGAAAATGTAGAAGGGAGGAATTTAGATGAAATGTTTGTTTGTCCTAATAGTAAAAAATATGAAACAGTATGCCTAGTCTACCAAATAGTATGTTGTATATTGCATACGAACCTGCTTTAAATAAAGGACTAGAAATACTAATGATTTTAATAAGGAAATGTATCATGATGATGAATGGATTTACGATGTTACAAGTTAGAATAATATGTTTTACCAGGTAAATATTGTCAAACCTTTGAGTTCGCATATTAGCTTCTCTCATTTCAATTAATGAATAGTGTTTCTCTGATGTTACATATACATGTTGTTGATACTGATCTTGAGTATGCAATTATTCTCATGAACAAGAGTATGCACATTTCGCAGTTCCATTGAGAAAATGTTGAATATTTATTACACTAATGATATTATGTTTGAAAATATAATTGATTTGTAAGTTCTATACCTAGAGTATACTATTGATGTCTCTTTCGATTTTAATGTAAAATAAACTGGATGATCATGATAACGATTTGGCAAATCTTGTTGAATTGTTCTATTAATGAGCATCTTGTAACATTTGCAAAATGATTTAGAGAGTTATAGATGTGACTAATAATGGTGTGCCTACCTCTCGCCCATGTCAAAGCTGGTAATCTTGCACCCAACCTAGATTTGTTTGTAAAGTTATTTTAAACCTACTTTTTCTAAGAGTACCTAATAGGATTGAACTCTGTGCCTCTCAAGTCCTCTTGGACTATTTTGCAGCTAAATATAGCCTTTGATGAGCCACCATTTGAGTTTATCTGTCTCTCCATCCATCCATGACAAAATCCACTTTGAAATAGATCTAGCATGATGCATTTGAAATTATTAGGGATTTTACCTAAAAGTTTATCCTGATTGAAAAATCTAGGTTTGGGGGTAACTCATTCACATATGCAGTCTCACTTGCATTGCTGTCCTGTTATAATTGTGTAAGGCTGTTGATGTTTCCGCATTCCGTCTTTTGGGTTGATCCTCAACTTTTTAGATTGTTGGTGTATGGTGAGTCATCATTGTATAATCTAGTAGGTAAATTTTGAATCTTGTTGATATATTTGTGTGCTAACCAAACTTTTTGTCTTGCGCTCATATTGTTTGCTTTCATAGCATTCATTCAATTATGGTTAGCACCAACCTTTTTGCATCTGGTAATCTCTTTCCTTTGAATCTGTTTTGTTCTCATGTTTGTTGTTGTTCTTATCATCTTTTGAAACATTGAGGACAATGTTAGATTTAGGTTTGGGGAGTATTTGCATATAGCGTTTTTAGTCTTTTTTGTAAGATAATTATCTTGTATAAATCGAGTCTTTTATGACAATTGTGTAGCGGGTCTTTTGTAGAATCTTTGTAGTCTTTTGCATTTTTTATGACCAGTGTGTAGCGGGTCTTTTATGAATCCTTTGTAGTTTTGTTTATGACCGGTGATTATATAGATCTTTTATGAGATATTCCACCATAGTCTTTTGCATTTTTATGTTGACTGTTGCTGTGACAGTGTTGTGTAGCGAGTCTAAAATAATGTTCGTGAAGTGTGGCAGGTCCACAAAATTGCCTCTAAAGATCTTAATGTTTAGTATCTAATGACCAGGTGTGTAAGCGGTCTAAAAAAAAGAAAAAATTGGTTACAAATTATCAAGGTTCTACAAAATTCCAGAAAGTTCGTGTGCTGGTTGAAGGCAGAATGAAAGACATTTCTATGGATATACCGGGTGGAGAGTTTTGTGGGTACATCTTTGAGAAAGGCCCTCACGAGACTACAACTCGTCCACTAGGGACACCTAGGGGTTAAAGGCAATCACATCACGTTTAAATGCATTCGAGAGACCCGATCAGTGGTATGGTTAAATTTGGAATTCTATTTCCTTGAGGACAAACAAAATTCAAGTTTGAGGTATTTGATGAGTGCCAAATGTGCATATTCATACACCTTTTTCATTGGCACTTAACTCATCTTTCGGCTTAGTCATATATTATCCCAAATTATTGCATTTTACCATTTTTCAAAGAATAAATATTTGTATTAATTAATTTTGTGTTTTAAGTACTAAATAAACTTGGAAAATTGAAGACAAAGAAGAAAGTTGGAGACGTTTTAACCGCTCAGCGCATCGTTAAGCAGCTTGTTTACAAATTCATGGGATTAAACAACCCATGATCCAAAACCCAAGAGACTAAATCCATTTTCCACCTCACCCCCATTGGATTCTTTCCAAAACATCCCTCACCCCATTGATTCTTGACATCACTACTTTCATTCTATCCATCAATTAAAAAAACATGTTTGTTTAATTGTTGAGTGGTCTGATAAAATTCGAATCCAAGTGTGAGAGAATTTTTGTGTATAATAAAGGGTTGTTTTGTTGAAAACTCATCATAATAGCTTGTTCATGTTGGTTTATCAAATTTCAATTTTGTTGTAATGTTCTTCATGTTCTAATTTCATTTACTAGGGTTTAGAAAGCCTAATCTCATTGATATGTATTCATATCTTGTATCTTGTTCTTGAAATTTAGAATTGTTTAAAAGATATAATTTAATCCAAGTTTTTCAACATCTTGCTCTCTCTGATGTATGCCATGTATCCATTGTAGTTAGAATATCTCCACGTTGATTATCTTTACAACTCATGCTTAACCAAATATTGATCTTTAGATTAGTTGTGCTTAATTAGACAATTAATGCTTGGGAAAATACTTTAGTTGTGATTAAATTATCATTGGAGAAACATCTTAGTTATACGGTAGACTTGAATCTACTATAAGGACAAGAATAATATTACAAGTTGAATGCATATCATAGGTTAAATGAACGTCATGACATTGCTGAGAAGAAAACTTTAAATCGTTGGTCTCCAAGGTGTAATCGACGTCATGACATTGCGGTAGTAAGAGATCGTTCTAATATCAGATTCTATTCAACTGAACCTTCCGTGGTAATAGAATCTGATATGGCGTAAATCAAGTTAGGTTTTGTTTTCAACTGAACCTTCCGTGGAACGATCTCTTACTACCGCAATGTCATGGCGTAAATCCTTTTGCCACGGATATGGAAGCTCTCTAATATCAGATTCTATTCAACTGAACCACCAAGTAGTAGCTCACTCAAGGTGTAATCCAATCTAACGCTTTAAGCTTTGTGAATTAGGTTGATCCCAGTAGTTAAACTCTTAGATCAAGGTTTACTTGCTGGTGTTATTTTCATACACGATTGCTACACAGAATTTCTCTGCAAGGTCTCGCGATTTCTACTTGTGTAAAAAGTTAGTCGACGATTACTTATCTCATAACTTCCACTAGCAATAGAACAATCAATATACTGATCTAGTAGGCCTCCCAAATCAATATAAGAATCACTCATAAACCCTAGATATGGTAAAGACAAACGATGATGATACAAACTCTCAATAGATTTGTATTATTGATGAAGCTTCATGCTTAGAACATTGAATTCATCCTTAATCAACAAAGGATTTAGTTTCTCATATTACAAAGAAGATAAATAATGGTGGTTTCCCCCTAAAGGGGTAAACCCTAGGTTTTTATGTAGAACTTGTGATATGAGATC
The DNA here is from genome assembly GCA_023529315.1 of Papaver bracteatum. Taxonomy (NCBI): domain Eukaryota; kingdom Viridiplantae; phylum Streptophyta; class Magnoliopsida; order Ranunculales; family Papaveraceae; genus Papaver; species Papaver bracteatum. The sequence goes on from JAJJWX010000874.1 coordinate 6,650, forward strand.
GATATGATTTTATACATAACCTAATACCTTTTTATAGGTTTACATTGCTTGGTCTCCAAGTATTTAGTTAGGTTTAGGAACCTAACCCGAAATAACTTCACTGTCTTCGGTATTCAATAGAAACTGTTTTGGCCACAACTTCTTCATCCGAACTCGGAATGACCTCATTCTTTTTGGGGTAAATTTATTAAATACCCTTAGTTTTGACACCCAATAAAAATACCCCTATCAATTAAAAACCTTATCCATTAAAAAATAGATTACCTTAATACCCTCACTCATATAATATACTTCTTTATTTCAAAATACAATAAAAATTTGTATCTACCATTTCACCACCACCACTAGAACCACCAAATATCCCACCACCACCACTAGTACCCCACCACCGGGGCACCACCGCCAAAACCGCCCGTCACAACCACCACCCGCCACCACCGCCTTCCCGCCACCAACACCAGTCCACCACCGTTTGACACCACCACTAGTCCACCACCACCACCGCTGCCATTGGCGTCAACAATCTAAGTTGATCCCCAAAAACAAAAATAAGAAAATAAGAAACAAAAAAAATTATACAATATCAACAAAAATAATTAAAAAATCATGAAAATGTAATATGGCGTCAACAATAGAAGTTGATCCAAAATCCGGTGTCAACAACCGTAGTTGATCTTCAAAACAAGAACCAAAAAAATCATAAAAAGGTAAAAATAACATGGCATCAACGACCGAAGTAAATCCCAAAATCTGGTGTCAACAACCGAAGTTGATCCCCAAAAACAAAATCAAAAGCTCATAACAAAACAATATGGCATCAACAACCGAAGTTGATCCTCAAAGGAAAAAATCAGAAAATAAAATAAATAAAAATAAAGTAATATGGCCTCAACAACCAAATTTAACATCATAATATGGTGTCAACAACTGAAGTTGATCCCAAAATATGGTGTCAACAACCCAAGTTGATCCCAAAATAAGGTGTCAACAATCAAAGTTGATCGATTTCGTTTGTTGACACAATAAGTGAAAAAATACTCCAACTTTTTTGAGTCAACAATGGATGTTGATCCCATTCATTGGGATCAATAATGGAAGTTGATCCCAATGAACGGCTCAACAACCAAAGTTGATCCCCAAATCTGGCGTTAACAACCAAAGTTGATCCATAAAATTGATGTACTAAAATTAGTGAACCTGGCCTAATTCGAACACGCATTTGCTGACTAGAGTCAGTTGTGATACCATTACACCACAGGTTCATCTTGATACATCCCATATGGGGAAGGATCAATCACTGGAAAACAACCAACAAATGTGACCCAAAATGGAAATTGATCATCTTTAATGTGCCATCATGACTCCTGCACCTATAACTACTAATAGTAATACAACACCAACAAAAATTGCTAATGTTATTATACACATTTTCTCATCCACATCAAATGATACTTGTGGTATACCTCTTCCGTATGAAAATTCAGTTTCACTTTCACCTACTCAACAAGAAGTACAACCACAAAAATTCAAAGACTTCTCTCAAGTACCACTGCAGCAACAAAAACAAGTATTGCCTAACAATGAAGATGTATTATTATATATGGATTATTACCCCCACCACCACAACAGACAGAAAACCAACTATTTTTTTTCTACGAGTAATATATGTATCAATCGAAGACCAAACTATATATTGATGTAGTATGGTCTATGAACAATTTAATCATAATGAGAGTAAAAACAAAAATGCAGCATGAAAAGAAGATATTCCCTATTATTTTATTGTTGTTTAATGTATACAAGTACTATTAGTGATTGGTTCTTCCCTAAAATATGACTCAGACTAAGTTCATTGTTTCTGATCAAGGGAAAATTAATGAGAATATCCAATACATCTAAAACCGATACATATAATGGTTGAAAATTAATATTTACCTTGGTGAAATAATTTTCCTTGGCGTTATTGCATAAGCACTCTCTGCAACACATGAGACCATACTTCCTGATATTCTAGTGCGGGTTTCCACGAACACGGCTGCATACAATGAACAAGATACACAGATGCATACAATGAACAAGCCACTAGCTGTCTAGTGCATGTACTATACCTGTGGAGGAACTCCAAGCTGCAAAATAGAGGACCCATTATGAAACCACCGCCAAGACCGAGCAAACCACCAACTGTACCCGAAAATAAACCAACAAAAATATACAAAAGTAGCTGGTAGGCCCTCCATTTTGTGTTCTTTCCTATGTACAATCCAACTGCCTCATACAATGTCAATCCCACATAAACTAAAATCTGACAATATTATACTTGCAATGCGGACAAAAACCAGTATAATGTTGAACATGTTTCCCTACAATTCTGTTTCTCAAGGAAGTTAAAGTTATATTATTGTATAGCTCAAAAAATTCTAGCAACAACTAATTAAACATAGGAGGAAACCTCATAACTATTTACATTATTTACATCAAATGAATTAAAAACGGATTAATACACTAATGAATATATACGAATCACCTCAAGTGGATTTTTCAATTCCACCATATCCACCGTTTTCTTGTCTCCAACTACCATATCCACCTCTTCCATCAAAGTTTCTTATCTACGGATAAAATAGATGAAATCATTACCAAATCCTAAAAAATCTGAATCAAAAAAATGAGAACTAAATTTATACTCGTATATATCGATCTTTACCTTTGATTTTGAATCTTCAAACTTTTGTTGTTGAAGAAGACAGTTATTTCGTTTAAAATACGATTTGTAAACCCTAATTTTTCAGGTTTTTAATTATTTTTTTTTGTTAATTTTCTCTCTAAATTGATCTTTCTATGCTCTAACACAATCAACAACTCAATTTTAGGTTTGATTTTGCACGATTTTCATTTAGTTTTTTATGGATCTAGTTTCTTTTCCGTGTGGAGCAATTGCAGAGAGAGAAAAACCAAAAACATAAATGAAAAAAATGGTTGAATTAGATCGCGAATCAATATGTCATGTTATTCTTCTGTAGGGGTATATCGGTAATCTATAATCTCGGGATTTCAGTGCAGGGGCATTATTATTTTTGGTAAGGGTATTTTTGAAAGCCATCAGAAGTAAGGGTATTTATAATATTTCCACTTCTTTTTGAATTCTTTTTATCTTTCAATTTTCTTCAAGATGGTGATGATAAATCCTTGATTTGAAAGAGTTAAGATCGGTCTTTGGCCTTTCTCTTGATTTTAAGCGTTTTGCTCCTTTTCGTCGCACTTCTTCTACTTCTCTTGGACTTGGGCACTTGGATACTTGGAATACTTCTTTTCCTATATCTTTTCAGCACTTTGTAGCTCCTTTTTGGATGATTCACCTATTAGAGGCAAACAAGAGAAAACAAGAGTAATAATACAAAAATATGGAAGAATAATAGCTTAAGCAAGTATGGAATGGACACTAAAATCATATGAATTATGCACTTATCAAATTCCCCCACACTTAGCCTTTTCTAGTCCTCGATCAAACTAAAATAAAAATAATCCTAAATACAACAACTCCATGTCATTGAGAAAACGGTTACTCTTAGCATGAATAACAGGACTTTAAACCCCTAGGTGTCCCTAGTGGACGAGTTATAGTCTTGTGAGGGATTACAAGAGGTATACCCACAAAACCTACTCCAATTTCTCTCCTTGGAAGAACCACTAAGGATAGACACAAAGTAATAGCTAAATAATTAGCTTGCATAAGTTCTTTAGCTGCAAACATCCCACATACATTCCAATCCGCACACACAAGCAATTACTTACGTATGACATTCAATCTGATTGCTAAACTCTACTAAGATAGTCATCGTACTTGTTGCAATATTTATCACAACACTCGCGTACTGAAATCACATGGATAGATAAGAAAATGGAAATAGAAAAGTGAAGTGTGCAAATATTGACTTAAGTGAAAGATGTTACCCACAATACTTGTATGAATGTCGTCAAAGGATATATATTTATAGCGCAATAGTTGAGAGAAGCACCCATTTAACTCGACCACATGATTAGATACTCTAAGCGCATGTTCCTTTTAAGAAAGTACATGATAGTTGCCTTGGATCCTGCGTTCCACGCTTGTTTAGGCGACGAAGACAGGGACAACGTTTCACACATACTGCTATCCAAGTGTAAAGAACCTCATCAATAGTCTTTTTTGACTTGCTATATAATGATGATGTGGTTTTTATTTTTATCGACTATGATTATCCGCGATTCCGGACCTAGCATTTATTAGTGACGATAAATGAAGAGGAGCCTTATATATATAATTATTTTTTTCCGGCTCACTCTTACGCGTGTAAGACAATTGTATTATGGGGCTTTTATATAACTCAACCAATGATTAACTTGCTACAATATCCACGACAGTATTAGGATCCCACCAAATCACTTTAGAGAAACATAAAAATGCAAAAATAAAAAGAAAGTGATTCAGTAATAATTAATTGCGAGTTAAATCTTTCAAACGACTACCATAGCTTAGTTTTGCATTCAATTATGAACATATATATTTAAGGATTGTAGAATGACAAAATGGAACTCAATCTATAGCCGTAAGAACTGTTTCAACCTGAAAAGGTTTAGAGTGTCATCCTAAATAGCTCATAATTAACTCCAAAAGATGAAGTCTCAAGATGCAAGAAATCAAAGAGTATTACTTTTTTTTATATATATATGCAAACCAAACATGCTTAACTACTCCCCCACACTTAAACTCAACATTGTCCTCAATGTTCAAAACCGAAAATTCTGATTTCTGATATAGCAGCCCTGAAAAACATGAAAATTGTACCAATGGATAGGGAACTAGGAAAAACATACTAAACGAAAGTTGTTCTCCTATGTCTTTTATATAACGTGTCAGAATGTTTATAGTGTTTCGACAAATAGTCTGACTTTGATGGCCCTCGGATTGACTGACATGCAATCTGAAAAAGTTCTGGAAAAATAACAAAACTCAAATGTCCAGGCCAATATCTCCAACTTAATTGACTCCAAATTCAATTTTTCTTTTTGGAATAGAAAGGTACGTCTGTCCTCTTTAAAGTTGGGTTCAACCACTCAAATAGGACTCTGTATGAAGTCTCGAGAGCTATTTTCGTGACAACTGCGCAGTCAGAATTTTCTGACGAGAATTCGTCAAAACTTTCATTATAGATATAGGACTTTGTAAAATCTAAGATGGGAATGCAAAATATGATATGAAAAACTAAGAAAAATAAAAGGGATACAAATACAAAACCGATGGGTTTCCTCCCACGCAGCGCTTGGTTAAACGTCATCAGCCCGACGTTATTGTTATCTCCATACACCAATAATCTGAAAATTTGGTAGTCCTTCCAAATAACAATCTGCAATTCAAATAATAACTTCACAAAAACATTAACACATAATATAAATATTGAAGCTATCACTTTATTGAAGTTTCCCCCACACTTAGTCCTTTCTATACTCGAAAGTGGATAGAGAACATAGAATTCAGGAACTTCAAAAGGTTCCTCAGCTTGGTGAACCTGCACAATACTCGAATTAAACATATCAAGTGGTGGATACTTAGAAGCAAAATAATCCGTTAAAACTTTGGAAGCACACAACTTCAATCCTAAGTGAGGTATTTTCTTAAAAGTTGGGTTAACAACTCTTTGAGAAGCTACTTCGATTAGAGGAAAATGATCAATAGATATAGAATTATGCAAAGGATTAGACAAACCTGGTTTCGGATCCTCATTCGTAATTAATAGTGAATTATTTACCTCAAGTATATTGTGGTCCTCTATCGAACTATTATTATCTATCTTAATTGGGTCTTCCACGACTTCAATAAATTTGGTTTCATTCTCAATATAAATCTCCTCAACACTCTCATCATCCGAATCAAATTTCTCTCTCATGAACTTATCTTCAGTATAGATTTTGGGGTATTCTGTATGAGTATCCGTTGAGGGAATAATCGGGTCTACTTCTTGCAAATCAACTGGCCTAAAAACATTGTAATATGGATGTTCATTGTAACATTGATATGCATTTGATTATGTCACACCGTTCATAATAGTGGTTCGGTTATACCAAGGCTCCTCCTTTTGAATAGGCGAATGATCATTATAAAGATCCAGAGCTGGAATAATTTTACCATTGTTACAAGAAATTTCCAAAGGTTGCTCATCTCCAAAATATTTGTTATCGTCCTTAGGAGTTTCAGAATCAGCTTTCCTTTGAGACCAAACTTCTTCTTCATCCCCATTTTTACCAAGTTGAGCAATTTGTTCGTATAATTTCTCTGAATTCCTTTGAATTTTTCGATGTGACTCCTCCCAATTGCTGATTTTGTAGTGATTCTTGCATCTGTTGAATGTTTTGTTCATGTTGCGTCATCACTTGGATCAGTTCGTCAAGACGTTCTTCAAAACCTACACTTTCACTCACCGCAATATTTATAGTCCCATTCTCCTCCTTTTAGGTAAACGATCAGGAGTTTGGTTGGTTATATTGAAGTAAGATTCAGTTGGATTATTGTTCTCCGCACTTAGTTGCTCATTGAGTGACTCCAATATGGACATACTGGCCTTTAAATAATGCGTAATCTGATCAAACTTCTGCTCAAGTTCAGGAGATAAACTATTAGAAGCATAACTATCGTCCCATCCTCGTGGTTCTTCACTTACATACCCACCATAAGGTTGTTCATATGTATGTGAATATCCATTAGGTTCCTTGGGATATTGATCATAGCCAAAAGATTGGTTTTGATTATACCCATAGGATGGTTGGTAGTTGTCATATGAATGAGATTGAAAACCATATTGATTACCAATGTTGTATGATTGATCTTGTGCTCCGTACATGTTATTTCCGTAAGGAAACATGACACTCACAAGAAACGAAAAATCAAAACAAAAAGGAGTTGGAGCCCAGCTTGTTGCTAGGCTCCCGACAAGTTTCTTGTCTGATGTAAACCCTGTAGATGAATTTTCATAATTTTAGATATTAATATGAATTTAACTTTTCTTAAAAAAAAAAACAAACAAAAATCTAAAAATAAGAATAAAAACAAGCTAAACAAATAACAAATCAATTAGCAACTGCTCCCCGGCAGCGGCGCCAAAATTTGTATGGGCTGTCGTAAGCTCAAAAAATTAATAAATATATTTCCCACTAATTAATTGGTAATATAGCGGTAGTAAGATATCGTTCCCACAGAGAGCTGTGTAATTGATAGGTTATTTGAAATAGCAAGATAAAGTAAATAACAAAGGTGGGTTTTGGTTGTAAGATAAATAAAAAGACAATAAAGTAAATAGATGATCAAGGAATTCTTCGCCGTTACCAAGCGATAGCAAGATTAGAATACTTATGTATCGCTCATAAGAACCATTCATCACCAACCGTAGAATAATAGCTAGCTCAGTGTTATCCCCAAAACTCCTTTTACCACAGACATGGAAGCTCTCTAATATCAGATTCTATTCAACTGAACCACCAAGTAGTAGATCACTCAAGGTGTAATCCAATCTAACGCTTTAAGCTTTGTGAATTAGGTTGATCCCAGTAGTTAAACTCTTAGCTCAAGGTTTACTTGCTGGTGTTATTTTCATACACGATTGCTACACAGAATTTCTCTGCAAGGTCTCGCGATTTCTACTTGTGTAAAGAGTTAATCGACGATTACTTATCTCATAACTTCCACTAGCAATAGAACAATCAATATACTGATCTAGTAGGCCTCCCAAATCAATATAAGAATCACTCATAAACCCTAGATATGGTAAAGAAAAACGATGATGATAAGAACTCTCAATATATTTGTATTATTTATGAAGATTCATGCTTACAACATTGAATTCATCCTTAATCAACAAAGGATTTAGTTTCTCATACTACAAAGAAGATGAATAATGGTGGTTTCCCCCTAAAGGGGTAAACCCTAGGTTTTTATGTAGAAATTGTGATATGAGATCGATATGATTTTATACATAACCTAAAACCTATTAAAAAAAGGTTTGCATTACTTGGTCTCCAAGTATTTAGTTAGGTTTAGGAACCCAACCCGAAATAAGAAAATAACGACCCCAAACATGCCCTTAGGCCTTCCAAGGAGTTTATACACGTTTCTGATTTGCTAAGTTCGCGAACCCAGTCCGTAAACTTCAAATTCCAGCAGATATTTTCGGAAATACGTCTGCGAACCCCGTCCGCAAACCCAGTTCGCGGACTTCACTGTCTTCGGTATTCAATAGAAACTGTTTTGGCCACAACTTCTTCATCCGAACTCGGAATGACCTCATTCTTTTTGAATTATTTTTATCTTTCAATTATATTCAAGATGGGGATGATAAATCCTTGATTTGAATGAGTTAATATCGGTCTTTGTCCCTTCTCTTGATTTTAAGCGTTTTGCTCCTTTTCGTCGCACTTCTTCTACTTCTCTTGGACTTGGGCACTTGGATACTTGGAATACTTATCTTCCTAGATATTTTCAGCACTTTGTAGCTCCTTTTTGGATGATTCACCTATTAGAGGAAAACAAGAGAAAACAAGAGTAATAATACGAAAATATGGAAGAATAATAGCTTAAGCAAGTATGGAATGGACACTAACATCATACAAATTATGCACTTATCAGTCTCCTCCGCACGGTCGTCTCCTCAGTTCCGTAAAAACCATCAACTCGTTTTTCCCCATCTATAGATATTAAAGTAATCATAAACATCTTCGTCTCATCGTTTGTGATTCCACAATATCTTTTTTCGCTGCGTCGATTAAGATTATTGTGAGGTGATTGATAAAGCTGAGCTGTTCTTCGGGAATATAAGTCTGGTTTTATCAATTGGTTCATGTTCACCTTGATTTATCAAAAGACGTAACAAAAACTTGTAGGTATATTTGTGGGAGTTGAATTTATGTATTACCGTAGACTTTTATGTGTGATACAGATTGTTTTATTAAAGTCTTCGACTTTGGGTCGTAGAAACTCTTAGTTGTGGGTGAGATCAGCTAAGGGAATCAAGTATGTAGTATCCTACTAGAATCAGAGACATAGGAGCATAACCGTACCTTGGATCAGTGTGAGATTGATTGGGGTTCAACTATAGTCCAAACCGAAGTTAGCTTGGATTAGGCTAGTGTATGTAGCGGCTTAAACAATATATGTTTAATCTGGACTAGGTCTCGGGGTTTTTCTACATTTGCGGTTTCCTCGTTAACAAAATCCTGGTGTCTGTGTTATTTCATTTTCCGCATTATATTTTTTATCTTAATAATTGAAATAATACATATTGTGCGTTGTTATTCAATCAATTAAAATATCTGACCTTTTGGTTGTTGATTTAAATTGATTGACGCTTGGATATTCGTCTTTGGTACCATCCAAGTTATTCCTTGTATTTGATTAAAGACTAGCTGATTTCTATTAGCTTGAGTAAATCAAAACAAGAGAGAGATAATAACTCCTTGAGATATTTCTATCTAGAACGAGTCTGACTGTCTAGTTGATTCTCTATAAATAAACTTGGAGTTTGTCCATACAGATTTCTAATTCAAAATATTGGGTGTGGTTGTTAGACCCCCGCTTTTTCAGTTTCCTCGTTAACAAAATCTTGCTATGCCTTTTACTTTGATTTCCGCATTATAATTATTTATTGTTAGAGCATAGATCGGTTGAACTCTTAGCTCAAGGTTTACTTGCTGGTGTTATTTTCATACCCGATTGCTTCACAGAATTTCTCTACAAGGTCTCGCGATTTCTACTTGTGTAAAGAGTTAATCGACGATTACTTATCTCATAACTTCCACTAGCAATAGAACAATCAATATACTGATCTAGTAGGCCTCCCAAATCAATATAAGAATCACTCATAAACCCTAGATATGGTAAAGACAAACGATGATGATAAGAACTCTCAATAGATTTGTATTATTGATGAAGATTCATGCTTAGAACATTGAATTCATCCTTAATCAACAAAGGATTTAGTTTCTCATACTACAAAGAAGATGAATAATGGTGGTTTCCCCCTAAAGGGGTAAACCCTAGGTTTTTATGTAGAACTTGTGATATGAGATCGATATGATTTTATACATAACCTAAAACCTATTAAAAAAAAGGTTTGCATTACTTGGTCTCCAAGTATTTAGTTAGGTTTAGGAACCCAACCCGAAATAAGAAAATAACGACCCCAAACATACCCTTAGGCCTTCCAAGGAGTTTATACACGTTTCTGATTTGATAAGTTCGCGAACCCAGTCCGTAAACTTCAAATTCCAGCAGATATTTTCGGAAATACGTCTGCGAACCCCGTCCGCGAACTGGGTTCGCGGACTTCACTGTCTTCGGTATTCAATAGAAACTGTTTTGGCCACAAATTCTTCATCCGAACTCGGAATGACCTCATTCTTTTTGAATTATTTTTATCTTTCAATTATATTCAAGATGGGGATGATAAATCCTTGATTTGAATGAGTTAATATCGGTCTTTGGCCCTTCTCTTGATTTTAAGCGTTTTGCTCCTTTTCGTCGCACTTCTTCTACTTATCTTGGACTTGGGCACTTGGATACTTGGAATACTTATCTTCCTAGATATTTTCAGCACTTTGTAGCTCCTTTTTGGATGATTCACCTATTATAGGAAAACAAGAGAAAACAAGAGTAATAATACGAAAATATGGAAGAATAATAGCTTAAGAAAGTATGGAATGGACACTAACATCATACAAATTATGCACTTATCAGTCTCCTCCGCACGGTCGTCTCCTCAGTTCCGTAAAAACCATCAACTCGTTTTTCCCCATCTATAGATATTAAAGTAATCATAAACATCTTCGTCTCATCGTTTGTGATTCCACAATATCTTTTTTCGCTGCGTCGATTAAGATTATTGTGAGGTGATTGATAAAGCTGAGATGTTCTTCGGGAATATAAGTCTGGTTTTATCAATTGGTTCATGTTCACCTTGATTTATCAAAAGACGTAACAAAAACTTGTAGGTATATTTGTGGGAGTTGAATTTATGTATTACCGTAGACTTTTATGTGTGATACAGATTGTTTTATTAAAGTCTTCGACTTTGGGTCGTAGAAACTCTTAGTTGTGGGTGAGATCAGCTAAGGGAATCAAGTATGTAGTATCCTACTAGAATCAGAGACATAGGAGCATAATCGTACCTTGGATCAGTGTGAGATTGATTGGGGTTCAACTATAGTCCAAACCGAAGTTAGCTTGGATTAGGCTAGTGTATGTAGCGGCTTAAACAGTGTATGTTTAATCTGGACTAGGTCTCGAGGTTTTTCTGCATTTGTGGTTTCCTCGTTAACAAAATCCTGGTGTCTGTGTTATTTCATTTTCCGCATTATATTGTTTATCTTTATAATTGAAATAATACATGTTGTGCGTTGTTATTCAATCAATTAGAATATATGACCTTTTGGTTGTTGATTTAAATTGATTGACGCTTGGATATTCGTCTTTGGTACCATCCAAGTTATTCCTTGTATTTGATTAAAGACTAGCTGATTTCTATTAGCTTGAGTAAATCAAAACAAGAGAGAGATAATAACTCCTTGAGATATTTCTATCTAGAACGAGTCTGACTGTCTAGTTGATTCTCTATAAATAAACTTGGAGTTTGCTTTTTCAGTTTCCTCGTTAACAAAATCTTGCTATGCCTTTTACTTTGATTTCCGCATTATAATTATTTATTGTTAGAGCATAGATCGGTTGAACCCCCCCCCCCCCCCCAAGCGTTGGTATGTCAAGTCTGGTTGTCATATTTTAGTGAGACAAAACTCATTTAAGAGTCGCTTGATTTAAATGTACTAGAGTCAACTTTGTATAGGTTAGCTTGAAAGTATTAGGGTGAGATATTAAAAGTATTGCGAATTGAAGAAGTGAAGAAGTTCGGAGCTACAACCACAACATCATCCTTCCACTTGAGGTTAGTGATATTTGTCTTGAAATGTTTCATTCCCTAACGTATCTTTCAAGTCGTGCATATTGAAAACATAAAACAGCGAAGCATGAAAACTTTAGATAGACATAGTATTAAGGAATACAATATGAAGTTTTTGCTTAACCATTAAACTTTGTATATGAGACATCGACATAATCGTATGAATACTATTGTGATTATGTATGGGTATGAGGTGAGATTTCATCCTAAGAAACAATGTTTTTACATGTGTTTTAAGGAAGTAAGTTCATGATATGTGTTGTGAACCGAAAAGGAAATCTCCAAGCGTTATTGGGGATGTTCTTCATTGCAAATCTTATGAACGACCAATATGTGTGATTAGTATAACCGCTCATGACTTGTTTGTGTTCTTGGTAAAACTATTCACATGAGGCCTGACTTATGTATTGGTATGACTTTTATTAGTAAAACCGATCTTAAGTAATCACCTGGGGTATGATCGGGTTTGTGAGTGTCTGACTAAATTTGGTAAAGGGGAACTGATCCTATGAAGAGGTGCAGTACATCACAAGGGGGAACCGATCCTTGTATGAGGTGCATCAAGGTTTATGGAAGAAAGGGGAACCGGTCCTATGAACATGTGCAACACGTGTTTAGGTAAGGGGGAACCGATCCTATGGACATGTGCAGTGCATACAAGTTAGATACCAAATATATGTGGGGAACCGATCCTAGTACCTAGTCAGCCGAATCTTTGGTAAGATAGTGTGACTATGCACAGTACTCTCATGGAGGTAAAACCGAAACTTGTTTTGGTAGAACCGTTACACCCATGGTTTGTGATTGAGTGTTACTTGATCAATCACATAGTTCTTGAAAGTCAGATAAACCAATTCTAACCTTGTTTGGAAGTGTGGTAAATCGGTTTCAAGTGAGTAAGTATGAAAAAGGACTTGCAAGAGTAAGATGTTGACACACTTTGAACACGCGCATTAATGTGTATTCTTTTATTGTTTAAAGATATTCCTTAACAACTAAGAAAGAAGTAAATCCCAAGATCGAATTTAAATAAGTTAAGAATCTTTTAATTAAATTTTTAATTATATATGAAAAATAAGAATTAGTAATGTGCATTTGCTAGTTAAATATTTTCCAAGGAGATTTCAATCATTATTTATGGACAGTGCATTCACAGGAATTATGAAAACCGAATTTGGGTTAATGTGGAAAAATATCTTGAGAATATTTTTGGTTTTGGAAATTCCTTGGTGTCCAAACTTCCTTGTCTATAAATGCTTTGAGTTTGCATTTCTAGCAAACTAATCCTTCATGACAATAAACTTCCTTTGTTGTATTGTTACTGGTGAAGCCGCCTATCATAGAGGAGAGTAATCTAATTAGGTGAAATCTCTTACGACCGCTCAATTTAAAGTCTTCTTTGGGATTGAGAAGCTCTAGAGCGACCCGTTGGTGGGAATCTAGATATTGCGGTTTATCTTAAGTTTTCATATTGATTTGATTGACTAACGGTGGTTGAACTTTGATTGCACCTAGTTTGTTTATGCTTGAGAATCTTCTCTTCTGATATAAGATTCACTCAAACTAGTTCAAGGTTTCGACAGGGATCTTTACACTGTTGTTAGATCTAAAGACGATCTTGAGACAATCCATTGTTAACAGACTCCGTTATGTGTGTGATTGATCACAAGATATTCAAGTAGTTGTGTGCATGTGTTTATTGAAGATCTAAGAAGATTTTAAGACAAAGAAGAGATAGAAGATTTATAATTTGGTTTTATAATCTTTGGTGTGCATAATACTTGTTTGGGTAACATAGGATCCAACTATAATTGATTTATCCTTTGGGTATTTTAATAGAATAGTTGAGAAGATCGGCATTAATATATTTCCTTGGGATTAGAGGTATTGATTGGCTTAATCTTAACGATTACCTTTTGGTGATTGAACATAAGATAGATCTTGGAACCTGGCAAAGGATTTTATGTTAAGATAAACAAGGGAACCTTTGTGCAACTCATATCACTTGGTTGAAGAGAGTTGATACCAAACAGATTTGTTGTTCCTTTGCTGTTTGGAATACGAACCAAAGGAATTGGTCCAAGTACGTGACTTATTTACAGGTTGGAGGCATGGGAATACATACGGAACTAGGTGAACTATAGGTTTAGTTGCTTGGTCTCAACTATACGAAGTTGGTTTATTTTGTATAGCGGATTAATCCTGAGAGTATTCAATTCTGGACTAGGTCCCGGGTTTTTTTTGCATTTGCGGTTTCCTCGTTAACAAAATCTTGTTGTGTCATTTACTTTCTATTTCCGCATTATAATTGTTTTATTATAATTAAAGTAAATTGCACAAACGTTAATTCCTATTTACTTGATATGTGAATCCTATTGTGTTTGGTTAAGTCCGAACCTTTGTATCAAGTAAACATACTTCGTTGTTGTATTATCTCGATCTTGTATCCATAGACGATCACACGAAGTGTGACCCGATTAGTTGCATTGTCTCGACTCAGTCCATAGACAATCACTTTCGGAGAATGGACTTATGGGAAGGAAAAGTTTTAGCTTGAGGTATATTTGGGTGCCCTCATATTTTCATTTATTATAATAAAGTAAAATACATTTCTACATTAACTCTGTAATACTTGATAGTGATCCTATAGAGTTTGGTTATCACCGAACCTATTATCAAGTACACACTTTGTTGTTGCATTATCTCTATCTTGTATTCATAATCAATCACACAAGTTATTTTGTTGTCATATTGTCTCGATCTCGTATCCATAGGCGATCACACGAGGTGAAAACCGAATTGTGGTATTGCCTTGACTTTGTCCATAGAATATCACATTCGGTAGATGACTTATAGGTTGAAACAAAAAGTGGTGTATTTGGGTACCCTCATATTTTCAATTTATAAAGAAACCCCTTCCCATTGATTTTACAAAAGTAGAGAAATTCGTTCATATAATGGAATACTACAACTTAAGAAGAGGAACTCCACGATGTTGGACTAATAAGATTTTCATTCACGGAGAAAACAAAAATTAATTTTATTTAGTTAAAAACTTTAAAAATAAATATTGTTTTCAATACATCTAAGGATAGTTAGTTAAAAACTAATGTCCACGGTTCTAGAACTATCTAAAGGGATTTACCCGAAAGCCTGGAGTACCTTTGGAAACTCAAAGAGGATGGAAGATTGATAATTAAGGGACTTGAAGAATTCAATATTGCTATGATAACTAAATTGGGTAAGAGAATTCTAACCCAATGGCTATCTACAACAACAAAGATTATATTGACATCATTTCGGTACCCTTTCCATCAGATGTGAGACCGTATCTTTCTTTTCCATTTGAATCAAGATTCTGTTACATATAGAACTTTCACCTCTTGAACTAGTTTTTTGTATTTCCATTTGTATTATGAGAGGCCTTGGAACTATCCCCTTTAAATTTCTTTTGGACTATCTCAGAACGAAGCATTTTCGATTTGTGTTGATGGAAATTTATCGTTCATTTGATATTACAGACGACTCTTTGGTTGTGGTGCTTAAATTTGATGTTTGTCTCCAGTCTATCTTAGTACATTTTAAAACCCTCTGCACACATTATTTGGACAATATATTTGACAACGTCATGTCGATTGGCAAGTAACTAGCATACACGAAGAGCTTTAAAATATAAGTGGTCCATCATATATATAGAGGAAGAATCCCTTCACATGTTTAGTCTCACACTATTTCGCACTTTGGACGTCATTTTTGTGAATAAAGAACAAACGGTAACAGATTTGAAGCTAATATTTGAGGTATGTGTTTCTCTTACAAAGATGTATATATCTACTAGAAATGAGTACATTCCGAAGTATTAAAAATTCTATTAGTCTTAATTTCAATGGCTAAAAATCCGTTGATTTTTAACAGCTCATTTTCAAAGTAGTAGATGGTGGTGTTATACGTTTCGGAATACGCTCATTTTTTGTAGGAACATAGACCTTTGTAAGAGTAACATATCTCCAAATCTGTCAACGTTTGATTTTTGTTCAAAAAATTGGTGTCCAACATATGAAATAGTGTTGGAATAAACATATGGAGGGATCCTTCCTCATGTAATTAGGTAGTAGCGTGAGAAATTATGAAGCAGTGGAAAAAAGCATAAAAAATAAATAAAATTGTTGGTTGGTGGAATTTTTTACTAGTAAAATGCGTTCTTCCTGCTTTATTCTTTCAAATCTTTTGTCGCAAGTGGATATGAATATGCGTCTTGTTAGATCAAGTTCTTGCTGCAGGGGGTTAGCTTATTCAAGTGAGTTGATCAAAGAATTTAAAAATGAGTTTAGAGCTTTTAATTTTTGTTGAACCATGATTAAATTGTTTCAGTGATGATGCTAATGATCTGGTGTCAAACGAAATTTATGACCGTAGCACTATGATTATTCAGGTGGTTTTACTTTTGGATTATTCAATTTGGTCTCAACGAAAAGCCTCAACAAAAAGATACTAATGATCCGGTATCGAATGACATCTATGACAGTAATACTATGATTTTTCAGGTGGTTTTACTTTTAGATTATTCAACTCGGTCTTAACGAAAATCCTCTGATAACGCAGGGGATACCAAATACATCCAACTTTTTCGTTCGTTAACCTGTATAGACAAAACTTAATACAATATCAAGCAGACTAACTGAATGACCCTTGACAATATGCATATAGAGTTTAAATATCAACCTCTTCTTAATCAGTATGTATATAGACACAAGGTTCGTATCTCTGAGAACAAGGACTATGGGGGTTGAAAGTTTCTTTCAAAATAAAAGAGTAGACCAAATTTCATCAAATTAGGTCCTACTATGGGTAGTGGAAAACCCCATTTCATCCCAAACTCAATCACCTTCTCTTTCATGTGAACGATTGAGTGAGAGTCTTTCCTATAAGGCTCTTTACCTGTCGTTTGATGCAAATTAAGTAACACATACGACACTTGGCATCCCGTTTGAGAAGGAAATGAAGCATATACAACTGACCAAATATCGTTCGAGAAGAAAATAAAGTGATGGAGTATCCAAACAATGCTTGAGAAGAAAATAGAGTATATACAGCTAGTGGTCATCCGTTTAAAAAGGTTTTGCCATTTAAAACTTCAAAATAAATTCCCGCCCATTTTAGACTTTAGTTTTTTATATTCTATGGTAGTTAATAGTATTCTCTATCCTATGGTAGAAATAACACTATATCACATAGACTCTCATTCATTTTGAAAAGAATAAAATGATGAAATACCTTATCTCATAGTCCTTGCTGAAACACAAAATCCCCTGAATTATAATTGTTAGAGCACTGCTTGGTCAAACTCGCATGCGTTGATATCTCAAGTATGTTTGTCAATGTTAGTGATCAAAACTATACGTCTTGATTTCTATCCTATTTATAGATGTATCGGACTAGGACATAGACAGTGTAGTTGAGCTTAGTTTTCACGGCGTTCATATCTTGAAGACGAATAACTACTAAGGGGAGCTTGTGGAACTTCTTCGACAAAAGGTATGTGGAGACTTGAACTCATCTATCACTTGAAAATTCTATTTCTACTATCTCTTATATTGAGACATAAGTCGTGTTACGATATAGTTTTCTCTATACATATTTGATATTTCGAGCTGAGTATATGTCGCTTACATATTTCTCAAAATTTGTGTTAGTAAACTTTCGCTTAGACCAAGTTCATCTTATATCATGAGAAAATTGTCGAGTAACATCTTACATGGTTTGTGTGATACAATCATTTGATGTAGGCTTGGAATGTTTCGATAATGATTATTTCAATATCTTGAAAATTGCTTTGATGCTAATAGTGTGTGAAAACGAATATTGTCATTATAGAAGAATGTTTCAATGACTGAAATAAAGAGTTGAGAATGTAACCATCTATGGACATAAGCATATATAGTGTGTTTGCACATTAGTGTATAAATCCATAAAACGGGAGCCAAGTGTATGCATATGTGTGTATACGAAATTGGTGAAGGAGATAGGTAAAGTATGCGTACCCGTACACATACTGGTGGAAGTTTTCGAACCGAAAATTTCTGCTGGGTTTGGTTTTGACAAACTCTTAACTAGTCACCTTAAGTATGCGTACCCGTCGCATACTGGCAAAACTTTTTGAACCGAAAATTTCTGCTGAGTTTGGAAACTAAACAAACTCAAATCCGGTTGCTTAAGTACGCATACCCGTACGCATACTTAAGCTGGTTACTTTGTCAAATCGGTCAGTTCATGGACTTACCATTTAAATCATAAGGAATGCAATATTTGCAAACCGTGGCTATAATTTTCATGATTGATTCAAGTGAATCAAACCGATTTGGTTTCAATTGGGTCTTCTATGCAATTGAACAACTCTTTAACTAGTTTCATTTGAACTAGTTATGGTTGAGATGAATAAGGTTGATATGAGAGTAATCATATGGCTAACATCGGTTAACTATTTATGAACCAACATGGTGTACATGTTTAGGTACGGTTACATAAACCTAAATGAGGGTACATTTCATTTGTGTGTAACAAGCTAAGTTCGATCTAGAAAGATATTAGCTTGGTTAAATCATGTTCTTCATCTAACGGTGAATATTGAATGCTTTGTTACCAAGGTAACTTGGATTGCAAACCCTGATTTAAAAACTATATAAAGGAGAAGTCTAGCAACTGGGAAACCTAATCCACACACCTCATGTGTGTTACTAGTTGCATAACTAGAGTCGATTCTCCTTTAACCTTAGGCTTCTTCTCGAGACCCTGCAGGTTAACGACTTGAAGAATTCATTGGGATTGTGAAGCCAGACCAAATTATTATCTTTGTAGTTGAGTGATATGATCTTGATGTTTCTATTGTGTTGAATGCAATTGAAATAATTGGTTCGAGATTTTATATCTCCGATAGGCAAGATAGAAAAGTAATCACAAACAAACTCCGTCTCATCGTTTGTGATTCCGCAATAACTTGTTTCGCTAGTCGATTAAGTTTATTGTGAGGTGAATGATAATTCTTGGCCTTTCTTCGAGAATATAAGTCCGTTTTATCAATTGGTTCTTGTTCACCTTGATTTATCAAAAGACGAAACAAAAAATCTTGGGTATTTCTGTGGGAGACAGATTTATTTAATAATATAGACTTTCTGTGTGAGACAGATTTGTCTATCAAGTCTTCGACTTTGGGTCGTAGCAACTCTTAGTTGTGGGTGAGATCAGCTAAGGGAATCAAATGCGTAGTATCTTGCTGGGATCAGAGAGGTAAGGAGCGCTACTGTACCTTGAATCCGTGTGTGATTGATTAGGGTTCAACTATAGTCCAGTCTGAAGTTAATTGGTAGTAGGCTAGAGTCTATAGCGGCTTAATACAATGTGGTATTCAATCTGTACCAGGTCCCGGGGGTTTTTCTGCATTTGTGGTTTCCTTGTTAACAAAATTCTGGTGTCTGTGTTATTTCTTTCCCGCATTATATTTTGTTAAATAATTGAAATATCACAGGTTATGTGTTAAGATCAATCAATTAGAATATCCAACCTTTGGTTGTTGATTTACATTGATTGACACTTGAACATTGGTCTTTGGTATCGTTCAAGTTGATTCACATAATAATCAGGCTCATGGATTTCTATCTGTTCGATCTGCTGATTACATTGTGAAACAAATATATTAAACTCTTTGATATACTTTACTCTAGATTGAGTCTGACTGTCTAGTTGATTCTCTAGAAAGTGTATTGGAGTAAGTCCTCTCAGATTTCCAAACGAATTGTTGGGTGTGGTTGTTAGACCCCCCGCATTTTCAATAATAATATAAATAATTTGGCCGACCGAGCGAAGCGAGGGATGACATTTATATGGCCACTTTTTAGTAAAATGTAAGTGATCAATTGACACAAAAAGATTGGAAATGGTTAGGGTCGAAAAGCCAAAAATGTCCCTCCCTTTTAGTCCAATTACTATAACTCATTGTGTATCCTATCTTTTCAAGGGTATAATTGGAAAGCAAAATTTAATATAACATATCTAAAAATCCGTGCCTTGGAATTTTACAAATTTTATCTCGTTGGAAAGCTAATAAAAAACCTATCCAACGAGCACAAACAACAATATCAAATTTTGAGTTTTTACGAAAAATTCGGAGGTGTTTATCATTTTAGGCACAATTTTAGAAAATTAAATGTATATCCATTATGCAAACCACCACAAAGGATACATAATACTTTATGTAACCATATTTTGGTTTATGCATCAACTAATTTTCCATTGTAACTAATAAAACGATTTACTCCCTCCGTTTCAAGAAAAGTGATACTTTTATTTTAGGCACAATTCTCGAAAATTAAATGCATAGTCATTATACAAACCACCACAAAGGATGCATAACACATCATGCAACCATATTTGATTTATGGATCGACTAATTTTCAGTTTCAGAAAAAGTGATACTTTCACATCCTGTTTGAGGAAAAGTGATACTTTCACTCCGTTTCGGGAGAAGTGATACTTTCGCTCGGTTTCGGAAAAAAATGATATTATTGCATCGTTTCAGAAAAAGTAAAACTTTTTCTGAAACGTGGCGAAAGTATCACTTTTTTCGAAATGGGGAAAAAATATAACTTTTTACGAAACGGGGAGAAAGTATCACTTTTTCTGAAACGGGGCTAAAATATCACTTTTTTTTGAAACGGGGTGAAAGTATCACCTTTTCTTAAACGAGACGAAAGTAATCGCAGACAAACCCATCTTCAGATTTCTCTTCGGTCGGCCCTCCTACCGTGGCAACGGTCGTACTAGTAATAACCATCATTGATTTTATTTTATCCCAGCTAAATTTCAAATATCTGACAGAGATTCTATTTTATGGAAATATAACCGGATTCCGCATGCACAAGACTACCTATTGGCCATACCCGTCAGTGGCTTACACCAACGTCTCGTACCTAGATAATTCAGAGCCATTCTTAGTTACAGATTCGGCATTCCACTCTTCGCAGAAGGTAGTTCCTGTTCTCTTTGCAACAAGGAGATGGATGCATATGGGGATCATGCGTTACACTGTGCCAAGGAGGTTGGTATCAAATATCGCCATGACCTTCTTCGTGATGTATTCGTTGACCTCTGCTAAAAAGCCGCAGTGCATGCTAGAAAATAAGTTGCACTTGGTTTTCTATCTAATGAGAAAAACCCGTCACGGCTTGCTGATATCCTAGTCTATAGTTGGGAGAATGGTTTGGATGTGTATTTCGACGTCACCTTTGTATCACTTTTCACTGGTGGTGGGGTTCACTCTTTCATTCCTAGCCAAGCTACCTCTAACGCTATTTTGCGTAAACGTAACAAGTATCTTGATAAATGCACAACCTTTGGATATGGATTTGGAGTCTTAGATTTTTCCACTTTGGGAGAACTAAGTGATTACATTTTTTTTTTTGAAACGACTTAAGAATTGTCTAGCAAACAATGATGCACATTTTATTCGTGAAATTTTCCTTTTTCATAGGATAGGCGTTGTTATTCAAAAAGGGGTAGGTGCCCAGCTTGTCGCTAGGCTACCAACCAACTCAATGTAAAATTATTAAAATTAATTAAATTTTGTTGTACAAAAATAAAAATATAATAATAATAAACTATTCTCGATATAATAATAATAATAAACTATTCACAACTTTTTGCGCGTCTCTCAGCCAAATCTTTGTAATTACACCATTGGTTTTCATAATAATAATAATAATAATAAAAAAAGCCTTCGGCGGTGTTTTTTTTTTATAATAATAATAATAATAATAGTTTGCCCCCCTTGTGACACAATCTCAGCCCCCACACCCCATCCGCTTCGGCTCCCTTGGCTAGGCTTCCCATGAGGCTCGCTGGTAGGCTAGCACAACAACCTGTTCAATTAATGTAGTAGTATGTTGTTGGAGCTTAGCTTGTTAGGCTTCCAACTAGTTAATGTAATACTCTTTATCCAATAAAAATTATTAAAAAAAAAATGTTTCATAAACATTTCATAATAATAATAAGGTTTGATGTGCTTCAGGAAAAAAAAAAATATAAATAATAACCCACTTGGATTAGTGGTTCAATGGTTAGTCATGTAAAATGGTGGGATCGGATCTACTAGCTACTTTCCTTTTCTTATTAAAAACGAGTCGGTTCGATTTACTTTTATTTTGGTGCAGATTCGTACGAGTCTATCTATTAGCTACTTTATTTTTCGTAGTAGCACCGAGTCTACAACGCGAGTCGGCTCGATTTACTTTTATTCTGGTGCAGACTCGTATAGGAAATTAAAAATTTGAAATTTTGCGAAAGCGGGTTTGACAATTTTAACCTTGAACATTTTACTTTTCTCATTAAAATACATAACCGTTGCTTAACAATTACGATTTCAAAATACATGGACGTTGGTTTCGACGGAGAAGAAGAAGATCTTGAATAAGGTTCATAAAAAAATCTTTGCATAACAAGTCGTAAGTGTTGCTGAGGATATCTAACAAGAGAATAAGAAGCCTCTGAGTTATAAACAAGTTAAAAGGTGGAAACTTTTCTCTCTTTTTATTCTTCAATTTCTCCATAGCTTATTATTGATCGAATTTATTATTAGTTTATGCTTGAAGATTGGAAATAGAAAAGGGTTTTGTTTCAATCCTATCGATTTTCAATATTTGATTGGAATTTGCAGCAATTGTCCGATTCTTTATCTAAAGACATCAAATTTGAAAACCTAATTCCCAATTACCTGCCCATGATAGTTTTACAGAAATTTGATATCATCAGGTATCCCTGAAGCTTTAGTTTCATTATTGTTAAACACACCAAGTGAATGTGACAGACAAGCAGGTGAGGAAGCGATCAAACTCTTTCTCCATCCTAACATTGAACGCATTCCTGTACCCACTCGGAAGCATTTTGTGCTGATAGTTCTGCAAATATCTATACATTGAAGGTAAACATAGTAACCAACATCCTTTATACTACTCTTGCCGAGAGACTTTGGTATCGTTATTGAATTTAGTGGATTTTGAGCAATGAAATATCTTAAAGTTAGAAAAGAAAAAGTTACACCTCTTTAACATGGATAAGTACAGTAACCGAGAATTAACAAGAAATAAAACACTTAATAAATTTATTTATCATTATATTTTTATTTTACATACATGTGTTAGCTAAACAAAATAAAAGAGAGAAAACTCGCACTTAAAGCTATCAAACAAGATTCCAAACTTAAACTATGGCATCTCTAAGATGATCAATGTTGACATATTCCTTAGTAGTATGATTCAAACTTAAACTATGTCATCTCTAAGATCGAATTCTTCACTCATATACAAACAAATGAGCCCTCTCGAAGATCCAATAAATTCCACTTTAGAGTATGTAGATTTGTGTGGGTAGTTTATATCAATCAGTTTTGGCTTGTAAAACTTGATCATCAAAGACCAAGACCCAACAAACCACAAATCTTCATAATCAACATATCTTAGAATATCATGTCGTTGGTTCCAATCGAGTGCCAATCCTGAATTCACCTTCTTTCTGGTTACAAATATCAAGTTGTGTGTCTTCTTTCAAACGCGAGTTGTTGATGTTGTAACTAGAAGTTTCTTGAGTCGATAGTATGTTTCAAACTATTACTTATGCATCAACATTTCCATATTTATTTGACTGATAAATGAATGATAATGTCTACAACAAGGTCTTCTATTAGATGCACATTAAAATATGATTTGAATTTCTTGCAAGAATCCATCTTGCACATTCTCTGTTTGGGTCCTATTCTTACTTGGTTTATCGTGTTTGGTCAAAAATATTTTATTTTTTACTTTTTCAAAGTTTAAGTTACAACATTTATTCGACTTCGAAATTTTGGTACATATACATACTCGAAAGACTTGTTTAGTCCAATTCACACTGAAGAGATGTATGCTCGTCGTACTTTTGATAAGAAAATGAATAAAAAAGATTTATAAAATAAAATTACGCTCACCTAGTTAAATTGATATATCATCTTGTTTTATTCTCATTTTTATGGTTTATAATATTGGATCTTATCTGTGAAAAAAGAGGACCAAAATTTGAAAATATGAGAGTAAAAGTGTCTAACACATATTAGTTGTTAGAATGTTTCGAGTTGGTGGAGGTTGGTATTTTTTCTAATGGTTGTTTGAACATAATTCTAAAGCATGAACTTGCCCACCCAAAGCCAATTTTCCAAATACTCTTTTTTTTGTGGGAAGATGTAAATCTCCAGATGTTATTAATACAAATATGTCAAACCTGAAAACAACAAGAAACTACGAAGATCTTGTTTCAAAGATGAAATTGAGGATATTTTAAAAATGGCATGTAAAGTTACCATCAACCATTCAAATTTTCTTATTTGTTGAAACTTAGGTATCCCAAAGGGGAATAACATGCATAATCCATCATCATTATTACGATCACTTTTTAGTAGCCGTTGATTATCATAGGACTGTAGAACGAAAACCACTTCCTGTAAATTTCCTTAAACGATGAATTTAAAATGATTGTGGCACTCAAACAAATCACCATTATCTCTATAAGAAATATACAAGTGGGGTATAAATACCATTAATTAGATATGAAATCAATTGGACATAATATAAAATAATTATTAGGAAACTATAAAATTGCTTAGAATCACAATTTCCTCACATAGTATTTTTACTAATTACTGATTACTGTAACCAAATTTCTCAAAAAGATATGAAAATTTCACGTCATATCTGGCATATTTAGATTATAATTGAAGAGACATCAAAACATCTATAGTTCAGAGATACAACTTTTATTGAGAGACAAAAAAAAAAAAAAAAAAACTTTAATTTAGAGTTCAGAAGAGGAAACCATTGGTAAACACTCTTTTCAAATAATGTCAATTATAACACCCATATATAACATGTAAGTCATTTTACTTAGTTTAAAATCAAAAGTGTTAACAATTTTATTTCTAAGTAATATGATGTTCGCTGGATATTATGTGGATGCTCTTTAAAAAGAGCATCTCCAATGTTAAACGTTAAGGTTTCAAAAAGGTTTCCAATTACAATTTAAGGTTTGTTAAATCCAAAATAAATCTTCTCGAATACTAGGGTCCTAATTACAGTTAAGGAGCTGTGACATGGTTGGCATCTTACAAGTAGGTGTTAATTTATATTTAAACTTTTTCCATGAGCCTGATTTTAAATTTTCATCTTCAGTTTTAATTCTAATTAAAGTATATAAATCAAATACTATTTCTTAGATTAGTTCTTAAGGATTGGAAATAGATTTGACCAAAAATAAATAAAAAAGGTCAAATTCATACTCCCTCCGTTCTATTTTAGATGATGTTTTAGGGTTATTTTCTTGTTCCACAATACTTGAAAGTTTTCATATTTTCCCACAAAACTACCAATAATACCCCAACACTTTGTCTTGGAACTATAAGTTTATTTTAAAATACACTAATAGCAATTAATGTTTGAAGACTTTTCTTATGGGTATAATTGGAAAATCTTCATATCTCTCTTCATTTCTTAATCTACGTGAAAACTCCTTGAATGCCATCTAAAGTGGAACGGAGGGAGTATATTTTATGGATCAATGATTGGTATAATACGATATACAATGTCTCATAATTAACCCAATAATCCTGTTAGACATATCCATAAAAAACTCACTCATAAAAGGTGACCTCCAAAGAGAAAAAAAAAATTCTATATAGTTCGTGCAAACAAACAATGGAAAAACCACACACTCATACAATTTTCTTTCTTTTGGGTCCCATGGCATTCAGCATGGGATCAATTGCTCTCAACGGATACATCATCACCCTCCATAAAGTATTATTATTTTGATGTTGTAATTTATGTTGTCTGTGTAGAACTAGGTCTATAAGGCCTATTCCTATGCATATGTCAAACACTAGAATTTGCCACTTTTGCGCCAACTGTGGGTATGGCATAGTGTCAAATATACAACTTAGGCACACAAGGTGGAGTTTATAGCGAGCGATAGAGACTCCGTCGATCGATGGTCGTCCCATCACTCGTTGGCCAGAAGGTTGCCAACACTAGTCATTATGTGTGCCTGTTTTTTGGAACATAGCTCAGTTTTTTTTCATCCAACATTCAGGAATTCCCCCTCCTATAAATACTCAACTTCAACTTAATTTCAACTCACACCAGAATTTCTAAATCTTTGTATGATTTCTCAACTTCACACATCTTCTATACTTTTGATGACTGTTCCAATTTAGTTAAAAGAGCATGGGTGAAAATATGAACATGGTTGAGTTAATAGAAACCAAACATGCTGCCAAAAATTAAAGAGTTGGTAATCGAACCAACACGTAAAGTCGAATAAGAAGGCGATTACCAAAATTTACTACTGCGGAAGTGTTTTTTTTTTAGCGAGACTCTTCATCGCAAATGCATTCCAAACCCAAACATTTTGGGAAATTTCAATAACAAATAATCAGGGGAGGAGCCAGAACTTTGTTGTTGGGAGGACAAATACAACCAATGACTAATAACAACATTGTATACTATGACGGCCGTAGGCCGCCCGAAATTTTGTAGTGCTTTTTCAAATGTTTGCTACATAACATACATTTAAGATATTGCACAAGCTGCAAATGCTTTGAAATTTGACGCAATCACTTATATTATCTAGGTATGTTACGATAATTTATCGAATTTTGGGGGGACAATTATGCAAAATTCTTAATTTCCAAGCATGATTTGGCAACTTCTAAAATTCTAGGGAGGACAACTGTCCTCCTTAGTCCCCATTCATCTCCGCCCCTGCAAATAATGAACCTCAACAATCGAGATGCGAGCGCGTTGAGTCACCGCTTCAATGTAATCAATAAGGAAATTATTAAGTATGCTCCTTTAGTAATGCAAGCGGGTCGAAACATGAGGGTTGGTGAAACCACGATGGACATTGAACAAAGGTGCCGGGTGGAGTGACGTCGTATCAACCGAAAAGACTTCCAACATGGAAGTTGCCTTGAGATATTAAAAGTGTTGCCCAAATATAATGCAATGTTTATGTTTTAGTTTCTTAATTGTCAACTTAAGGCTAGGTATTAAGTTTTACTATTTGTCTTACTTTATTAGTTAAAATAATAATGTAACTTTAATTAAAATGTTAGACTGAATAAAGAATAAAATAAAAGTTTAATTAGTTAAAATACGAATCAAATTTTCAAAATCATTAAACTTCGAGTTAATCATTAATAGTCATTTTACAAGAGATTAAACCTGGCTTGATTGGGGTATACCCAGATTAATTAGGTTATACTCAATAAGACAAAATAGAGTCATTTTGAAGTAAAAGAGGTCACCCATTAACCATATATTTTTAAAATGGCTAATATACCCTTGTTTAATTAACACTAAAAATCTGATTAGGTTAATTAATTGAGTAGATTAAAACTTCTCAAATTATGAATTTGAGTAATGAAAATTTTGATTGAACTTTGGGAAGTTTTTTGATGAAAAAATTTTGTTTTGAAAAAAACTTTTGGAACGGAAATGAAAGCACACTACCCAAGCACTTCTAAAGAGGGGATTGCAAAGCTGTTGTATGAAATAATACTCAAAATTAGATCAATAATCAACACTTTCAGTTATGAAAGTATGAAAAGTCGGCAAGGTCGACGAATGAAGATCATGCCGACTTTATTCTTTTAACACACATGAGATGACAGAAAAAATTTATTAGTCGGCAAGGTCATCAAAAAATACCCTGCCTGCTGTTGAGAAAAATGTATTAGTCGGCAAGGTCTTCAAAAAATACCCTGCCGGCTGTTAAAAAATTTTAGTAGTCGGCAAGGTCTTCAAAAAATACCCTGCCGGCTGTTGAAAAAATTTGTTAGTCGGCAAGATCTTCAAAAAATACCCTGTCGGCTGTTGAAAAAATTTACAGTCGCCATAGCGGTTATGAAAAGTCGGCAAGATGTGCATGTTACGACCTTGCTGACTAAAAACACAGAAATCACAATTTTCGATTTTTAACCTAATATAACAATCAAATCACACAACATAATGATGGATTTGAGTTTAAACATCACTTATAGTGTTCTTTTCGCCGGTAGAGTCAACAATTTTTTTGGAAAATCAAAGTTGAAGATTTTTATATGGCTTTGGTTGATGGAAGATGCAGATGAAGATGAAGAAGAGAAGATTAAGAGTTGTTTAGTTTTTTAATTTTAGGGTTAATGAAATTAAGAAATGGGTTTATTTTTAAGATTTAATTAGTTCAAGGGTATTAAAGTAAATCACCCTTTTTTAACCTCCCCTTAGTAAGGACACTAGGTCCCCTTAAAATTGGGTATACCCCATTTAATCTGGGTATAACCCAATAAAGCCGGGAGATTAAACTAGACAATAATAATTTAAAATAAAGACTTTAAAAATAAAAATCTGGGACCATGTTCTCCATCTTGTTTATCATCCTCAATTCACATAACTTTCAATCAATGCTCTCATGAACGGTGTTTTCTTTGTTTATCTTCTTCGTTGGCTTCAAATTTTCTTTGCCTTGAACTCTTCTTTTCCTTTTCTAAGCTGCGGGTTTCTTGAAGACTTCTTTGATTTTTACCTAATTCTTTATAGTGATCACATATCTTCTTAACAACACCTCCAAGCACTATTCTAGAAAGATCAAGTCGTGTTGCCAAATCAAGTTGGGTATGAAATTCTGTCACTTGAGAAATTTTAAAATAGTTTAGATTGATAAAGAAAGAAATAGAAAAAAAAATTGTATAAAATTTAGTTTGAAAGTTACCTATTTATAGGCGAGAAAGAACTAGTTGTTGGCGCTAGTCATTAGAGCAAGCAATATTAACATTATATCCAGCTACAGTCTTTATCGCTGACGCTATTAACAATATCGTTCGCTAGAATTTCCATCCCTTAACTCTTTTACTATATTAACACAACTCATTCGCCATGCCATCTAGTATGTCAAATAGAATATTTTGACATGGTACACTGCCAGGGGCGGAGCTAGCTTAGTGCAAAGGTGTGCACTTGCACCCCCTGCCCAGCTAGCTCCAAAGCCTAATTTAGGCCCAATTTTTTTTAAAACTATAATCACAAGCCTAATTTTGCTTGTTTGCACCCCCTAAAATAATTTGTATACCCCAAAGAAATTTTTTGCACCCCTTAACTAGAAATCTTGGCACCGCCCCTGTACACTGCATAGGAATAGGCCGGAGTGAGCAGTTTTTATCTTGTTTGTTTGGTCGGTACACCTAGAATATCTGTTAACTAAACTCTCTTCTAACGGCATTCACCAAATTAAACCCTCCTTCAAGAAGTGTGAGAAAATCGAACGGGACTACCAGACACATTTTTCCCCTCTTCTTTCAAAATTCAAACTTTAAGATCTGAAAATTAGGGCTTCCAACCGTCAAATCTCTTTGTTCGTCTTGCGTATCAATCTTCACTCCCCGACAGATTCAAGGTTGGTCCTGGCTTGAATCTCAATTTTGGTTCTCTTTGTTTACATAATCTGGTCACTAGAAATGTTCTTTCGTTGTTTTTTTTCTTAAATTTTTGGTACATTTTCTGGCGTTTCTACTGAATTTTTGGTTCTTGTGTACTGATTTCTCTCTAAATTGATGGATCTTTTCTGGGTTTCTTATGGTTTCTGTAATTACGTAGTTTGAATGAAAGAATTGACAAGGATGATGAAACCCTAACTGAATTTGAATCCTGGGACTGTGATTGAGTTCGTAGAAGGCAACAACGTTACCATTTTTTGAGAATTAGAAATCCTTCAATACAGAATTTTGAATCACATTCTGTTATTTGTTGGATTTTGGTTTTCCTTGTCTTTCTCTTTTAGGGCATCTTGTTTAGATCTTCAAGTCGAGGGTTTTGCAGTTCTGAGGGATTTGGCTCCATTTACTCATATATCTACATTTGAGAGTCTTGGGAATTGTGTTTTTCTTGATCGTAAGATGCCTACACTTGTTCAAGGATATGACTGCCTTTGCTTCTTAGTTCAATCCTTTATGGGTTCTGTATATTTCATTGACATATATGTTCGTCGTGTTTATAACCATTTGAAAGATGGGATGAAACCTGTCTTGGTGTTGATTTCCTTGAGGAAATGAACAGTCTGAGATGGTAAATTGTTCTGTAACTTATGTATATAACTGTTTGATAGTACATTGGTTTTCTTTCACCAATTTGCTAATGTTTTTCAATATCTGATGTGCCAGACTGAAAAACAAGAATGCGGCATAGTAGGAGAGTAAATTCCTCAAGTAATGCTGCTAAACGTAAAACTCATGCTGAACAGCTGGTTGAAGAAATCACTGGGAAGGCATCGAAAGAATCTGTGGTTCAGTTAACCTCAGATAGTGATTGCAGAAACTGTAAAGTAAAGAAAGAGAAACCAACTAAGGAGATAGTTAAAGAATCTGTACAGGTTTGTTCGGAAGAAAAGAAGCGAACATTGGATGCAGCATTAGGTAAATTGGGATCTGTGGGAGTTCACCCTTTGTTGAAAAAGTGCAAGTCTGGGCAATGTTTGAAACCAAAATTAGTGGTTGGG
This sequence comes from Papaver bracteatum, assembly GCA_023529315.1. Classification (NCBI taxonomy): domain Eukaryota; kingdom Viridiplantae; phylum Streptophyta; class Magnoliopsida; order Ranunculales; family Papaveraceae; genus Papaver; species Papaver bracteatum. Next base: position 37,225 of record JAJJWX010000874.1, read on the forward strand.
CCTGCTGTTACCCCTCTGACTGATGGAAGTAGAACTCCAGGATCATTCTGTAGTAATGACAGTACTTCTGAGAAGCAGGAACGTAGTGGAAGTTCTGGAAAGCGATGCCGTAGTAGATGGGATTCACAGTCTGAAGGAGAAGGGGAAGGAAATGAAGGTGATAGGGGTGGCAAAAGGAGGAAAACTAAGTGGACTGACAATGGTTCCCTACTTAAAAAACTCGGTCCATTAAAATTGCCTGACTTCGTTAAAGTACCTGTTTTCATTGCTGATCCACAGAGGCAGGAGCTGAATGAACGACTTTCAGTTATAAACAGTAAGCTGCAGAGAAAAGATCTCCATGATGATTGGCTAGAGGAAGAATGGTCTCCTTTTCCCCCACCACTGGATGATGAGTTTGGAATGAACTCAAAGGATGTCAGATTACGTGAAGAACTTATTCAAGAACGACAAGCTATAATATCAAGGTTGATTCAGAAGAACCCCACCTTCAGAAGTCCCACTCCTGAACCAAAGCCCTCAGTGTTTTTTAAGAAACTTTACTTACCAGTCAGGGAATATCCAGGGTATAACTTTTTTGGTCTTATAATTGGTCCAAGAGGAAATACACAAAAGCGAATGGAGAAAGAAACTGGAGCTAAGATCACGATTAAAGGAAAAGTTTCAGGAAATGATAGAGAAAAAATGGCTGTTCGTTCTGGCAATGAAGATTTGCATGTCTTGGTCCAGGCAGATAACCAGAAATCAGTGGACGAAGCTGTATCAAAAGTCGAGAAGCTACTCATTCCCATTGATGAAGGACTGAATGATCACAAACATGCCCAGTTACAGGAACTTTCCAAAATATGCAGAGTCTGTGGTGAGGAGGGCCACAAGAGTTATGTTTGCCCTTGCAGGAGTTCATCTATTAATAGCTCATGCAGCAGATGTGGAAGAAGCCATGTCTCTTTCACTTGCCCTTTTATGGTACCAAGTCTGAGTAACAGTGGTGGCAAGAATTCGTCGGGTAGTTCACCATCTTACTCGTCTTATTCTCAGTCCAGCATTAAGTCAACTCCACCAACTGTTGAGAGTAAAATCCGTACAGAAGTTGATGACAGAAATCTATTTGTGGGTCATCTACCCTTAACTGTGGATAAAAATCGGTTGATGGAGCTATTTTCTCCTTTTGGCACTCTCGTGGAAGCTAAGGTGATCAAGGACCGAAACGCAGGTTTCCATAAGGATTATGGTTTTGTTAAGTATGACAGTGCTGTAAATGCCGCTGCAGCTGTAGCAGCCATGAATGGGTACCTTATTGATGGGAAAACATTGGCAGTGAAGCTAGCTGGAAATGTGCATGTAGCAGGATTATCCCCTAGGATCTGCATACTTCCAAAGTACCCTGCAACCACATTGAAAGATAGCCCGAGTCAGACAACTTGCCCATGCCCACCAGGACCAATGCTGTCATCGCCTCGAACTCCCGTTTATAAGTGTGATGCCTTAGGTTTACCACCTATATCTATCTTCCCTGGCCACTATGATTCTTCTTCAGGCAAAAAGTTACCTTCATCTCAGGGATCATCATCATACCATTTCCCAAATTCATCACCCAGTCCAGTTGTGTGGTTCCGTGGTAGTCGGGGCCGAATCTCCCCCAGTTACAGATCAAACTTTTTCAGCACACCGACAAGTATTCAATCTCCACAACTTTATCTTACTCCACCAGTGGGCAGCAGACTGACACCTCTTTCTTGCTAGCCAGCCCTGATAAAAAGGTATGAAGCTTGAAAACCTGAGAAAGGAAAATATAGTGAGGAAGTGAAGTTGTTATTTTCTGCTTACTACATAAAGACATTGCAGAAAGTTGATATCATGTTCCTGTAGACCCAAATCCATTTGCAGATCTTTCTGTCTCTTGCATGATTGAACGAAAAAGGGTGAAGCCAAATTTACAACTGCTATGGAGATGGCTGAAGGAAAAAATTTGTTCTGCCTTTTCTCCTTGGCTTCGAATTTTATGTGCTCCAGGACTTGTTTCTGATTAGTGTAAATAACAGTTAGTGTCTGGGAATTGAATCCCATGTGGTATTTCATGTATAGGAAAGATGTAAATATGTACTTTTGCTGAAAAATGTACCAAAATTTTGGCTTCATAAAAAATGTTTCTCTGACAATCTAAGTCCTGTTAAGCGATTGGTATTGGTTCTGAAATTTTTCTCTGATGAACTTCAAATTTGTTTCCACATCCTGTTTTTATGTCACACACTTTGAAAGACTTGATGGGTAGTAAATGAAGAGAATGCAATAAGATACAATAAAGATGAAACTGCAAGACTTTCCAATAACTTATACTGCGAAGTAAAAGTTCCAGTCTTCGAAATAAAATACAGAAGAACAATTTCCATAAAGAAATTGCTCTTATGACTGAAAGCGAAAATACAAGGTAAATTTTTGAGAAAATGGTTGCCCAAACATGCATTCTCGCAAACGGCTTATTGCAGCAGTGTAGATTTCAGATCACATGACACTTTGCGCTCCTTCAGAGATCTCAAGCCTGCTTGGCAAGAAAGAGCGATGTGCACTGCTCTGCTGTTTCGTCAGGGCTGGTGACTGTATGGATAAAGAAATTACCATTCAGCTTATATCAATATTAAAAGCGAAGAAATATAAACTAGGATTTCTAAGCAACTAAAAAAGAGCAAACAAGAAGAAGGAACATGAACAATTTCTTGCAAAATAGCAAATAAGAATGCATTTCTACAACTTGTATTACATAGGGTAGAAGAAGATTACCTGTGTGACCCACTGTTCGCTCTGACTCATAAATCTCGTGATCGTTGCCTCCCTGTTCAAACAATAAATTCATTTCACAAAAGCATACCATAAGAATTGCATAAGTCGAGACCTATCGAATTACGTTATAAGAATACTTAAAGCTTCAAAATCAACATAACGCCTTTCATTGTAGGCAGACTTGTAAAGTTTTCCACGTGAAAACCGCTGTTCAGCAGTACAATATGTTGAAGGGATCGAAATAAAAAAAAGAAGGTACCTTGTAAGTTTTGTCTCCAAAAAAGTGAATTTCTTGAAACTCTTCTAGGTACCTCAAACAATAGGTCTTGTCCCAACCTTGAGGAAAAACCTGTTAAAAGCAATTACCCAAACACAAAGTTTACTTCCTACCATTTCACAGTTTAACAATTCAATCATCTCAAACTTAGACCGAGGTTGCGACTCACATCAAAACTTATCTGTCCTCCGATGGAAAATGTCAGGTTGAGGTGGGCAAACTTCTCCCGAAGCACAGAAACCATTTTAGGTCTAACATTGTGAATCTGAAACATTTCGGAGTAAGTATTACTAAAGGAAAAAGATACATTAGATAGAAAGCCTGCCTTGATACACATTTTTTAAAATGAACGGTTCACTATATGTACCTTGTCATACTTCTCGAAGTCATCTCGTTCTTCTTGACTACAGTTTCGCCCAATCGGTGATACATTAATCATCCCGCTTCTGAATTCCATAAAGGTTCCCCTATTGAAACAGTAACAAGAAAAGTAAGTTATCCATTCATTTAGCTAATTTATCATGTGCATTACACACATCAAGCCCTTAATTATTTACTTACCTTTTGATTGGGATATCCAAATCAGCAATATAATGCAGTGTAAAATTGATAAATTCCTGTAAAATATAACCACAAACTGTAAGAACTCAGTAAATGTATGGAATCCATTAGACGGCAGTCAAATTTGTTATAGGTAACCTTTCGAAATATAGCAAAGCATATTCACGTAACAAAGAAAGGCCTACCTTGAGTTGATCATTTGCAATGAACGATTTCAAGCTCTGGTGGTACAAACGCAAACAAACACCCATTTAGACGACGAATCTTTGAAATAGACAAACAAAAGTGTTTCTAAACGGAATGTTCAATAATCAAAAGAATACCTCAGTGCCAATCAATTTCCCATCTTTGTGAGCAACAAGACCATTCTCAGAGAACACGTAATCATAATCCGTTAGAACTGGCAACAAAGAAAAATTCTTTTAGTCATAAGCACGTCTCCTTAGCAGAAATCATGTCGCAAACCGATACAAGACACAAACAAGTTTATATAATCATCAATGTACATCATAATGTACTTAAAGAATAATGATACATCACATAAACTTCCTTGAAATGGGGACGCTGTGTTAAAATTCAGATTTTAAAGTCTGACCATGATGCTTAACAATATAGAGTACATGATGTATGACAATATTGTAGTATCAAGGGCTGATAATTGGTTTAGTATTCATATTTTACCCCATGATTTTGGGCACCCTTCTCACAAACAGCATACATATGAGACTGACCTCCCCCACTCTTGGGACAAAGACGATATAAGTTGTTAATTATAAGACCCATGCACAGTACAATCACCACCTTAGACACCTCGCATAGAAAATTGAACCCACTTCAAGGTTGATCTGTGGTATGGAGGATGTCAGACAATTTGTCTTCTGGGCAATCTCCATATACTGTATCTTAAATAGCATGTCAGCTCCAGCATTTCCCTTGGATTAATGATAGTGGAACTAGCTTAAGCATTTCACCAGTAGTACTGGACCAGTACCACAAAACAAAATCTAGCTCCACAGGTTTAAGATATGGGAACAGTACCAGTGTAAGTCAACTCTCTAAGATGGTTTTATATGCTAGTATCTTTTGCTCTCACTGACACCAAACAAGATACATTAGATAAACTCCGTACCTGATTTCCCAAGTTGTTCTGTAATCTTAACAAGATCAGATCCCCCAACAACACCAACAGTAATTTCCTGATATCACATTCAAGGGGTTATAAGTTATAATCCAAACCAATACCAACATTGAATACAACTAGAAAAATTTCATTACTCTTCATCAAAATCAAATACCTTTCTCAAATTTCTCATGAACTCTAACATCTTTGGAGTCACTTCCTGCAAGACAAAAAAATCAGTAAAAACAAGACAATGAGATCCTACATTTATACTGCTAGAAATTCCGATAATGCATACCTTTCTTGGAGCTGTAAGTGTGCCATCAACATCAAACAAAGCAATCAAACCAGGTCTTCTTACAGCCATTGCTAAACAATAAAAAATTCTGTAATTCAAAATTGAGTTCAATTCTATCAAATTCAGAGATTTATAAATTCTGGGTCAGTCTTAAAATCAACGATAACAACTGTTTTTCGATTCAAAACACAAGGAAACCACGAAATTGTAAGAAGATTCTGAATTGAAATTTGATTACAATTGAATTGAGTTTTCAAAATCCGATTCAATGATGAAAACCCTTTTTGATTCTGATTGAGATTTTGGAAGTTGGTAGGAAGTTATAGAGAGGGAAACAGAGTAGTTCAGATCAGATCTCTACTGGGAGTAGGAGTACCCTTTTTGTATACTGTACTTCATGTATATTCTTAATCTGTTATATCCAGTGATTCTACGCCACGTGTGCATCCTAAGACCAAACTGAGTTGACTTGGGTGGAAAAGAGTCAAACAGTCAATAAGAATTCCAATTTCGTTAACCTAGTATGTAAAGCAAGTGTACTATACACTCCTCAGAAACCCGTTCGATTTGATACTTGATGATCGGAACGTGATGTATAATGTACACTTACCTTTAAAACGGGTGTGTCATAGTTGGTTTTACAGCAAAGCAATTTAGATTCTGTACCGTACAAGTGGGAAGAGTATATCCGTTTATATTTTTGGCTCTTTTGCATCTTGATCATTTTTGAGAATTGTTTGTTAATTTGAGATTAGGTAGTGATTTGTTGGGTCTTTCAGAATGCACATGCTGCTAAAGCTAAATTTATGATGCATGTCCCATGAAAACAAAAACAAAATTAGGTAGTCCTGGCGTCAAACGTCTGTCAAGGGGAATACAATACAAAGTTAGGTGGTTCTCCTTGTTAGAGTCCCATTCTTTCTTTTCTCTTTGAGGCCTTGTCCTCTTCTACAGTTACTCTTTTGGTGCCATAGTTTCTACGCATTGTTTGGCAAGTCTCCTCAATGGCCGCCTTGAACACAGCTAGCGTTGGCAATCTCATCTTTCTCTCGTTCGACGACACTAATAATTAACATAATTAGACTTGCCTTTTTTCTGCTAGAGCAGAAATGGTTTCTTCAATGGTTTGCAAAATCAATTGCTCTGAACAAGAGAAAAATAGAGAGGTTTTCGTCTGTCCGTATTTGTAATCCAAAACCTGCACATATATCTTTGTTGGGGTCATTTTCTTTTTCTACTTCTTTTGGGATGTTACCCACAACCATGTTACTGGTAGGGATGTAAACTTTGATCAATATGCCAGTGTTGTGTGGCTCCGAAAAGTAATAAAATCTAGAGGCAAGTGGGGAATCAACTGAACCACAAGTAGGAAAAACTAAGTGTAGAACATCAAGAAACTCAATTATACGGGATGCTCAATCTCCGAGCCCATCGGTTTGTGCATGGAAATAGCTAGATTGAGAAGACAACCAATACTCTTTTTTTTTTTTTTTTTTTTTTAATATTTACTAGGCGAGCGGGGTGCCAAGGAGCAGGTTTCACTTTCATCAACATTAGCTTCTACCATTCTACCACAACCAATGAAACGTGACAAGAGAGGGGGGGAAAAAGGACAATAATGATTCGGATTAAAGTAGAAAAAAAAAATGAAACTCATTGGTAGAAATCGGTTCAGTTGAAATTCCGGTGTAATAGTCATTTTTTAGTTCCTAAATCAGTGTCATACTGTCATGACTATATATGAAGGTGCATTTGTCCAACAAATGAAGTTACCCAACAATGATGCCGATACCAGTATATGACAATGAATCACTGGTTGGCGCATTGTTTGGTACTTGAGAATTCGAATATGGCCAGCTCAAGAGGAAAGCAAGGATATGAAAATGCGTTTGTTCAAAGCATAACGGTGTAGACGCGACCAAACACGTCACTGTAATCAGTTATTTGGCCAAGAAATATGCTCAACACTTGGAGCATATTGGCATGAATTTACTCTAGTATATAAGTGTCCTAGTGAGTAAAGATCATTTTTCTACTGGCATTATAAAGTACTCTAGTAGTCATCTTATGGTGCTAATACTCAAACTTTTCTAAACGAAGGCACATTGCAAAACTAACGAGCTAAAACGGAAAAATTGATATAGATTGTACAAATCTCTTTATTCTCTTCACACCATTTTTCCTATCAATTTTCATTTCAAGCAATTTAACTCAAAAGGTTGAAATCTCCATCTGGTCAAAGTAGAAACCAGAAGGGCCATGAGAAGGCAACAATGCCACCATAACAGGTGCTTTAGCACCTTCATCAGGTGTTAAGTTTCCTTGATGGAATGAAATATCTGTTTTAACCAAACCAGGATGAACAGCATTAACACGAAAACTTGGGAATTTCCTTGCAAGAATTCGAGTGTAGGCATTGATAGCAGCTTTCGAGACTTTATATGCACAAACTAACACAAGCCATCCATTAGTCTCCAACATCCCATCCTTAAAATCCTTCAAGAACTTTTGCATAAGCTCGTCCAGTTTCTCAACCGTTAAGCAATCAACATTCCTTAACTCCTCTTTGATTGTCTCACTCGAGATAAACTGAGAAGTAACACAACAAAGTGATCAATGAACAATGTGCATCTACAGTATATAATATGTGCACCGGAGGGAGAAACCACTATGGATTTTGATGTTAGTTGTTACCTTTAGTTGACCGTATACGGAGGAAACATTCACAATTCTTGCTGAATTAGAGAGCTGAAGAAGAGGAAGAAGTGCTTCAGTTACTCTTTTGGTGCCATAGTAATTTGTTTCTATGGATTGTGTTGCCCTCTCGTAAGTGTCCTCAACGGCTTCCTCCAACAACTTGGCAATCTCATCTTTCTCCTGTTCGAGGATACTAATAATTAATCCTTATTTTACCGTAAAATGATAAGACATGTACTTGATCAAGACTTACATCATCAAAACGAAAGTTCAAGTCTTTCATAGCCTCCTCACTAATTTTTAGTCTTACTCCATTGTCCCCTGCGTTGTTTACCTGCTCAAAGTACGTAATTAGGGGCACTGAATTTGTTAAAGTTCTTGCTTTCGTTGATGAACTGAGTTAGAAGAGAAATAATGATATATTCTTGTTATGACCAATGGCTCTTCCAAGCACAATCAATCAAGAATTGAATTAGAAATGAAATCAAAAGTAAAACAGGCACACACAACACAAGGATTTATAGTGGTTCGATCAAGATGATCTACATCCACTTTGGAAGACGACGATAACGGTTTCACTATGATTTAAACAAGATTACAAGAGTATAAACTCCTATCAAGAACAAGACCTTCTCTGCCTCTTACTCTCTCTATTTGCATACATGAGTTTCTCTCATTTCTCTGATGCTATACAATGGAAACTAGGCTAGGCCTTATATGGGATGAACGAGATTAATTATGTCGACATAGAGCACAGATGAGGGCGACATAATGAGAGCTCCACAAAGAGTGGTTGTCATCATGAGAGATCCATCTAGCTAGTGATCGACATCTTGAGAGGTCACCACAATGAGAGAGGTCCACTTAGTGGTAGTCATGATTAAAGTATACTTTAATCATTCAAGACACATACACTACAAATCTCCACCTTGACTTGAATACCATCACCACTTATCATCATCGTCTTCGCTCAGCCCCTCAAGGGCTCTCAAAACCTGTTGACACCAACCAAGTCCAAGCAATGCTTGAACTTGATACTTAGAACTGGCTTCGTCAACATGTCCGCATGGTTATCCGCTGTAGGAACCTTTAGCATCGCTATCCTACCTTACTCAACTGCATCCTTGATAAAATGATACCTGACATCGATGTGCTTCGTTCTCTCATGATACATCTGGTTCTTGGTCAAGTGAATGGAACTTTGACTGTCACAGAACAAAGTTGCATTCTCTTGCTTGAAACCCAAATCACCAACCAAACCTATCAACCATATACCTTCCTTTATCGCTTCTCGCTTGGTGACATGTACTCTACCTCGGTTGTAGACAATGCAACCGTGCTTTGCAAAACCGACCTCCAACCGATAGTACTACCACACAATGTAAAAGTATAACCTGTCAATGACCTTCTTCTATCAAGATCACCTGCATAATCAGAATCAACATAACCCACAACATTCGTCGAATCACCATAGTGTTTATCAAACACTAAACCAACATCTGTACTTCCTCTTAGATACTTCAAAATCCACTTTACAGCTTGCCAATGAGCCTTCCCGTGACTTCCCATGTATCTACTTACCACACTCACAGCTTGTGCGATATCCAACCTTGTACAAACCATAACATACATGATGCTACCAACTGCGCTTGCATATGGAACTCGAGACATATACTCTTCCTCATCTGCATTTTGAGGTGATTGCTTTCTAGAAAGTTTAAAATGAGCTGCCAAAGGAGTACTTACTGGTTTTGCATCTTTCATACAGAACCGCTCCAACACCTTCTCGATGTAAGCCTTCTGAGACAAATACAACTTGCCTTCAACTCGGTTTCTAAGAATCTCCATGCCCAATATCTTCTTTGCTGCACCCAAATCCTTCATCTCAAACTCACTACTCAACTGCACCTTTCAACCAGATCCGATATGTCTTTGCAAGCAATCAACATATCATCAACATACAAGAGTAAATACACAAATGAACCATCTTGGAGTTTTCTGTGATATACACAACTATCATACTTACTCCTGTCATAGCCATTTTCTACCATAAACGTATCAAAATGTTTATACCACTGCCTTGGAGATTGCTTCAAACCATACAAAGATTTCTTTAACAAACATACATGGTCTTCTTTGCCAGGAACTTCAAACCCCTTTGGTTGTTGCATATAAATACGCTCTTCCAAATCACCATGAAGGAAAGCTGTCTTAACATCTAGTTGTTCCAATTACAGATCTTTTAAAGCAACTATAGCAAGAAATGTTCTAATAGAACTATGTTTAACAACATGAGAAAATACCTCATTGTACTCAATGCCTTCTCTTTGTGTAAACCCCTTTGCCACAAGCCTTGCCTTGTACCTTGTTCCTTCACCATCTGAAGAACCTTGTTTCTTCTTGAAAACGCATTTGCTTCCAACAATCTTCTGTCCTTTTGGTCTTTCAACTATCTCCCAAGTGTCATTCTTGTCAAGAGACTCAATTTCTTCAATTGCAGATGCTCCCCATTCTGCTGATTCTTCACCACCGATTGCTTCTTCATAGGTTCTTAGATCATCCCTATCTATGCTCTCACCCACTGCGAGTGCATATGTAACCAAGTTAGAATGGCCATATCTCTGAGGTGGTCTAACTTGCCTTCTCTCTCTGTCTCTTACAAGATTGTACTGATGATCTTGTGCTTCTTCTTCCTGGGCAGGTTCTTGCACAATATCTCGATCATCATCATCATCAGAAACAACAGTGTCATTGTTTCCTTGAACTTGCACCTCAAGTTCCACCTGGTCACCAAGCTCCACCTTATCACTAACACCCTCTTCAGCTCTTCCATCTAGTTCTTCATTCTTTGGCTTCAACATCGATTGCTCATCAAATTTCACATCTCTGCTAATAAAAAACTTGTTTGATCTTTCTGCAGGACACCATAACATGTAGCCCTTTACACCCTTTGCATACCCAAGGAATATACAATTCTTTGATCTAGGCTCTAGCTTCCCCTCATTCACATGAGCATAGGCTAGACATCCAAAAATATTCAAGTCTTCATAATTAGCATGCGAACCTGTCCAAACTTCATTTGGAGTCTTTCACTCAATGGAAGTCGATGGAGATCAGTTCACTAAATAAGCTGATGTGTTTGCTGCTTCTGCCCAAAATTGCTTTGGTAACCCGGCATTGGAGAGCATGCACCGTGCCTTCTCTATTATGGTTCTGTTCATCATTTCTGCAACACCATTTTGCTGTGGTGTTTTTCTGACTGTGAGGTGTCTCACAATCCCTTGCTCCTTGCAGAACTCATTCAACTCACCACCACAAAATTCCAAACCATTGTATGTCCTCAAGCACTTGATTTGTCTTCTGGTTTTCTTCTCAACCATAGTCTTCCATTGCTTGAACTTGACAAAAGTTTCATCTCTGTGTTTAAGTATGAATACCCATACTTTCCTTGAGAAATCATCAATGAATGTCAACATATATCTACCACCACCATGTGAATCAACCCGAGAATGACCCCAAAGATCAGAATGAATATAATCCAGAATACCTTTGGTGTTATGAATAGATATACTAAACTTGACTCTACACTGCTTTCCAAAGACACAATGTTCACATAAATCAAGCTTGCCTGTTTTATGACCACAAAGTAATCCCTGCTTTCTCAAAACATCCAATCCCCTCTCGCTCATATGCCCTAGATGCATATGCCACAACTTGGTAGTATCATCATCAGAACTTGAAGAACATACAGTTGCATTACCCGTCACAGTAGTACCTTGCATCGTATAAATACCATTAATTCTTTCGCCCTTCATAATTGTAAGACTTCCTCTTGAAACACGAATAACTCCACCTTCACCTTGATACTTGCAGCCATTTGAATCAAGCGAACCCAAAGAAATCAGATTTCTTCTCAAGTCTAGAACATGCCTAACTTTAGTTAAAGTCCTCGCCATACCGTCATACATCTTAATTTGAATTGTACCTACACCCACCACTTTACAAGTGACATTGTTTCCCATAAGAACTTTACCACCTTCTCTAGCTTGATAAGTAGTAAACCACTCTCTATGAGGACACATGTGAAAAGTACACCCCGAATCAAGAATCCACCTATACTCCAAGCTTTCGGTATGAACCGTTCCATCATCACTTTCTACTTCAACATTTGTTGCGGTGCCTTGGTTAGTATTCTTCTCAACATTCTTCAATTTTGGACAGTCCTTCTTGAAATGCCCCTTTTCCTTACAATGAAAACAATAGAATTTACCGGATTTTGATTTAGACCTTGACTTTGATCTACTCCTATCAAATCTGCCCTTTTGGTTTCCTCTTCCTCTAACAAACAACCCATCTCCCGAATTATCTTTACCATCAATACTCGTCTTCTTTAACTCCTTAGAGTTCAAAGCCGCTTTAACGTCTTCCATGGAAATTGTGGTTTTTCCATACATTACGGTATCAACAAAATTATCATAAGATGGTGGTAAGGAACAAAGCAAACCCAAAGATTTGTCTTCATCATCAATTTTGACCTCAATATTTGCCAAATCCAAGAGAATTTTATTATAATCATCAATATGATCAATAATAGACATTCCTTCATGCATTCTAAGAGTATGTAATTTCTTCTTAAGATATAAACGATTAGTTACGGATTTAGTCATATACCTCTTCTCCAACTTGTTCCATAGCCCGTCCGGTGTCGTTTTCGTCGCAATTTCTCTCAAGACCTCGTTGCTCAAACACAATAAAATTAATCCATGTGCTTTCTCCAAGAGATCGTCCTTTTCCTCATCCTTCAATGTTGTTCCAAGAGCCGTTTTCCCCTTCAAAGTTTTCACCAAACCTTGTTGCACTAAAACATCCCTCATCTTTAGCTTCCATAAATTGAAATCATTCCTTCCATCAAATTTCTCAATCTCATACTTTGCCGCCATCGTAGATCGCTTTTACCCGGAGCTCTGATACCAAATTGTTATGACCAATGGCTCTTCCAAGCACAATCAATCAAGAATTGAATTAGAAATGAAATCAAAAGTAAAACAGGCACACACAACACAAGGATTTATAGTGGTTCGATCAAGATGATCTACATCTACTTTGGAAGACGACGATAACGGTTTCACTATAATTTAAACAAGATTACAAGAGTATAAACTCCTATCAAGAACAAGACCTTCTCTGCCTCTTACTCTCCCTATTTGCATACATGAGTTTCTCTCATTTCTCTGATGCTATACAATGGAAATTAGGCTAGGCCTTATATAGGATGAACGAGATTAATTATGTCGACATAGATCACAGATGAGGGCGACATAATGAGAGATCCACAAAGAGTGGTTGTCATCATGAGAGATCCACCTAGCTAGTGATCGACATCTTGAGAGGTCACCACAATGAGAGAGGTCCACTTAGTGGTAGTCATGATTAAAGTATACTTTAATCATTCAAGACACATACACTACAATTCTTGTTTTTATTTTTGCCCTTACCAAGATGTCAAGTTTCCCGTATCGAGTTTTGATCAAACCAGCCAATGAATTAACACTAGTTGCATCATTTACATCAAGCTGATGAAAAATCATATCAGTAAGTCCTGACATTTTAAGAGCTTCAGCAGCTCTAGCTCCCTTGGTCTCATCTCTTGCTGTTAATACGACGATGATTCCATTAGATGCAAGCTGACGACATATCTCTAGTCCTATTCCTTTATTAGATCCTGTAGCAACCACACACCTGAAAAAAGAATTAGATACATTTTAGCAAGATTTTGGGTTGGGAAGTGTATATAAAGACATATCAGGATCGACAAGAGAGTAAAGAAGATAACACTTTGTCTCTTTTCTGATGTTGTAGAGATGGTTCCTTCCATGGTCTGCAAAATCTATGCGACAAATTGCTCTGAACTGCCGGAGAGAAATAGAGAGGTTCCCGTATGGATTTGTCCAAATTTGCAGTCCAAAACCTGCACATATCTTAAGCAGCTAAAGGTAACAGGTCTGTCACTAATTCTCACTTTACATGTAAGGTAAACATTAGCTTATTTTAATGAACAAAAATTCTAAACAAACCACGGAAAAAACCGTGGAAGAAAACCGCTAGACACATGATTACACCATAGGCGGGCCCCCTGCTAGGCTCCGCGGGGCCCATCGGGACCCATATAAAAAAATGTGAGAGAAAAAGTGAGTTCTGTTTTTACATGGTTCAGGATCTCGGTCTGTCAAGAAGCACCCTTTAATGAATTGGTGAACTTTATCGACAACAAAAAAAAAATGTAAGGTAAACATTAGCTTCTACCCCACCCACCTCTGCCACTAATGCATTGATTTAACGTGACAAGTGTCAAGAAGAAAAAAAGTACAGAGATTTTGATTAAAGAAGATAACAAAAGAAAACCAAACTCCTTGGCAGAAATCTCGCTTGACTTTCCCGTGTAATAGTCAGTGTTTTGTTCCTAAGTCAGTGTCATGAGAAGAAAGATGCAATACCAGTCCGACAAATGAAGTTACTCAGCAATAATGCCGATACGAGTATATGACAAATGAAGTACTCATCATATGGTGCTAAAACTCAAAAAATTTCAAAACCAAGAAAGAAATGTTCCATATTGCAAAATTAATGAGCTAAATAGGAAAAACAGCTATGGTACAGATTTCTTATCAATTTTCATTTCAAACATTTTTTAACTCAAAAGGTTGAAATCTCCATCTGGTCAAAGTAGAAACCAGAAGGGCCATCAGGAGGCAACAATGCCGCCATAACAGGTGCTTTAGCACCTTCATCAGGGGTTAAGTTTCCTCTATTGAGTGAAAGATCTGTTTTAACCAAACCAGGATGAACAGCATTAACACGAAAATCTGGGAATTTTCTAGCTAGAATTCGAGTGTAGGCATTGATAGCAGCTTTCGAGACCTTATATGCAGAAGCTATGACAGGCCATCCATTAGTCTCCAACATACCCTCCTTAAAATCCTTCAAGAACTTTTGCATAAGCTCGTCTAATTTCTCACTTGTTAAGCAATGAACGTTACTTAGCTCTTCTTTAATTATTTCGCTTGAGATAAACTGCGACCATAATCTACAATTAGCTGTTTGCAAATGAACAATGTGTTTCTACATTACACTAAAGAAACCACTGCAAGATTTTGATGTTAGTTGTTACCTTTAGTTGACCATACAAGGAGGAAATATTCACTATTCTTGCCGAATTAGAGAGTCGAAGAAGAGGAAGCAGTGCTTCAGTTACTCTTTTGTTTCCATAGTAATTTGTTTCAATGCATTGTTGTGCCCTCTCATATGTCTCCTTAACAGCTTCCCTCCACAAATTGGCAGTCTCATCTTTCTCCTGTTCGACGACACTAAGAATCAATCTTTCTTTTTACTGTCAAGCCAATATTTGAGACTTGCAAACTTAAAAATGATGATACATATAATTCACTAAGACTTACATCACTATCTCGAATGTTCAAGTCTTTAATAACCTCACTAGTTTGTACTGTTATTCCATTGTCTCCTGCATTGTTTACCTGCTCAATATTGAATTAGGAGCATAAATTTGCCAAAGTTCTTAGATAGTTCTTAAATTCATTCTCATTCATGAATTGAAATTAGAAAAGAAATAGCGATAGAATTCTTGTATTTTTTTTTTTCATTTTTCCTTACCAAGATGTCAACTTTTCCAAAACGGGTTTTGATGAAATCAGCAAATGAAGTAACACTAATTGCATCATTTACATCAAGCTGATGAAAAATCACACCAGTAAGTCCTGACACTTTAAGAGCTTCAACAGCTCTAGTTCCCTTGATTTGATCTCTAGCAGTCAATACGGTGATGATTCCTTTGGAAGCAAGCTGACGACATATTTCTAGTCCTATTCCTTTATTAGCTCCGGTAACAACTGCACACCTGAAAAGATATTTAGATTTATTTAAAAAGATTTAAGGTTGGGAAAAAAATGGGAAGTCATTAAGTAAACCTCTAAAAGAAGAAGCTAACACTTGCCTCTTTTCTGCCAGAGCGGAGATGGTTGTTTCCATGGACTGCAAAACAATTGCTTATAGAGAGATTTTTGTCTGAATTTTCATTAAGCTTGCCATCCAAAATATGCGCTTATCTTAAGGTGAACCGTCAACCTAACAAATCTCATCACCATTTCATACTAAAACATTGTGGAGGTTCTCTTTCATAAATGCCGATAGGAACATGTGTGGTGCGGGAGAAAAGTTGCGGTTTTTGGAGGTGTTATCCCAGGACCATTAGCTACTGGTGGAATGTAATGTCACTAATGGCATAATTAGTTGCACTAAAGTCAAATTTCAACTGTAACTTGTTAAACTTAGTATAGTACTAGGTGGTCACTAATGACATCACTATTCAATTCTCCCCGCTTCATATATCTAATCATCAATCTAGCATTAACAAAGAAAAAAGAAAAGATATTTTAAGAAACAGTAGATCAGAACTGCAAAAATGGATTCAGAAACAAAAAACAGGTACTTATAATGGAGAAATGTTTTTTTTTTTGTAATCTTTTACATCAGAATTAGCATGAAACTGTGTGTTTTTGTATCCGATCTGTATTTTCAGGTGTGCAGTTGTTACCGGTGGAAACAGGGGAATTGGGTTTGAGATTTGTAGACAATTAGCTTCTAATGGGATTTCAGTTGTGTTGACGGCTAGAGATGTAACTAAGGGATTGGAAGCTGTTGAAAAGCTTAAGAATTCTTTTGGACTTTCTAATGTCGTTTTTCATCAACTTGATTTGATGAATCTAGTTACTCTTCCTTCTCTGGTTGAATTCATCGGAAGCCATTTTGGGAAGCTTGATATCTTGGTAAGAAGTATCCAAACACTACATAATAATTATTTGTGTTTTGATATGAATTTTTATTTAACTAGTTTTGAAAACTGCGAAGGTGAATAATGCTGGAATTTCTGGATATATTACTGATGTTGCTGGTATTATGGCACTGGCTCAAGCTCATGGTTTGGTAAATATTTATCTAATAACATAACTTAATTATTATTGAGGTTATTACAATTTTCCTGTCTAAATAAGATGATTACTATCTCACTGTTCCAGAAGGACAAGAACAAAGAGATACCAAATTTGAAACAAATGGTAAAAGAGACTTATGAATTGGCAGAAGAATGTCTGCAAACGAATTATTACGGTGTGAAATCAGTGACCAAAGGACTTATTCCTTTACTTCAACTCTCTGATTCACCAAGAATTGTTAATGTTACCTCCGCAATGGGAATGCTAAAGGTACTTATAAATTACTGCAACCCCATTTTTGTACTACATATCCTTTGGAAAGGTTCTGACTGCCATCTCAAAAATGTGTTCACTACTTATTTTGATTTTAGTATATCTCCAATGAAAAGGCTTTGGAAATGCTTAGCGCCGGTGATGGCTTAACAGAAGAGAGAGTAGATGAGACTGTCAACATGTTTTTGATGGATTTTAAGGAAGATTCCATAGAAACAAAAGGATGGCCTTTATATACACCTGCGTATAAAATCTCTAAAGTATGTTTGAATGCTTATACAAGGATCTTAGCAAAGGAATTTCCTACTTTTCGCATAAATTGTGTTTGTCCTGGTTGGGTCAAAACAGATATTACCTACAATACTGGATATCTCACTACTACAGAAGGTGCAGAAAGAATTGTGAATTTGGCTCTTGTACCTGACGATGGACCCTCCGGCCTTTACTTTACCAATGGCGAAGTAACACCATTTTGATGCATAATGCGTATTAGCAGCAAGAATGATGTCATGTCTACATATCATATAGGGCTTTCAGTAAATCTCTTTCACACCATTTAATTAGAACTCCAGAAATGCATCTTTTAGAGGGATTGCACATCAAAGATTACAATATAATTCGGCTCTTGTAGAGGCAACAGTAAATCTCTGTAATAATCCTTTAGTAGTGGCGTTGTAAGCTGGGGATCTTGGTTTTTACTGAGATCCGCAATCAACAACACCTTTTATTTTCTTATGCGCACTTCCTTGTGCAGCATGGTTTTTAAAAGCGTACGCTTCACGCTTCGGTTCAAATTTCAGCATTTCGCCCTGAAGCGGTCATGTGAAGCGCATCTTTCATAAAGCGTACGCTTCACGCTTCAGAGCGTATGCTTCCCTTCAAATTCAGCATTTCGACAAAATTTTAAGGCTTTTAAAAAAAAAAATATGCATGTTTTAAGGGGGAATTGAACACCCCACCTCTTATTTAAAGTTTTTAAAATAAAAAATATGAATGTTTTAAGAGGGAATTGCTCATCTGAAGTACGTTGAATTGGTGTACACACGATTTTTTTTTTATAAAAATTAGACTTATATAAAATTTATATGATATTATCTTCCTAATAAATCTATAATTACTAGTTACGACTACTTTATTTATAAGGAAACATCCGCTTCAAACATCAACCATGAAGCGACGCTTCACGCTTCGACATACGCATCGCTTCCTAAAAATGAAAAACGCTTCACGCTTTCAATACCTTGTTGTGCAGTTTGATAAGGCTGTTCCTCCGATAAACTTATTTTTGTAAAAGGGAATATTATCAATATACCCCTAGTATGAGACCCCTTGAAAAATACCCTTTCTAACTTAAATTATACCCCTAAGTTTAATACATTACTAAAATACCTTCTTTTGTATATACAAAACCACTCTAACCACTATTAAAAAAAAAAAAAAACGCTACCTCTACCGCCCACCACCACTGTCCACAGCCAACCACCACCACCATTGTCCACCGCCGCCCACCACTACCGATGACCACCACCACCGACCACCACTATCCACCACAGCTAACCACCAACCACGACCACCGCCAACCACCACCACTGTCCACCAACACTTCCAACCACCACCGCCGCTAACCAACACCACCACTGTCCACCACCAATCACACCGCCGCCGGCAATAACCGACACCCACCACCGCCGTCAACCACCATCGTCGGCAATGACCACCACCACCATGTGGAGTCAACTTACTTAAGTTGTGTCCATATCGGAGGAAACTAGCTCAAGTTGTCTCGAAAAGTGGAGGCAACTAGCTCAAGTTGTCTCCATTAAATTGTGTATAAGAACAAGTTGCAAAACAAAATGGAGCCAACTAGCTCAAGTGGTACCCAAATCTGATGCAACTAATCCAAGTTGTCTTCAAGAGTGAATGCAACTAGCACAAAGTTGTCTTCAAGAGTGAATGCAATTAGCACGAAATTGTCTCCAAATATGGAAGCAACTAGCACGAAGTTATCTCCATATATGGAGGTAACTAGCACAAGTTGTCTCCAAAAAAGAAACTACGCCACCCACCTCACTTTACATGTAAGGTAAACATTAGCTTCTACCCCACCCACCTCTGCCACTAATGCATTGATTTAACGTGACAAGAGGAAAGAAAAAAAAAACGGAGATTTTGATAAAAAAATATAACAAAAGAAAACGAAACAAAAGAGAGAGAGTATGAGAGAGGTTGAGCGATCTGGCGCAGGAAAAAAGATCATTCAATTGGAGAGAAAAACTTTTGAGATCACAAAGGAGAATTTTGGTGACAATGAATTAATTCAGATTTGAAAAAAAGTCTATTTGGATTGGAAAAAAAGTCGATTTGGATTGGAGAGAGAGTATGAGAGAGGTTGAGCGCTTTGGCGCAGGAAAAAAGATCATTCAATTGGAGAGAAAAACTTTTGAGATCACAAAGGAGAATTTTGGTGACAATGAATTAATTCAGATTTTACAAAGAGGATGGGGAGGATTACGAGTTTGGATTGCTTTGCCGAACAAATTGGTTTTTTAGTTGATCTCAATGCTGAAGTTAATACATAAAGAAAAACATAATACGATGTTAATGGAGGAGTCAGATGGGGATAATTTGTTCGAGCTCAAGGTGCAGAATAATCTTCATGGGGAGTACATTAGATTCACAAGGTACAGAAAATGGGTTGACGATGGCGGGGTTAGTATCTGCATTCCAAGTGGTGATAATAGAAGTTGTTGGCATTCCAAGTGGTGATAATAGAAGTTGTTGGTTAATTTTAGTCACGGAAGTTGAATTGGAATAAAAGTTGAAGCTAGGGGATAAGTAGATGTTGGAATTAATTACAATAATTATTTGGAGAAACAAGGGTTGAAAAAAGTGATGCAGGTAATACCAAAGGTGGTGGACTTTCCAAAAATGCAAGGAGATCCAAGAAAATCTTGGCAGAAAATGGAACCTAGGGTGATAAATATAAAGAATTTATGGTTTATGATGTGAAACTAACATCAGAACTAATTTCTGTAAACAAAGTTGAATTGGAATAAAGTTGTTGTTTCAATTAAAATGAAGCTGGGGATAAGTAGATTCATAAAGATTGAAGGAATTAGTTATGTAGAAGGGCAGATGCAGTTGGAGGAAGAAGAGTGGAGGCATCTTTGGAAACCAGTGGGATGGCAGGATGAAGGTGTAGATTTTCATTTTGCAATTTGTGGGGGTGCATGAGAAGAACATAAGAAGCAAGGCATAAAGATTGAAAAGAAAACGATGCAGTTGGAGGAAGAAGGTGGATATTGAGATGATTTTTTTTCAATTGGGGGTCATGAGAAGAACATAAGAAAACTATGGAGGAGATGTTTTTTCAATTGTCTGAAACTATGGAGGAGATGCGCTGGTTTAAGATTAGGAATTTTCATAAAAGCAAATGGAGTTCATCTGTTCTGGAAAAGATTGGTAACACCTTTTCTGGGGGTAATTATTCTAAGATTGCTCAAGAAACGCTAAACTTGGAAGGCTATCATTTTTTTCAAAATTGCAGTCAAAGGTGAAATTGGGAGGATTTCGGCGGTGCTGGTGACAAAGGTGGCGGAGGAGAAGGTGGTGCTAACGGTGGAGTGAGATCCGAAGTATAAGGAAAAGAAGATGATTTCCGATATTGAGTATCGGCGTAATTTAAGGATGTTTGACGGAGCCGTTAAAGAATTTACAAAATTCAAAAATGTAGTAAATGTTGAACTGGTGGCGCGAAATCAGGAATTGGTTTTGGAAGATTCAAATGATGGTGAGTCAGCCACTGTGAATGAGTTAGACGAGTCAGTTGTGGCTGATTCAAAAAGTGACAGTGGTGTGGGCTCAGGCAGATGGGCATATATGCCAAAGTCAAGGACTAACTCGGAGAATGGTCGTTTGGTGGTCTTTGGTCAATAGAAGACCGTTGGGGGAGAAAATTCAAATTCAAATTCTTTTTATCCTTTGAATAATGATGAGGAAGAAAATTCTAAAAGTGGAGAAGAAGGAGAGATGAGGGTTTATTCTCAAGAGGATGTGAGAGAGATGAACTTGTTATCTGATATTGAGAATCAGGTAGTTTCTAAGCTGGGGGATGTGCAATTATCTCATACAGAGAGTATGGAGAAGGTGATGGAGGCTGCAGAATTAATGTTGCAGAATTGTTGTGTCTATGGAGGTGTGTGTGAAGGAAAAAAGAAGGATCTAACTGAGGTGGTGATGAAACAAGTTCAGAGATACAAGGAGAGATTCAAAAAATTGAATGCGCAGAAAAATGGTGTGGCAGCTGAGAAAATTGATAACATTTGGATGCAGGATTGGTTGAAGTGAACAACACTGTTCCAGTAGCCAGGAGGGGAGTTAATGAAGAACAATTAGAGGTTATTAATGGATGTTAAAAATTTTAATTGGAATGTTCGAGGGATTAATTCTTTTGATAAAATGAATGCATTGAAAGTTGTAATTCAAAATCAAAGGTGTGATTTGTGTTTGGTGCAGGAGACTAAGATAATGAAAATGAGCAGGTGGTTGGTTAAACAATTATGGTGTGATGATGATTTCGATTGGTCGTATATCCATTCTGTTGGGAGTAATGGAAATAATGGGGGGCTACTTTCAATTTGGAATGTTAATAAAATTGTGAAGGAGGAAAAGAGAATTGGAGTCAATAATCTTACAGTGGGTTTTTGTTGTAAGGGGAATGGAGGAAAATGAGATGTATGTAATGTTTATTCTCCTTGTTGTTATAATGATAGGGAGATTTTTTGGAATGATCTTAATGAGGTTAGAAGTTGGTGGAATGGTCCAATTTGTTTTTTGGGGATATGAATGCAGTAAGAGGGGAGGAAGAGAGAATAGAGGAGAAGGAGATGCTAGAAACAATAAGTTTCTAAATAATTCATTATGAATCATGAATTGGTGTATTTTCCACTGGTGGGAGGAGCTTTTACTTGGTCAGATATGCGGGAGGATCCACTTCTCTACATGTTAGATAGATTTCTTTTGAGTATTGACTTTGATTTAATTTTTCCAGATGCAATTCAGGTGGCACTGACTAGAGTGATCTCTGATCATAATCCTTTATTATTGGTGACTAAGCCTAATTTAAAGTCTAAACCTTATTTCAAGTTTGAGAATGGTTGGTTGATGCATAAATATTTTCTCAAAAAGGTGGCAGAATGGTGGGGTGTGTTGGAGTTTCAGGGGCAAGCTAGTTTTGTATTCTTTAAGAAATTGCAAAATTTAAAGTATTTCTTGAAGGAATGGAGCAGGAGAGAGTTTGGTGGAGTTAAAAAGGAGAAAGAAGAACTGACTCAGAAAGTGGATTGGTTGGATCAAATGGAAGATACTCACAAACTATCAGATGAACAATTTGGGGAGAGGATGAAATGTTTAATAAGATTGAAGAATATTAAAGCTATGGAGGCAAGAAAGTGGCAGGTTAGAGCTAAATAAAATGAGTTCAAATGGAGTGGAAAGTTTTGATAAGATTGAAGAATATTAAAGCTATGGACTCAAATTCTTCATATTTTCACAGAATTGCAAATGCAAGAAAGAAGAGAAATACAATTGTTAAACTTGAAATAGATGGAGTGGAAAGTTTTGATCAAGACAGCATTAAAGCACATATGAGGAGCTATTTTGAGACTTTGTTTTATGAAAAGAATTATTTTTCATTTACTTTGGATAACTTACACTTTCCAAGGATTGCAGATGTGGAGAAAATGGAGTTGGAGAAGAAGTTTACTGAAGATGAGGTTTTTAATATGGTGAAGCAGTTTGGGGAGAATAAATCACCAGGTCCAGATGGGTTCTCAATGGAGTTATATAAAGTGTGTTGGCCAATCATTAAGGAAGATTTTATGAGGTTTATGGAGGAATTTTTCAAATTTGGTTCTTGGGATTGGAGGTAAAATTGCTCTTTTATTACTTTAATTCCTAAAAAAGAAGATTCTTCTTCTCCTAAGGATTATAGACCTTTAAGCTTACTTGGTAGTGCTTACAAGGTTTTATCTAAAGTTTGGCAAACAGGTTGAAGAAGGTGATGCATAAGCTAGATTCTGAGTTTCAAGGAGCTTTTGTTAAAGGTAAACAAATTTTGGATGGTGTGTAGATTACAGGGGAATGTGTGGACAATAGATTGAAGACAAAGAAACTAGGAATTTTGTGCAAAATTGACATGGAGAAGGCTTTTGATAATGTTAGATGGAGTGTTTTACTGAGAATTTTGGAGAAATGTGGTTTTGGGGGAAAATGGATTTCTTGGATTAGATGGTGTATTTCTTCAACTCATATTTCAGTTCTTGTGAATGGAAGTTCTTCTGATAAGTTCAAACCTTCAAAAGGTTTATGGAAAGGAGATTCTTTATCTCCATTTTTGTTTTTGTTGGTGGTGGAGATTTTATCAAAACTTATTGAGGATTCAGTTTTAAAGAAGCAAATTCAGGGTTTTTAGGTTGTAGAAGGGGGTATTATGATTTCACATTTGCAATTTGCAGATGATACTTTGCTCTTTGTGGATGCTAAGGAGGAGGAGGTAAGAAGATTGCTGCTTACTCTAAATTCTTTTGAACTATTGACAGGAATGAAGCTGAATTTGGAGAAGAGCACAATGATTAGTGTAGGTGCTGATGAAATGGTGGAATCTCTGGCTTTGGAGTTGGGATGTAAGGTGGAAAAACTACCATTTAAGTATTTGGATCTGCCTATTGGTGCTTCTGCTATATGCATTACTGTTTAGGATGAAGTTATTAGAAGAATGGAGGTAAAATTAGCTTCTTGGAAGAAGAAGTTTCTTTCTAAATCTGGGAGATTGGTGCTTATAAGAAGTTGTTTATTTAGTTTGCATGTGTATTATTTGTCATTAATTCCTTTGCCTGTGTGTGTGGAGAAGAAACTGAATAGAATTATGAGAAGATTTTTATGGGATTCAACTGATGAGAAAAGGAAGATGAGTTGGGTTTCTTGGTTGAAGATTTTTAAGCCAAAGTTCTTAGGTGGTTTAGGAGTAAAAAACTTGAGATGTACCAGCAAAGCACTTAAAGCTAAATGGGTTTGGAGATATGCAAAGGAGAAAAAAACTTTATGGAGGAAGGTGGTTCAACAAAAACTCAAAAATGGTGAAGATGTTTGCTTACCTACTAATGATGATGCTGCTCAGGGGAGGAGTAATTGGAAGGGTATTTTGAAGTCTTCTGATTTTATGGAGGAACATGCTAGTTTTAAACTGAATAATGGAAAGTCAATAAGATTCTGGCTAGATAATTGGACAAATTCTAGGACTTTATGGTCTAAATATCCTGCAATTTATAAAGTTTGTTGTAGGAAGAATACATCTATTTCAGATATGATTGTGGAGGGGAGATTGCAGTGTCAGGTTATAAGGAGGTTATATCATTATGAGCAGTTAGAGTGGGACTTATTGTGTAATGAATTAGGTTCAGTGCATGGTTTGAATGGGGAAGCTGATGAGGTGGAGATTATGGGTGGATTTACAGTCAAGAAGTGATATGATTTGTTAGTGAAAGAGGATGGTGTTTGTGACTTTAATAAGTATTTGTGGAAGAATGGTATTCCTCCAAAGGTGAGTTTCTTACT
The DNA here is from genome assembly GCA_023529315.1 of Papaver bracteatum. Taxonomy (NCBI): domain Eukaryota; kingdom Viridiplantae; phylum Streptophyta; class Magnoliopsida; order Ranunculales; family Papaveraceae; genus Papaver; species Papaver bracteatum. Next base: position 61,848 of record JAJJWX010000874.1, read on the forward strand.
TTGGGCCATTTTTCATGATTCTTTGCCAAATTATGCAATGCTAAACCACGGGGGAATACATTTTGAAGATGTGAGGTGTTCTTTTTGTAAAGAGGAGGAGGAAACTACAGACCACCTCATGCTTAGGTGTTCTTTTGCATTTAAAGTTTGGTCTTATTTCATCAAGACTTTTCAGGTTTCTTGGGTTTTTCCAGAAACAGTCAAGAAAAATTTTGAATCATGGAGAATGAATAACTTGAATGGGAGGTGTAAAGAAGTTTGGAGGAAGGTGATATATGTAGTGCATTGGCACTTGTGGAAAGAAAGGAACAATAGATCTTTTGGTGGAAGGGAAAAGGATGCAGATGAGGTTATTATGCTTATTAAGAAAACTATTGTGCTTTGGTTTTTTGAGATGGATGTATTCAAATATGTTTCAGTTAGTCAGGTTATGTTTCATTGGGAAACAGTTCTAAGTGATTGTTGAACTTTCCCTTGGCTTTCTTGTAGATTTCTTGTACATATATATTTTTCTTTAATATAACACTCCCTTTCAAAAACAAAAAAAAAACAAAACATCGGTTCGCTTGACTTTCCCGTGTAATAGTCATGGGTTTTGTTCCCAAGTGTCATGAGGATAAAGATGCAATATTAGTCTGACAAATGAAGTTACTCAACAATGATGTTGTCATGATGATACCAGTATATGACAAATGCATAACTGTTCCTGAATTGTTGGGTGTGAGAGAATTTCAATATGCCTAGCAAAAAGAAAGTAAAGGAAATTTGGTTGTGGAATGGCTAACATTCTTGTCCAAGGCATGACCAAGGCCTGGATAGTATGCCGAAGGCATATGAGAAACCAAGCACGTCATTGTAACAGTTATTTGGCAAAGAAAAATGCATAGAACTGTGAGCATTGACAAGCAACAATGGGGAACAATCAACAATGCATGAACTTTCTCTAGCATCAACATCCTAGTGAGTAAAGAAAAATCATCTATTTTGGGAAGCAATTTGTTTTTTACTTTTGACCTCTAAAAATGACTCCAGGAAAAGTATAAGCACTTTTACTTTAAATTTCAAAACGACTTCTAGAAGTCGAAAAGTTAACTTTTTGTGAAGCAAAATAGTTTTGCTAATGACTTCGACTTCTGGAGAAGAAAAAGTTAAAAGCAGTTTTGTATCCAAACGCGCTATTAGTTGCTATCTACTTTTACTCCAGGAAATGACTTCTAGATTTAATATTTCTTTTGTATTGGCATTGAACAGCAAGTACTCATCATATGGTGCTAAAACTCAAAATTTTCGAAGATAAGAAAGAATTGTTCCATACTGCAAAATTAAAAAGCTAAATAGGAAAAATAGCTATTGTACAGATTTCTTATCAATTTTTATTTCAAACATTTTTAACTCAAAAGGTTGAAATCTCCATCTGGTCAAAGTAGAAACCAGAAGGGCCGTCAGAAGGCAACAATGCCACCATAACAGGTGATTTAGCACCTTCATCGGGGGTTGAGTTTTCTCTATTGAGTGAAAGATATATTTTAACCATTCTAAGATGAACATAATTAACACGAATAGTTAGGAATTTTCTAGCTAGAATTCGAGTGTAGGAATTGATAGCAGCTTTCGAGACTTTATATGCAGAAGCTATGACAGGCCATCCATTAGTCACCAACATACCTTCCTTAAAATCATTCAAGAACTTTCGCATAAGCTCATCTAATTTCTTATTTGTTAAGCAATGAACGTTACTTAGATCCTCTTTAATCGTTTCACCCGAGATATATACTGCGATACTAATCTATAGTTAGTTGTTTGCAAATGAAAAATGTATTTCTACAATACACTAGAGAAACCACTGCAAGATTGTGACGTTAGATGTTACCTTTAGTTGACCATATAAGGAGGAAACATTCACTATTCTTGCTGAATAGGAGAGTTGAAGTGTAATTGCAGGAATCCCTACAATCACACCCTAATGAGATTACACAAAGATATACCTAAATTTCAAGAATAATCACAATTTTTTTATTAGCTTCTTTTATGAATTTGTACAAGAACGGTAAACATACAAAGAAATAAGAATTATTCTAAACTTTCTCTTTCCTCTTTGCTTTCTCACCACTCAAACAGATCTCTCAGTTTCTCGAGTCTGCTTGGTTCTTTATATAGCGTATTATATGGTGGATGACAGCTAAGTCGGCCTTTATTTTCGGATCTGGATTGCGTCGTTCTCGCAAGCTTACAAGAGTTTTCTTCGCACATGCTCTTCAATCTCGCAAGGTCTTCACACTTTCCTCGTGATTAGGCTGATGTCACCTGTTACATCATTCTTCAAATAGTCTGCGATGGTCTTCGCATACACTTATTGGTTAAAACTTCGTTGGGACGTTACTGTTATGATATTATGTTCCTACATCTTGCCTCTTCTCATGTCTTCTCTTCTAAAAAGAGAATGATATGAGAACTTTTACTTCATAATACCGCACCCACTCATTTTCCATATTCCTCTCTACTGACAAGATTCCGTAATTTACGCAGAATGAACTACAGTTTTTTATAACCGCCATTTATCAACCATTCACGTCCACTCTCCGCATTAATGAGTTTATCTTTTTGAGATCTCGTTCTCTCTATATATATCCTTCTTAATCTTCTTTTTCTTTCTTTTTATTTTCTCTGCAATTTTTCTTCATCATTCTTCCACAAGTTCGGCTTCTGTTACTGTACTTTTTAGTTCCTTTTCCTTTTGATCTTCACTTATTCTTCATTCCCATACTCAAAGATGCCTCCAAGCGGCCGCAAATATGAAAACTCTCTTGAAGAAATTCAAAAAGATTTTGAAATAAAGAGATTTCACATTATCCACCATTCCTGAACATGACTCTAAGTCCATTCTTTCTTCTAAACTATTTTCTAATCATCATTGTAACAGTGAAGAAATCATCGTCTCACTTGGTAAACTTATCGCTGGTCTCCCCATACCTCTTTATAACCCCGATGTCCCTTTATTTTACGACATTCTTTCTCATGCAAACATTTCGCGAGCTGTCTATCAATTGGGTGGAGACTGTATTCTCCTTATGCTTGAGTTCTCCCATCGTGGCGCAGGTTTGGGATCTCTTTATCCACAAGATCTTAAAACCCTAAATACGCTGATCTAGAAATCATCCCTGAGCAGTACAGTGTGGATAGCTTCTTCGAGAATTATGAAGTAATTGCCATGAAGAAGGAAAGTACTCGCTGGGGGTGTTCACTTGAAGAATAAAGAGAATGTTTCCAGCGACAAAGTACTCATGCAAGATATTGACTGGAATTCTGGTAAAATAAGACTGTTAGAGCACTACTCATTCAAACTCGCATGCGTTTCTATCTCAAGCATGTTTGTCAATCTTAGTGATCAAAACTATAACGTCTTGATTTCTAGTCTACTATAGCTAAGGTCTTAGACTAGGATAGAAAGTGTAGTTGAGCTCAAGAACTCCATGGCGATCATCATACAAGACAAATAACTACTCAAGGAACTAGTGGATCTTCATCGACTAAAAGGTATGTGGAGACTTGAACTTATCTATCACTTAAAAGTCTATCTACTCTATCTCCTATCTTGAGACAAAAGTCATTTTACTATATAGACTAAGAATATGCACATGTGACATTTCGAGTTGAGTATATATTGTTTATCTATTTCTCGAAATGGGTGTTGGTAAAGCTTTCTCTTTAGCCAAGTTCATCTTTGCCTAATGACGAAAGTCATGTTATATTTCAATCACTTTGGAAATCGCTCTGACGAAAAATAGTTTGTGAATAACAACTATATAATGCCTCTAAGAATGTTTCAATGATTGAAATGAGAGTTTAGATTATATAACCATTGTGGGATATAAATATTGTTGTGATAACACATATATGTATAAGTCCTTAGCACTTGAACCGAAGTTTGCGAACTTTGTTGATCAAGTGGAACCGGAACGTGAGAAGTCAACTCAATCCATGAAATGTGAACCCGTTTTTTTGATTCAATTGTGTCCCGTCGTAAAGATACCTGGCGTAAGTTCTCGAACCCGAGAATATCTCTAGATTAACCAAAAGTTGAAGCTAAAGGTGCAATCCAAATAACAAGATATGTAAACCTAGTCCTATGATGTGCATTCAACTTGTAATATTATTCTTGTCCTTATAGTAGATTCAAGTTCTAACTAAGGTGATTCCCAATGGAAATTCTTTCTGGAGTTTATTAACTAATCTAAAACCGGTTAACTTGAGTCCGCGAACTCAATAGGTTATGTTGAAAAACTTGGATTAAATTATCTGAAAATGTTGTTCGTGAACTTATCTTAAATTACTAATGAATGCTTTTGCAAACCATGGCTTTATAGTTCATGAAATGATTCGAGTGAATCATATCGTTTTTGATTCAATTGTGTCTTGTGTAGTACATGAGATCTCATAGAAATTGAACAACTCTCTAACTAGTTCATTTGAGTCATTTGGACTAGTTATGGTGAAGAAGAATATGGTTGATATGAAAGTTATCATTTGGCTAACCATTTGGTTGACTAATATTGAACCAACCATTGTAGACGTTTGGGTACGGTTGCACAAACCCAAAATGTCAAGTACATGTGTGTATGGAAAGATAAGTTTTCGATCTAACGGTTGAGAGATATTAGCTTGTATCTAATCAGGTTTTCATCTAACGGTGAATATTGAATGCTTTGTTAGTAAGCTAACATTGATTGTAAACCCTGATTTGAAAGACTATATAAGGGAGAACTCTAGCAACTGGGAAACCTAATCCCCACACATTTTGTGTGATACTAGTTTGCTAAAGCTAGAGTCGATTCTCCTTTAACCTTTGGTTTTCTTCTTCTAAAACCAGGTTAAGTACTTAAAGACTTCATCGGGATTGTGAAGCCAGACCGATACTACTTTTCTTATAATTGTGTGATCTGATCTTGTTGTTTCTATCATAAGAGTACAATTCTAATAATTGGCTTGAGATTTCTATCTCCGATAGGCAAGATAAAAGTAGTCACAAACAGCTTCGTCTCATTGTTTGTGATTCCTCAATAATCTTCTTCGCTGCGTCGATTAATTTTATTATGAGGTGATTGATCGTTGTCGTATGCGTCAAAAATAATTACACTTCCTCACAACTCAAAATATAAATATAGCAAGGTCAAGAAAGGATCGATCCCACAGAGAGGTCTAGGTTGTCTCGTTGTTTCGGTTTCCTATATAAAACACCGGGTATTTTCTGATTTTTATATACTAAAATAAAATAAAAGCAAAGCAATAGAAAGTAAAGCACACAAATCAAGATAGTGAGAATATTGGTTAAGGATTCATCTTCATTCACAAATATGTTTTCTTCACAATAATTAGAATTGATATTTAATCTCAACTTTTATCAAAAGCCCTAGAATATCTTGATCGCAAGAATATCCCGCTAATCTCCTTTTGTCATCAACAAACACATTAAAAGATGTGAATATGAGTTTATCTTAAAGAACAACCTAACGTGTAAAAGCACTAATCAAGTTTAATTCCCTAGATGCATTAAGTTCTATGAAAATCAGGCCAATCAAAGCAATCGAACGTGGAAAACGCACTAATTCAATTTAACAAAGGTTATAATTCACATATGATCATAAGAATATATCACTACAAACTATAATCATATTTATGCTACTTGCAATCAGGAATCTATCACTTTTACGTATAACAAACCCTAATCTAGCAATAGAGATGAAAACAAACTCAACCGATTCGCGACTCGATCAAACAAGAATTCAAATCATATAACAATATTAATTGTGAATAATAATCGATAAAGTATGGAGACAAAACTAATTTATCACATCAAAAACCATATTGTGTGAAATCCAATTATTCCATAACCAATAATAAACTTAGGTACTCATGTTAATGGAGTTCATAACAAGAAGAAAGAGAAAGCCTATCATGTTTCTAAACCCTAGAACAAAAGTAGTAGAAGATAATAATTTTTAAGATAGAGAAAAGACTTATCTTTTTATATGTTTCTCAATTTCCATAAAGGATACTCCTTCCAAAATTAGGTCTTCTCTTCAAAGTCCATTAGTTAAAAATCCACCAAGCCCACAAGAGAGAGAAACCCGTGTAGAAATTATGTCCCAAAATTCGTCGCCGGAAAACTGGGTTTTTGGTCGGAAATTGACCGGAATCCGGTTGGAAAAGTCGTCGTCGGCCACCTAAGATTCTTCTCTGTCGACGGAATATTCCGTCACGGCGCCGTCCAAGATAACAGTTGACCTAACGGTCCTTAACAGTTTACCGGGTCAAGGTCTGTTGAGTAACTGAGTCAGCTTTCTCTAGTCAGCTCTGAGTAAGGACCGAGTCAGCTCACTGACTGGTCTAACTGGTCATAGCTCTGCCATTCTTCCAGGACAGAACAGTTCACCTGCATTGCTCTCAGCCATGATGGCTGAGCATTCCATCACTTTCCACCTGCAATTGTATCTCCAAAAATCTGTCAAAACCCATGGAATTCACCATCTTCCTTCCATTCAAATTAACAACACAAACTCCACTGAATTATAGAAACAATACAAGTCTTCTTTATTCTTCTACCAACAGAACCAAGCCACTGCCTAACCTCCTCCAATTTCTCACAACAACAGCCAAAGCTTCTCTGCAAAATCAATTCCAGAACAGCATTACCTCCTTCACAGCATAACTGCATCTCACTCCCAGAAGCAGCACCAATCCCTGTACTTCACAGCCACTGCTTTGGTTACTTCCAGACCCATCTATCCATTGCAGTTCATATCTCATCTACAACAGCAAGAACAACTCCCATTACTTGCACTGCAACTCATTCTTGAACTCAACCAGTGACCCTTCATGACCAATTCTCCACCAGCTGTAAAGCAACAGCATCACCTTCAAAACCAAATCAAACCCATCTTCTGTTTCAGTTCACCCATCACTGATTCCTCCCTAGCCATTACAGTTCCCTGCTACATCTGCAATACCAGTCATGTGGCACCAGTTCAGCTCAATAGCTGCAAACAACCTACACCCCATTCTTCATTTCTATTCTCAGCTGCACACCAGAACACCAATTCCTATCCAGCCATGATGGCTATGCAACTCCTATGCCTTTGCTGCTAAGTCACCACCAGTTGCAATCTCAGTTCAGTGCACTTTCATCAATTCAGCTCTATCTCAGATTCATAGCTTCGCAATCTTCACAGCTGCCACTGGGTTCATTTCAGGCATAACACCTGCAATATAGCCAACTGAACACACAGCTTCATTCTCTCATTCTAGCTACACCAAAAACCCCTCAAATTTCATCTCTATCTCCATGTTTACCACCAACCCTTGATAGACTACAATTTGCACAAACCCATTTATTTCATGAGCTCAATTTCTTCAAGTAATCACCAGAACCCGTAAATCGACTCACACATACAATTGCAGCAACAGTAGAACAAGTTGTTCAGACTTTTAACCAAACACTTTGTGTGTGTAATTCTGGTAATGGATCTGCCTTCAACCTACAGTTGCACATTCACTCATAACCCATATTTCAGATTTATCCCACATTCCTAAACAGCACCTATTCATTACTCTTTGAATAACAACGAGACATTATCTCCTCTTGGCTGTTTCGACTCAAAAAATCGACACAATCATCATAATTTCGAACATAAGAGCCCTATTCATCACTTCCAAATCGAACCAACAGAACCCATTATTTCAAAGGGTAACGGCTCCCCTTGAACTCCATCAGTTGTTCATCTTTGTATCAACTGCAGTGAACCCAAATCTCAACTCAACCTCAACATTACGTGAACATGACGATCAAAACCTTCTTCTGCAATTCGAGTACACAGTCTTTATTCTTGCTGATTATGACGGCACCATCAATTTCTCCTCTGTATTTCTCGATCCAGAATTCTCTCAGTTCAACAGCAGTCACTCACAGCTGCTTTTCTTTCTCAATTTTTGGGGAAAATGATTGAGATAAATGAGAGAAAAGTATTTTCTCGATTTAGGCTTAGGGAAAGGCTGTATAATGACACCCGGTCACCCCTGATAAGGGTTACCCAATTGGAAACCCCTTAACCACAACTAGTCTTTGTTTAGTGCTCTTCCAAATAGAGTTGTCCCTTAACGAACTGTGGCCTGTCTTTAGTGATCTGTCAGATGGTTGCCCCTTATCCTCTGCTGGACTCCCAATAGTGTTTGCCTGTGAAATGACCTTTTTTCCCTTTCGGCTCAAATTGAACGATTTCTTCTTCTTTTCCTCCGTGCAACTCCAGAGTACCTAATAACTCAAAAACACGCGTAAAATACACAATTTACTAGAAAAATAGCAAAGAAAGCATAAACTCTAAACAGTAAATACGGTGTATTCTACACCTATCAAATTCCCCCACACTTAGACTTTGCTAGTCCTCGAGCAAATCAAACAAACTAAAATATACATACAACTCCGTATCGTCGAGGCTACGGTTACTTTTAGCATAAATAACAAGCCTTTAAACCCCTAGGTGTCCCTAGTGAACGAGTTATAGTCTCGTGAAGGTTTACTAGAGATATACCTACAAAACCTATATTTACAACTCCGTCTATTTGTGACAAATCAATGAACGAATCCAAACTGACTACAGGAGGAGGTACCTTGCAAATTCAATTCATATATTAGTAAATAAACTCTAATTAGATAGTCGAACAAGCCACAATACTCGGAAACTAACAAACCACAATCACAATGAAAAGATTAAGAAGATGGATATAGATGTAGATGTTGGCGAATGTTCACAAGTGATCGATGTTTCCCATATCTGTCTGAAGGTCACTGCCAAGATGAACCTATGCATCCTATTGGATTGAGCTACTGGTTTGAATTCTACATCAACTCACTGGCATATACAAGGGAACCAGAAGTGACTTTATTCAACCAAATATAATACTTTTTTTTCTTCACTTTTTCACTTTTTTTTTTCTTCATTTTTTTCTTTTTCTTTTTTAGACAACATGATTGGATCAAACTGGATCCAAGCGCATGATTCTTGTCAGCAGATTACATGATAGTTCCCTTGGATCCTGCATTCCACTCTTGTTTAGGCGACGGAGACAGGGAGAACACACACATATTGTTATTCCCAAGTGTCATTTTATTCCGTTTGGTCTAATTGGTCGGTCTCTTTTTTTTTTTTTTTTTTTCTTCTTTTTTCCTTTTTTTCTAGTAACTCAATCACTATATTTCATCCTAGCAGTAATAACACGTCGATGTTTAGTGACCCACCAAAGCACTTAGAGAACAATAGATAAATATGAAAAAATAAAAATAGAATGTGATATGGTGATATTCCGAGATATGGTAACAACTATCATGTTAATTTGTGATTTCTGAGCTATGTTCATCCCGTTTAGTTAATCGGTTCCTCAACTCCTGCATTCAAAATGGTTCCATCCACTAATGGTGTCATCCTAAAGGCACAAGTTTCTAGATTTCGGAGTTCAAAAAGCACAATTTTTGTCTTGGTTTTCTATTTTTCTGATTTTTTTTAAAGGCATAAAACAACTAAAACAAACTATACAAACATATAAATGCTCCCCCACACTTAAACTTCACATTGTCCTCAATATGTAAAACCAAAAGTTCTGAATTCTGACGTAACAACAGATAAAATGCAAAAACTGTGAAAATTGGTAAGGAATTTGGAAAAACTCCATTTCACAAAAGTTGTTCACCTACGTGTTTTCTACACAGTGTCAAAATTTCACAGTGTTCTGATAAACGGGCTGACAGTTATGGTCTCTGGACTGAACTACGCACAGTCTGAAATTTTCTGACGAATAGGTATTCGTCATAATTCTCTTCTAAGATAGATTACGGACTTAATGAAATTAAACATGGGGATGCAAATATGATATGAAAACAATAAAAAATAAAAAACAAAACAAAAATAAAATCAAAATCAAAATGATAAAGATAAGAGATACAAAACCAGTGGGTTGCCTCCCACTAAGCGCTTGTTTTTAAGTCGACGGCCCGACTTAACTTTTGTAAGATTCATTCCCCATACACCAATAATCGGAAAAGTTGGGGATCCACCCATAGCACCTGTTTTTCAAACACTAGCTTCACACAAATATTAGTAATATAAAACACAAACGAAGCTATTAACCGATAAAAGCTTCCCCCACACTTATTCTTTTCCACACTTGGAAGTGCATAAAGAATATAGGAGTCGGGAACTTCCACGGTTTATTGTTCCAAAACCTGCATAGTATGAGAATCAAGTTTCTCTAATGGAGGAAATCGAGAAACAAAGTCATTCAACAATGTTTTCGAAGAACATATATTCAAACCAATAAGAGGTAAAGGAGAAGAATCAATATGCAAAGAGTTAGACAAACCTCGCACAATCTCTTGTAGCACGAAATCCTCTTCATCCTTGAAAAATTCAAGTGAACTACTCACCTTTTGTATATCATGGTCCTCTATCAAACCTTGCAACCATTCTTCATCCGTTTCTGCCTTAACCGGAGTCTCGACATAAATATCATCATTACAAACATTCACAAGTTCAATTGGGTCTTCCATAATATTGGTCATAACGGTCACATTCTCAACATACTCCTCTTCATAAGACTCAAACAATGTTGCAAAATTCTGAAAAACATTAGTTTCATCATACTCATGTACCTTTTGAATAGGTGCTTGATCATTATAAAGATCAAGAGTTGAGTCAAATACACTAACGTCATCAAATATCTCCAAAGGTTGGTCCTTTTCAACACAATCATCAACGTCTTCATCTTCAGACTCACCATAATCAGAATCGTCGTCGGTTTCCCAACCTTTTTCACGATGTCGTTTGAGTTCCATATGAATGGTCCTACTAATTTCATCGACAAGCTCTTCCGAGTATCCATCGTCTTCCAACTTGTATAATTTCTGCGCAAGTTTCCTGACGTTCACACGCTTACCACCATTAGCTACAATATGTTCTCTTTCCCATAACTCTTCCCTTTGAATGGGTGAATGATCATAACTACGATTCGGAGTCGGGTAAGAAGGCATATTCCAGAAATTGGTTTGTGCGACGTTCTCTCTATTACGGTCAAGTTGGTCTAGCTTTTGTTGCATATCTTGAAATCCATGCATAATCTGCATACAACTCGAATAAAGCCAATTAGAAGTAGAATTATCCCACCTAGGTGCTTGACTTACATACCCACTACAAGGTTGTTGTTGGTATGTATGAAAATCACCATAAGGTTCTCTAGGATATGCATCATAGCCAATAAATTGGTTTTGATTGCATTCCATAGATTGTGGGTAATTGTCATAGTGTTGAGGAGGGTGAAAGCCGTATCCATTGTTCCAATATGCTCCTTCCATAGAATTGGTACCTGAAATACGATTCCCAAACCAAGGTTAAAAACCAGAAAATAAGAAAAACAAAAATAAGAAACAAAACTAAAAACAAAAATAAGAAACCAAAAACAAGTGACAACCGTTGCCAAAATTTGATTGTTGTCGTATGCGTCAAAAATAATTACACTTCCTCACAACTCAAAATATAAATATAGCAAGGGCAAGAAAGGATCGATCCCACAGAGAGGTCTAGGTTGTCTCGTTGTTTCGGTTTCCTATATAAAACACCAGGGTATTTTCTGATTTTTATATACTAAAATAAAATAAAAGAAAAACAATAAAAAGTAAAGCACACAAATCAAGATAGTGAGAATATTGGTTAAGGATTCATCTTCATTCACAAATATGTTTTCTTCACAATAATTAGAATTGATATTTAATCTCAACTTTTACCAAAAGCCCTAGAATATCTTGATCGCAAGAATATCCCGCTAATCTCCTTTTGTCATCAACAAACACATTAAAAGATGCGAATATGAGTTCTATCTTAAAGAACAACCTAACGTGTAAAAGCACTAATCAAGTTTAATTCCCTAGATGCATTAAGTTCTATGAAATCAGGCCAATCAAAGCAATCGAACGTGGAAAACGCACTAATTCAATTTAACAAAGGTTATAATTCACATATGATCATAAGAATATATCACTACAAACTATAATCATATTTATGCTACTTGCAATCAGGAATCTATCACTTTTACGTATAACAAACCCTAATCTAGCAATAGAGATGAAAACAAACTCAACCGATTCGCGACTCGATCAAACAAGCATTCAAATCATATAACAATATTAATTGTGAATAATAATCGATAAAGTATGGAGACAAAACTAATTTATCACATCAAAAACCATATTGTGTGAAATCCAATTATTCCATAACCAATAATAAACTTAGGTACTCATGTTAATGGAGTTCATAACAAGAAGAAAGAGAAAGCCTATCATGTTTCTAAACCCTAGAACAAAATTAGTAGAAGATAATAATTTTTAAGATAGAGAAAAGACTTCTATTTTTATATGTTTCTCAATTTCCATAAAGGATACTCCTTCCAAAATTAGGTCTTCTCTTCAAAGTCCATTAGTTAAAAATCCACCAAGCCCACAAGAGAGAGAAACCCGTGTATAAATTATGTCCCAAAATTCGTCGCCGGAAAACAGGGTTTTTGGTCGGAAATTGACCGGAATCCGGTTGGAAAGGTCGTCGTCGGCCACCTAAGATTCTTCTCCGTCGACGGAATATTCCGTCACGGCGCCGTCCAAGATAACAGTTGACCTAACGGTCCTTAACAGTTTACCGGGTCAAGGTCTGTTGAGTCACTGAGTCAGCTTTCTCTAGTCAGCTCTGAGTAAGGACCGAGTCAGCTCACTGACTGGTCATATCTCTGCCATTCTGTCAGGCCAGAACAGTTCACCTGCATTGCTCTCAGCCATGATGGCTGAGCATTCCATCATTTGCCACCTGCAATTGTATCTCCAAAAATATGTCAAAACCCATGGAATTCACCATCTTCCTTCCATTCAAATTAACAGCACAAACTCCACTAAATTATAGAAACAATACAAGTCTTCTTTATTATTCTACCAACAGAACCAAGCCACTGCCTAACCTCCTCCAATTTCTCACAACAACAGCCAAAGCTTCTCTGCAAAATCAATTCCAGAACAGCATTACCTCCTTCACAGCATAACTGCATCTCACTCCCAGTAGCAGCACCAATCCCTGTACTTCACAGCCACTGCTTTGATTACTTCCAGAACCATCTATCCATTGCAGTTCATATCTCATCTACAACAGCAAGAACAACTCCCATTACTTGCACTGTAACTCATTCTTGAACTCAACCAGTGGCCCTTCATGACCAATGCTCCACCAGCTGTAAATCAACAACATCACCTTCAAAACCAAATCAAACCCATCTTCTGTTTCAGTTCACCCATCACTGATTCCTCCCTAGCCATTACAGTTCCCTGCTACAGCTGCAATACCAGTCCTGTGGCACCAGTTCAGCTCAATAGCTGCAAACAACCTACACCCCATTCTTCATTTCTCTTCTCAGCTGCACACCAGAACACCAATTCCTATACAGCCATGATGGCTATGCAACTCCTATGCTTTTGCTGCTAAGTCACCACCAGTTGCAATCTCAGTTCAGTGCACTTTCATCAATTCAGCTCTATCTCAGATTCATAGCTTCAAAATCTTCACAGCTGCCACTGGGTTCATTTCAGGCATAACCCCTGCAATATAGCCAACTGAACACACAGCTTCATTCTCTCATTCTAGCTACGCCAAAAACCCCTAAAATTTCATCTCTATCTCCATGTTTACCACCAACCCTTGATAGACTACAATTTGCACAAACCCATTTGTTTCATGAGCTCAATTTCTTCAAGTAATCACCAGAACCCGTAAATCGACTCACACATATAATTGCAGCAACAGTAGAACAAGTTGTTCAGACTTTTAATCAAACACTTTGTGTGTGTAATTCTGGTAATGGATCTTCCTTCAACCTACAGTTGCACATTCACTCATAACCCATATTTCAGATTTATCCCACATTCCTAAACAACACCTATTCATTAATCTTTGAACAACAACGAGACATTATCTACTCTTGGCTGTTTCGACTCAAAAACTCGACACAATCATCATAATTTCGAACATAAGAACCCTATTCATCACTTCCAAATCGAACCAACAGAACCCATTATTTCAAAGGGTAACAGCTCCCCTTGAACTCCATCAGTTGTTCATCTTTGTATCAACTGCAGTTAACCCAAATCTCAACTCAACCTCAACATTCCGTGAAAACGATGATCAAAACCTTCTTCTGCAATTCGAGTACACAGTCTTTCTTCTTGTTGATTATGACGGCACCATCAATTTCTCCTCTGTATTTCTCGATCCAGAATTCTCTCAGTTCAACAACAGTCACTCACAGCTGCTTTTCTTTCTCAATTTTTGGGGAAAATGATTGAGATAAATGAGAGAAAAGTATTCTCTCGATTTAGGCTTAGGGAAAGGCTGGATAATGACACCCGGTCACCCCTTATAAGGGTTACCCAATTGGAAACCCCTTAACCACAACTAGTCTTTGTTTAGTGCTCTTCCAAATAGAGTTGTCCCTTAACGAACTGTGGCATGTCTTTAGTGATCTGTCAGATGGTTGCCCCTTATCCTCTGCTGGACTCCCAATAGTGTTTGCCTGTGAAATGACCTTTTTGCCCTTTCGGCTCAAATTGAACGATTTCTTCTTCTTTTCCTCCGTGCGACTCCAGAGTACCTAATAACTCAAAAACACGCGTAAAATACATAATTTACTAGAAAAATAGCAAAGAAAGTATAAACTCTAAACAGTAAATACGGTGTATTCTACACCTATCAGTGATTGATGAAACTGAGCTGTTCTTTGAAAATATAAGTCTTTTTTTATCGATTGGTTCTTGTTTACCTTGATTTATCAAAATATTGAACAAAACTTGTGGGTTTATTCGTGGGAGACGAATTTATATATTACCTGTAGACCTTTCTGTCTGAGACAGATTTGTTTATTAAAGTCTTCGACTTTGGGTTGTAGCAACTCTTGGTTGTGGGTGAGATCAGCTAAGGGAATCAAGTGCGCAGTATCCTGCTGGGATCAGAGGCGTAGGAGCATAAATGTACCTTGGATCAGTGTGAGATTGGTTGGGGTTCAACTACAGTCCAGATCGAAGTTAATTTGGAGTAGGCTAGTGTATGTAGCGGCTTAATACAGTGTATGTTTAATCTGGACTAGGTCCCGGGGTTTTTCTGCATTTGAGGTTTCCTCGTTAACAAAATTTCTGGTGTCTGTGTTATTTCTTTTCCGCATTATATTTTTATATAATTGAAATAATACAGGTTGTGCATTGTTCAATCAATTAGAATATTCGACCATTTTGGTTGTTGATTTAAATTGATTGACACTTGGATATTGGTCTTTGGTACCATCTAAGTTATCTCTCTTTGATTAGACTCGCGAATCATATTTTCTTGGGTAAATCAAATCGAGAGATTGAGATAATAACTCCTTGAGTATTTTCTATTGACTGAGTCTAACTGTCTAGTTAATTCTCTAGAAAATAACTCGGAGTTATCCATACAGATTTCTAATCGAAATATTGGGTGGTGTTGTTAGACCCCCTCTTTTTCAATTGGTATCAGAGCAGGCAAACACGCTTAAGACCTTACAAGTATGTATTTGTGGCAATCTGAGTCTGTGGACGGAATCTCTATTGCGCATACCAAAATGTCTCCTAAAGCTTTTAACCATGTCAAGTGTCTTGGAAACACCTCAAAGGATTATTCCTTAGTTGATTCTTCCGAATCCCGAGGTAGAAAGAATGTTCAATGTGATAATGATATTTTTTCCTCTCATAAGGCATGTGACACTGTGGCAGAAACTGAAAAGGAACTCACCAGAATTTCAAAACATACAGCTGAAGATATTGATTTTAATGATCATGACCAACTCATTGATGAATTTTAAAAGTCTCTTAATCGAGAACGTGATCTCTATAATATCATAAAGTCCTTCTCTAAGAACATTGAGGAACTTCTACAAGAAACTACTCTACAACAGGAAAAGATTAGTACTCTTGAGGAAGTTGTTAAAGATGACTCAATTAGAGAAAAATGTTTGCTCGAGACTCATTCATCAGATCTCAACAGACGTCGTGCATCTCTTACTCTAGCCCATGAACAGTGTAAATCCTTGAAAAAGGAAAACTCTGTCCTAAGGAGAAATTCTTCTGTGACTAATTCTCAGGAATTACCATGTATGAAGAAATGTTCTCTGGAAGAAGATTGTGACAAGAAAAGGTTGCAAAACTTTCAATCTTCTAGTATGGGTATGAAGTTTAAACAGGTGCCAGTTATTGCTTCACCTCCACGAACCTGTACCTTTTGTGGGAAACAGAATCACTATGATATTCATTATTTTGCAAGAAGGAAATAAATTTCTAATCTTTGTAATTTGCTTCTCTTCACTATCAATGGAACAGATAGTCAGTCGACTAAAGCAGTGAATCGTATACCCACAAGAAATCAAAAACCTTATAAGAATGATCTCTACTCTAGATATCATCACAAGGATAAAGTTCTTTCTGGCAATTCGTTTTGCAGTATTAATAAGAACATTTCTAGTACTTATAAGGATGTTTCTGATAAATCTAAATCTAGAAAATGAATCCCTATTCATTCTGATCCTCTTGTGGGATACAGGTTAATCGAGGAAAGGCGAAGAGCACAAAAATCAAACTGTCTGATGATCTGTACAACATCTTTCTCAATGATCGCAGTGGAACTTTTTTCCACCCAATCACCTGATTCCAGGTATTTGTTTCCTTGTTTCTAACTTGAGAAGTACAAGGAAAATGATTGAGAAATACTCAAGTATGTTGTATATTATTTCAATTCGATTTTTTATTTACTCTTTGGGGAAGTCCGCGAACGCTCGTGACCTCCTCCCGTGAACTCCTAGGGTTTGAATTGGAGTTTATTACTCTTGTTCACGAATGCATATATATCTTATATTATGTGTTATTGATCCCTATCTTTTATGAAGAGCTCTGCAAGATCTCAAGAGATCCTGTGTCTTGACATGGAGTAAGAAAATCGGGAATGCGAGTCAATTCAAGAGCTGGTTCTAAAGAAGATATTTGAAAGAAAATATCATAACTCCTGGATTGATGATTCTGTCAAGGATTTAACTCGTTTTCAGAACGATTCAAATGTCGAGTTTGCAAATCTTCAATTGCAAATAAACTAACTTCTAGATGGTCAGGTCAAAATTCTTGCAAATCAGAATATTCTGATACGGAATCAAAAGAAGCTCATCATGGACTGTGACAAAGCTAGGCAGCTTGCTCGAGTTGTTGATCCCAAAGTTAGTGTTATAACTCACGAACATGGTGTGTCTACGGTCAAAAGAATAAAGGAGATCAGTGACACATTCTTTGATGGTTTCATTGAAAGATATGAAGTTCTGAATGAACTCTGATTACCGTGTGTCTAGTAAATCTTCTATGTTTTCTGTTTTTTTTTAGAAGAATAACTAGTGTTTTGGAATAGCCAAAATTGTGATTACACATAGCTATATCCAATGATTTCATCTTCTTGTTTTTAGATTTATTGGTTTTAATTCTAAACTTGTTTGGAAGATGATGGTTGCAGTATTAATCTTTATGGTTTTATATATTGCAATATTTTGATAGGATATGTGTGTTTACGTCCGTGAACTTGATTGTCCCATATTTTGTCAAAAGTAAAGTCGTTCACGTATTGGTATGCAAATATTGATAAAGGAATGAATGGACTTTTGGCAAAACACAAAAGTTAAGCATATATTGTCAATATTTGATGTAAGATAGGTTAAAATCTTTTGTGATTCAAGGATAAAGTCTATTATGTCACTTTGTGATGGAAAATAGAATAGGTCCTTGTTTTTGTAATCCACGGTTTAGAGCTTAATTGTTCCATATTATTATGTATTACCGTGAAGGTTCCATCTTGTATCTTATGTTCAACACTATATGACTAAGTCAATTTTTTATTGGCATGGTTGGTTGTTCCATAAAGATGCAATATGTTGAGCATTAAGAACTAAATTAATCAACTAGTGTGGTTATTTAGTTTGTATTCAGTGAGTTCTCTCATGTTGAGTACATGGACGGTTAAGGTTGTCATTTTCTATGATAATCTTAGTCGGGGTTCCATAATCTATTATGTTGAGCCCAAATGAACTAAATCAATCATCTAGTGTGATTATTTAGTTAGCACTCCATAGATTTTTCTCATGTCGAGTGTGTTTACTTGTGTTGAGCATATTTAGGCAAATTAATCTTGGTTCTCTTTGGTTAATATGATTGAATATTTTGGATTCCAAATTCATACTTGTATGTAATTTGTTGAGTCTAAAGAAATCCTTCTTTTCTCTTGAAAATAAGGTCGCTTTGGTTGTTCCCTTGGGAATGACATCTTATGGGGGGGGAGTTCTTTTGAACTTGCGCTTAATTTCCAAATCTTTGTGGGGAGTGCGGCTGTGGAATTTTTAGGGGTTATCTTGTATCTTTATAAACTCCTTGATGAATGCATTTAGCCTCGGCTTTATGATTGCATCTAAATAAGATGATAGAACATTTACCTTTGGTCATGAAATGTCTCTTACAAAAATTTCATTAGGATCCCGTTCTTGTACCTTTTCCAATTTTATTGACAAAAAGCGGGAGAATTAATTGTAGTTCATACTACAAATACATATGGTTTTCAAATCATTATGTAAGGGGGAGTGGTTTCCATGTGAGATGGAGTATTGACTAAGGGGGAGTGAAGCATCACCATAGTATTGTTGTTAAAGTTGTGATGCAATTGGACTTTGATGATGTGTAATAATACTATGACATTGTATAACAATGATTGAGAACCGATGCTTTTCTCATTGTTATAGCTAAGGATTTCCAATAACGATGATGCTAAACTTACAACCTTTGGGATCATTGGACTACTTGGAAGTGACTAAGATTTCGAGTATTGTTGAAGATTAGGAATGTGAAATAGGAGGTACAAAGTTTATTTATATATTTTTTTGTATTCCATATGTATTAATAGTTTTTCCACTAAAATTGACAAAGGGGGAGTTTGTTAGAGCACTGCTCGGTCAAACTCGCATGCGTTGCTATCTCAAGCATGTTTGTCAATCTTAGTGATCAAAACTATAAAGTCTTGACTTCTAGTCTACTATAGCTAAGGTCTCAGACTAGAATAGAAAGTGTAGTTGAGCTCAAGAACTCCATGGCGATCATCATACAAGACGAAGGGCTACTCAAGGAACCAATGGATCTTCATCGACTAAAAGGTGTGTGGAGACTTGAACTTATCTATCACTCAAAAGTTTATCTACTCTATCTCCTATCTTGAGACAAATGTCGTTTTACTATATAGACTTAGAATATGCACATGTGATATTTCGAGCGGAGTATATCTTGCTTATCTATTTCTTGAAATGGGTGTTAGTAAAGCTTTTGCTTTAGCCAAGTTCATCTTTGCCTAGTGACGAAATTCATGTTATGTTTCAATAACTTTGGAAATCGCTCTAACGAAAAATAGTTTGTGAATAACAACTATATAACGCCCTCTGAGAATGTTTCAATGATTGAAATGAGAGTTTAGACTATATAACCATTGTGCGATATAAACATTGTTGTGGTAACATATATATGTATAAGTCCTTAGCACTTGAACCAAAGTTTGCGAACTTTGTTGATCAAGTGGAACCGGAACGTAAGCAGTCAACTCAGTCTGTGAACTCAGTCCACGAACCCAGTCCGTGAACTGGTATAAGTTCTCGAACCCGAGAATATCTGCTAAAGTTGAAGCTCAGGTGCAGTCCGCGAACTGACGGGAGTTCTCGACCCGAGAAATTCTGCTGGAGTTTATTAACTTCAACCGGTTAACTTGAGTCCGTGAACTCAAGAGGTTATGTATGAAAACGTTGTTCGTGAACTTATCTTAAATTACTAAGGAATGCTTTTTCAAACCGTGGCTTTATAGTTCATGAAATGATTCGAGTGAATCACATCATTTTTGATTCAATTATGTCTTGTGTAGTACATGATATCTCATAGCCATTGAACAACTCTCTAACTAGTTCATTTGAGCTATTTGGACTAGTTATGGTGAAGAAGAATATGGTTGATATGAAAGTTATCATTTGGATAACCATTTGGTTGACTAATATTGAACCAACCATTGTACACGTTTGGGTACGGTTATACAAACCCAAAACGTCAAGTACATGTGTGTATATCAAGCTAAGTTTTTGATCTAACGGTTGAGATATATTAGCTTGTATCTAATCAGGTTTTCATCTAACGGTAAATATTGAATACTTTTTTAGTAAGCTAACATTGATTGCAAACCTTGATTTGAAAGACTATATAAGGGAGAACTTTAGCAACTGGGAAACCTAATCCCCACACATTCTGGGTGATACTAGTTTGCTAAAGCTATAGTCGATTCTCCTTTAACCTTTGGTTTTCTTCTTCTATCTCTGATAGGAAAGATAAAAGTAGTCACAAACATCTTCGTCTCATTGTTTGTAATTCCTCAATAATCTTCTTCGCTGCGTCGATTAAGTTTATTGTGAGGTGATTGATGAAACTTAGATGTTCTTCGGGAATATAAGTTTGGTTTTATCGATTGGTTCCTGTTTACCTTGGTTTATCAAAAGACGAAACAAAACTTGTAGGTTTATTCATGGGAGACGAATTTATCTATTACCTGTAGACTTTTCTCTATGAGACAGATTTGTTATTAAAGTCTTCGACTTTGGGTCGTAGCAACTCTTGGTTGTGGGTGAGATCATCTAAGGGAATAAAGTGCACAATATCCTGCTGGGATCAGAGGCGTAGGAGCATAATTGTACCTTGGATCAGTGTGAGATTGGTTGGGGTTCAACTGCAGTCCAGATCGAAGTTAATTTGGAGTAGGCTAGTATAGGATCAAAATATCGCTACATCAGTACTTCTGCGATATTTACAGCGACAGCTTTGCGAGTTAGTCAACAACACATTGCGAGCGTTGCAGATGACAGAAAGAATGACGCAATGGATGACAATAGCCAAAACACGAAAAAAGCATGATGATACTGTGAGTTTCACAAATACCTGTGAGGGTTGGTATTACAACTACTTCGAGAATATCGCAGGTCAGATACGAAATTAATGGACAGCTTAGCTGTCATCCACTATGTAAATACCCTATATAAGGAGACCCGGTAGACTCACAGAGGGGATAATGTATTTTTGGAATGTTGAGGAAGTCCTGAAGAGAGAGAAAGTTCAAGAGAGCGGTTGTATTTTTGATTTCTCCCATTTCTTGTAAACATTTCTGAGAATCAAGTAAGAAAGTGTTGTTTTTGATCTTCAAATATGTGTTAATTACTGTAAATTCTTATCAAGGGTGTAGTGTAGGATTTTCTGCAACTACATTTTAGTGGCCGAAACAGGGATGAATTGATGATTATTTGAAGAAAAATATAAAAATTGACATTGTGATTGTGATTGGACGGAATTTGGGACAATTAGTGGGAGATATTGCGCAATATCCAACAGTTTACTAGGATTAATGGCTAGAAGAAGAAGAAATACATCAGAACCGCCAACAATCGTAAGAAGAAGTAAAAGACTTGCAGGTGGAGAAATAGATGAAATAGGAGAATCTTCAAGGGTAAGAACAAGAAGAAATATAACAAGGGATGATGGAGAAAATCAGGTTTGACAGCCAAATCAGCAAATACCAACGCAAGATAGAGCTGTGGATTATGATAGAGTAAGCGTGCATACTTGGCGATCAGATTCAATAGAAGAACCAGAAAATCGACAATTAAGAGATGAAAGACGAGAGGGAAGAACTCAAGAAGTAAATGGAGGATTAATGCATGGAGATGATGAAAATGAAACAGTAGAGGTTTTAAGACAAAGAATACAAGAATAAAGGAGATTACAGACGGAATAACGTGCAAACTTGGCAAGGAAAAACCATGAATTGAGAATGGAAAACATGAGGTTACAAAATAGAAGATCAAGAAGCACAACGAGATCAAGTTCGAGAACAATTAGAAGTGAGATAAGAAGAAGATCACATATAACAAATATTGAAGAAGAAAATCATGATCCAAATGGAGGACGTCGCGAAAGGAGAGAAATAAGAGAAGATCGTTACATACCACAAGATGAAATTCAACCAAATAACAGAAGGCAGGAAAATGAATAGCTTCAGGAACGAAATAACCAAGATGGTGAAGAAGATCAAGAGGAAGGAAGGAGGATATTGCATGGAAGAGAAACTCTAAGAAATCAGCAGATAATTGAAAAAGAAATCGAGAGACATTACGCTGAACAAGCACGCTTAGCTTGCGAGAGGGAAAGATTGAGAGAAGAAGTAGAAGAGCTATAATTCCAAGAAGCAATTCTCCAGAATAATCATAACAATCGAGAAAGAAGACGTGAACAGAACCGCAATAATGGTAATATTAACGAAGAATACGATTGAGTGCAAAGAATAGTAGAAGAAAATCGCAGAAGAGAAAATGATAGATATAACGGTGTGCGTATTCGCGAAAGAAATATAAGAGAAGGTAGCGAAGAAAGACAAGTAGAAAATAATGGAGATGGAAATCAAAATCTCGCAACACAAGATAGGAAAGAGCGCAGGAGAAGAGAATCTTCACTGAAAAGACCAATAGAGAAAAATTCAGTTGGGAATGAACAAGTTTTAAGAGAATTAGCAGAAATAAGGGGAATGTTAAATGATAGAAGAAAAGGAGGCAGAAGACAGCTTGATGAGGCGATTGAAGAATCAGCAAAAACTCCATTCACTCAAGCAGTACAATTAGGAGGAATACCTCCAAAATGCAATTTACCAGCGTTAACCAATATTTTTGACGGAAGTACATGTGCCAATCAACATATCAAAGCCTATGTTAGGTGCATGCTACAATGGGAGAACCATGATGCTATGTTATGCAAGTACTTCGCATCAAGCTTAACTGGCGAGGCACTAAAATGGTTTGAGGGTTTACCCAAAAATACTATAACTTCTTTCACTCATCTACAAACCACATTTTTGGGGGCATACATAAGTAACAATTCTGCGCGTCCAGGAATTGAAGATGTGTTCGGGTTAAAACAGAGGATTGGCGAGAGTCTTAAGCACTTAACATTAAGGTGGAAAACAATGTGCAGTGAAATGGCTGGTAGAGTGGATGAGAGATATCTCATTTTATCCTTCATTATTGCTATGTTTGCAACCAATCTACTATATGTTCAAGTTTTCAGAGTCAAAAATACCATCACAATGACTGAGCTGCGAGAACTACAAGAAGAATACATTGCTTTAGAGGAGAAACAAAGTGATATGGAATCATATCCAGTCGCAAACACCAGCACAATAGCGGCAAACGGAAGTTTACTTCCTAAAATGATTAATAACGTGGCGAGCACCTCACAGTCACAACAAGAGAAAGTGGTTATTGAAAACCAGCAGAAGTTAGTAGCCATGGGAAGTCGAGATCAAGAGGAATATGAAAGGGAAAGGAGTTATTACAATCGCGGTGGAAATAAAAAAATTCAAAGACTTGATCAGCCGCAAGAGACTTATGGCGGTCATAGGCAAAATAATTTTAGAGGGAAAGGGAATCATAGAATAATATGGGAAGAAATTAAGATGCCACCCCTGAATGCTAGCATAGAAAAAATTTGGGAGGCTATCATTTTGATGGAAAATATACCATCACCCTGGAATATGGGAAAAGAGACACATCAAAATAATCGAAATCAAGAATTTTGTCCTTATCATCATTTTCATGGTCACTCAATAAACGATTGCAGGAATGTAAAAAGAATAATTTTGAGGATGATTGATCAGGGAAAGTTAAATCACTTTCTAATAGGACATCCGCAATCTCAAAGTTACACACTGCACCCAGATATATTCACAGGGTGAATACTGTAAAAGGATCAGAAACATTTGTGATAGAGGTTGGAGCCAAGGCGAAGAATTTGTTTTGTAATTCCATCATACATTCCTACAAGACTATTAAGGATTTCCACGACAACGTTCTAAGTAGAGTCTTCGCGAGAGACATGGATGGAAGAGAAATAATGAATATTGCGAGAGTCTCGCCATTAGAAGAATGGCAAAAGCAAATTATTTCTTTCACAACACAAGAAGTACCAGAGCCTGGCGAGATGCATGACAACCCACTCGTGATCAGATTAGAAATAAATCCAAAACAAATAGAAGAAGAAGATGATGAAAATGAGGATGGAGAAACTGAAGATTCTTGGGCTATTAACAGAGTTTTGATTGACACAAGAAGTTCAGTGGATATTTTATTTTATCATACTTATAAACCATGGGTGGAAGAGACGAGGATTTGATACCGTCAACTTATAAAATCTATGGCTTTAACGGTACAACCAACAAACCCAAAGGGGAAATTACTATGCAGATTCCGTTAAAGGGACTATCTTCCAAAGTCCAATTTTGTGTGGTTGACATAGAATCACCATATAATGCCTTAATTGGAAGGCCATGTTATCATGGAATTCTAGGTGTAGCGTCAACTTACCACCAGTGCATTAAGTTTCCACATCCCAGCGGTGTTGGAGTTATAAAGGGAGATTGGATTGAGGGAAGGAAATGTTATGAAATTGACGTGGAATCTTGCGAAGAAAGAGCTGCGAGGAATAGAAATTGGAAGCATAACATCAAGCATAGGAAAAGAAGTGACAAATTGATGATTGATACAATAGAACAGAGAGAAGATGGGATATTGCAAAGTCAACACACACTAAATTCAATTGATGGCGAGCATATCCCAGATGGAGAGAAAATAACAAAACACAACAAAAAGGAAGATGCAGAAAGTAGTAAGTAGAAGGTAAAATGATGAAATTTAAGAAATTTATGAATGATTTGTTGAAGAAAATGTTTCAAAAGAATATTTTATTTGAATGAAAAAGATGAACTTGAAAAATTATATGGGAGTTAAAATGCAAATAAAGAAAAGATCAAAGAAAAGAAATTTCACCAGAGTTGCAATACTCGCAAGAAAAATATATGAACGAGACGAACCTTTATGGTGTACACCCTAGTTCACGAATAAAATTTCGTAAGAGGAAAATGTAAGACCTAAAGTGCGTCATATAAGGGGGTATCTCTTTGCATGACTTAGGGATAAGGTTATACCGCTGCTGGAACCTGAGTCATGGAGATGTTGGGGTTAAAGAAAACCTATCCGGGGGAGGTACCTTGGATTTACAACTATATAAGGTTATACCCTGGTTGGACGACCGAGGGTCTCTTCTAAGGTGTGCAGAGTATGACTAAGGCGTCGAGGTACACGGTTGAGCCAAGGGTACCCGGGGCGTACGAAACTACCCTGGACATTCTTGGCAAGTCTTGACTATAATGCACTCGGCCCGAAGAAAACCCCACTTAGGATGAAGTCTTGTAACTATAAGCCATATAGGCATAAAGGACAAGAGGCTACGAAAATAGCCGGTTGTTGTTAAGACTGGATGGGAGGAGCTAGTCTTGTATGGCCGATATGCCCACCTTGAAGGGGAAACCAAGGGGAAATAAGGGCGGCACACTCCATTAGGGAGCTGATAAGTGTCTAAAGACGGCAATGTCATGGGGATTTATGATCGCAAGAACATTTAGACCTATCATATTGTCGCGTAACAAATACTATACAGAGGCAACAAGCCATAAGATGAGATCAATGAGTTTTTACATGAAAGTGTAAAGACGTCCTGCGATTTCATCGCAAGACGGCAATGTCATGAGGCTCTGTTCTCACAAGGGAACTTAGGCTTGTCATATTGTCGCAGAGAAAGTGACAAAATGCAGATAAGGCAAGATCAATGGGTTTTTACATGCAAGTGTAAGGACGTCCTGAGATTTTGTTGCCAATACAAATGTGGCAAGGTAATACCTTTAATTAGGAAGGCATAATAAGACCACAAGAAATTAAGATTCACTGACTGCGATATTGACGCAGAGATAATGAAACTTGCGATATTAATACAGAGATCATGAGATTTACGATATTTACATAGAGACCATAAAAATATGCAACCATTACTCGCGATTTTATCGCAAAGATTGAAAAATAATTAAATAGATTTTATTCACAACTAATGTCTAAACTCTACTCAATTTATCTCATATTGCAGATGAATAACAGAGGCAAGTATGGGAATGAACAGAATGATAGAATTGTTATTCATCATTATACGATAAATTTATGTAGACATTATCATATGATACATTTACACATATAGTTAAAGATTAATAATCATGTTGATTAACAATATTGTAGAAAAGAATTGTTTTCTGATTTATACAGATATAAGCAAAACAAATTTATACACTAAGGAATGTTAGAAGCCGAAGAAACTCGCAACAGTATATTACAAGGAGAAAGAGATAGATGAACAAATATTACAGAGGGATTAAAAGGGAAAGACAAGACTAATTAGACCCATCATCATCCTCGCCATATTCTTCTCCTTCTTTACCATCATCTTCACTATGTCCTTCATCTTCTCCAGATTCTTCCGCCTCACTGTCAGAGATAACAAGATTTGGAGTATTCATTGGAACTTTCTCAGTGAGGAAAGGATACAAAGAGTGATAGATGTTATGATCATCACAAACCCTCCTGACAGAGTCATTGCGAACACCAATAAGGATATTACAAAAATTTGAAGTAGTGATCTTCAATTGGTTCTTCAATCTTGAATATTTTTCATTGCGAGCAACAAGATTCTTTGCGAGTTTATTCTTATCAGCTTCAAGTTCTCCAATTCTTTCAGTATATCTCTTATCGTCTTCTGCGAGTATATAACAACAAATTGAAAATTTTGCAAAGATAAGTAGATTAATAACAAGAAATTAACGAGGGAGAACAATTAGCAACCTTCTATTTCAGAAATCATGACTTTAATTAAGGTCGCTTGTTCAACATGAAGACTAACATCTACACCTAAGTTAGTTATGGCATTGTCAAGAATCTTTACAACCCAGTCAAATTCGTCATCACTATTAATAAGAAGACGGGAATGAATTTGGTTTTCTCTTTTAACAAGAATCTCTTTCTCGCGGATAAGTTTGTCTCTTTCAATTTGAACTTCAAGAAGGGTTTTATGAAAATCCGCTAAAGTTTGAGCTCCTTGCCTAGAAATACGATCTTTTTCATCTATAAGATCACTTTTTTGGGCTCTTAGAATCTTGATTTCTTCTTTAGAGTTAAAATATTCACGTTTGGATGCATTAGCCGCTTTCAAACTAGATCTGTGATCAATTGCTAAAAGATGAAATTTAGATCTAAGATCATATACAGAAAGGGATTTAATCTGTTCATCTGAATAGTTGTTTAAAGATTCATTAAGGCGATGGAGGAGAGTATCATCGTCTATTGGACTTGGAAAAGAACGCAAGAATACAGCTTCGTCAGAAAGGCCGTAAACATCTGCGAAAAAGGAAAATAAGAAAAAATACAAAAAAATACAAGGTTAAGGAAAAAGAGAAAGATTTCTTACCATAAAGTTGATTGTTCGCTGCTTGGAGACTTGCGGTCTTATCTCGCGAGGAAGAAAGTTCAATTTCCAACCGCTTGATATTTTCTTGAAGGTCGAAGATTAGCGGGATTCAACTCCACATTCTTCTTGTGAAAAAATGCCTGCGATTCCAATTGCCCTGAAAGAACAATATAAATTAAGAAGATTAGCGGATACCAAGAGATTCCAACTCCACATTCTTCTTGTGAAAAAATGCGCACCTCTTCTCCAGATCTGAGGCAACAACAAAGGAAGCTCTTCCAGTCTGCGAAAGAACAATATAAATTAAGATTTGGCGAGGAAACAAATATATATATATGGTGAAAAAGTGGACACATACCAGAATACCAAGTGAATTCAAGAGACTATGAAACAATGATCTTGAGATTCCTTAGAGAGAATCATTATCAACCAGTATGGGAGCATTGCAGACTTTAGTGAGATCCTGAGATACCCCATTAAGAGCTTCATCTTCATAATCATTTACGATACCATGTGTAAAAGAGGAGAACATAAGAAATATGGTAACTTACACTATATGAACACTGGAGTGCGTTTGATGTAACGTTGATTCAATGATGCACTAGTCGATAGTATGCAAGTGAGGTAGGTATAGTGAGACATTCTTCGCCAATTATGATATCGGTAACTCTTTTGGTAATCACCTATAAGAAGAAATTTGCTTCCCTATTTGATTTGCAAAGGCATTCATAATTGAGGAGCAATAGTTACATTATTAGATGCAAATCCATGAACTATGGATCTTAGAAGTAACACATCTTCCGTAGAAGTGTTGAAATGCTTACGAGGATGTAACTTTTGCTATAGCGAGTAAAGATGAGAAATATTTGTTGTCAACTAGGCGATCAGATACTTCACAATGAGAATCTATTAGGACATCACAATGTATATAGGTATACAAAGTGTAGCATATATAACAAGAGACAAATGCATATAGAGTAGAATATATAAACTATAAAGAGTGCTTCGTAAGGTCGGAAGAGCTTACAAAGATAAGAATGTAAGATACACAGAAATATTATCCCAACCCGAGGTCCCCGAACCTACACATACGTGAAATCACATGTTTTCAAACTCCATACTGGAATCAAATAAGCACACAACACATAACAAAAACGAATATAGCAACCGACACAAGCAAAACGGTTTGTACTTCCTAACTTGTCCCTAGTATCAACTGATGTTCCACTTACCGATCTTCCTATAATTTTACTGGGGAACTAAAAATGACCCGAGAGGGAAACCTATAAAAATTTCATGGAATTCTAACAGTGAAATCCCCGAGATACCAGGAATTCTTTGATTCTGTACTAAGGAAAAAATATGTAGGGAAGTCAATGTTTCGAGGGGAAAATGGGGTTCTACCCATTTCCGATCCTTAAGAAATTTGTACAGGATATTAATAAGGTTAGAAATAGATGCATAACAAAAACTTAGAAAAATCTAATGGTTACATTCATCGGATCGGGAGCTACGAGATATCCATTTCGAGAATTATGTTGCAGCAGAAAGCAGTCAATTCCGTTGATTTTTTACGGGGCTTACAGAGTCGATGAACCTAAAAATTGAACCAAAGGTACGACATACTCAACTTCAACAAAACCAAAATTCATAGGAAGCCAACGGTTGGAAAATTATACACAGGCATTACAGTAATCATTAACCACGGCGAGTTAGCATTTCTAACATATGCATAACGCATACCTTTCTTGGGTATGGTGACGAAAGATAATCACCACCACCATATTTGTGGCCATCCTTGTGCTGGAACGCATTCATTGGAAGATCTCTATCATGGTGTAGAGCATACTTGTCTTTGGAACTATAAGAAAACCATTCCAAATTGTTAGTAGCAATTATCTAAACAACATTCATTACGATTAAGTAATGCGTACCTCATCATCGTCCACTAATGCCATTAAGATAACTTCGATTTCACAAGTAAATATCTATAAGTCGATGGAAGGAAATCCTAACATGAATGAATGAATCAACGCGATCACAATAAAAATTAAGTAGTACAAGAGAACTATGAATCTGCTTTTAAAATTGAGATGTAAGCATCCATCAAATATTTGTACTTGAAGACTCATTTGATTTATGCATCCCCTGGAGGGTCTTCAACAATGTACCGCAGCAACTTCTCAGCCTGAACTCTATCAAAAAATCCTCCAGTCTCTAGCTAGGTCAACAGATTTATACCATCATCATCTTCAAACATTACCATAGTTTCTTTGCATCTGAGAGCAAACAACTTAGACCATAGCATACACCTACAACCAACCTAACAATATGCATCACTAAGCAACAACTAAATTACAAATAATATGGCATGAAAACCCACTCAAGTACAACTTTCATCCATTTACGAAAACATATAATGAGGAAAAAGATATTGAGAACCCATACCAAATTGAATGTCTACTAACAACACAAACAATTCGAATCAATCAAAAACACCCAAATCCACATATTCCATTTTCCACTAGTGCCATGTGTAATATCGCCAAAAATCTTGGACAGTTGAGTCATAGAAGATTCAGGAGGGGAAGAATCCTTCATAGAAGATATATCGTAATTATCTTCATCCTCATCATCGTCATCATCAAAGTCATCACCCGAATTTTCTTCATTATATTGGGGAGTTGAAGAGGAAGGGAGTTGGGTCTTTCTTTTCTTTGAAAAAGGAGCACTAGATTTCTCTCTGCGAGGGGAAACAGACTTCTCTTTGAGAGGGGCAGTAGATTTCCCCTTGTGACCAACTG
Source organism: Papaver bracteatum (assembly GCA_023529315.1). Lineage (NCBI taxonomy): Eukaryota > Viridiplantae > Streptophyta > Magnoliopsida > Ranunculales > Papaveraceae > Papaver > Papaver bracteatum. The sequence continues at coordinate 92,220 of JAJJWX010000874.1, forward strand.
TGGATTTCTCTTTAGTTCTCGCATGATTCATAGGCTCTCTTTCTTCAATCTCCTGCGAACACAGATAAAGATAAGAAATAGAGGCAATAATATATTGTAAAGATTTATAAAGAAATATTTTTTACTTCATCTGTGAGAGATTTGAGGGCTAAGTAAGTAGAAGGTTTCCCTAATCTCTGGTAGCTGGCTTTCAACCTTTCAATCTGATAAAAGAGAAATAGTCAGCGAGATTCTAAAGACAAGAATAAAATAATAATGGTAGTTTATTATACACAAAATTAAGAAAACATACTTCTTTATTTCTCTCAGGCCAGTTGAATACCCACGGCTGGTATTCTCCGAGATTCGCAGGTAAATCATGGGTACCGGAGATATATGAACCCTCTAAGGTTAAAGGGAAGATATACCATTTTTCATCGCTAGAATGACGCGGTCCTTGATTAGTACCAGTATGCCAGTCGATGTCCAACATAAGAATTTTATCTTTCACAATATCATCTTTCTTTTGCAAGCGGACACCCCAGCAGGTGTTATCCCTCTTCATGGGGATTATGGCGTAGTTTATGAAGAAATTATCTACAATATACATTGCGGGAATAATTGGAACATCTTTGAATTTAGGATTCTTTGCGATATCAAGGTAGCGAGATTTTTTCCCAGAACCGCGAGTAGCATACTCCACCAGCAGACGAATGCAGTCCCCACCCAGTTGATATATGGCTCGCGCGAATTTTGGATGAGAAAGTATCTCATAGAACAAAGGAAGTTCAGGATTGTAAAGAGGAATAGGAAGGCCATATTCAAGTTGACCTAGCGAGACTATAATCTTCTCGCGAGAACTTGATGATCAGAAAATAGTTTGACGGAAAGTTCAGCTTTAGGGTTTTGATCAGGGAAGGTGGATAAAGAAAAACCTTGATCCTTAAGCTTTTTCTGCATTTCCTCAAAAGCAATCATATATTTGCGACCGGCTGCAACCATTTTTAGTATGGGAATGAAGTTTGAAGAAGTAAAAGGTCGAAAGAACAGTTACAGTTCCGGAATTTATGGAAGAATAGTAAAATTGCAGATAAATTGCAGAAAGATAGAAAGAAGAAGTAAAAATAAGGAAATAAGTATTTATAGAAGGCAAAAATTCTCGAGAAGATAAGTGCATTCAATGAAAGGAAGAGACGTGAACGGTTGGAGTGCAGCGGTTGAAAATGACATATATTGAATGTATACAAAGATACGTGTAACAAATCTGGCGAGAGGTACGGATGCATGTCAGAATGAAAGAACGTGAAGATATAGATGGCTGCGGCATTCCAAAAGATCTTAATTTCTCATGATCTTTTCTCTTTCACAGAAAAGACATGAGAAGAGGCAAGATGTAGGATCAAAATATCGCTACATCAGTACTTATGCGATATTTATAGCGACAGCTTTGCGAGTTAGTCAACAACATATTACGAGCATTGCAGATAATAGAAAAAATGACACAATGGATGACAATAGCCAAAAAACGGAAAGAGCATGATGATACTGCGATTTCACAAATACCTGCGAGGGTTGGTATTACAACTACTGTGAGAATATAGCAGGTCAGATCCGAAATTAAAGGACAACTTAGCTGTCATCCACTATGTAACTACCCTATATAAGGAGACCCAGTAGACTCATAGAGGGGATGATGTATTTTTGGAATGTTGAGGAAGTCCTGAAGAGAGAGAAAGTTAAAGAGAGCGGTTGTATTCTTGATTTCTCCCATTTCTTGTAAACATTTCTGAGAATCAAATAAGAAAGTGTTGTTTTTGATCTTCAAATATGTGTTAATTACAGTAAATTCTTATCAAGGCTATAGTGTAGGATTTCTTGCAACTACAGCTAGTGTCTGTAGCGGCTTAATACAGTGTATGTTTAATCTAGACTAGGTCCCAGGGTTTTTCTGCATTTGTGGTTTCCTCGTTAACAAAATTTCTGGTGTCTGTGTTATTTCTTTTTCGCATTATATTTTTATATAATTAAAATAATACAGGTTGTGCGTTGTTCAATCAATTAGAATATCCAACCATTTTGGTTGTTGATTTAAATTGATTGACACTTGGATATTGGTCTTTGGTACCATCCAAGTTATCTCTCTTTGATTAGACTCGCGAATCATATTTGCTTGAGTAAATCAAATCAAGAGATTGAGATAATAACTCCTTGAGTGTTTTCTATTGATTGAGTCTAACTATCTAGTTGATTCTCTAGAAAACAACTCGGAGTTGTCCATACAGATTGATAATCGAAATATTGGGTGGTGTTGTTAGACCCCCGCTTTTTCAAAGACCCCATGTTACTCTAAAGACGATAAATGGTGCGTCTTTCCTTTGATTTTGAAGGGGCCTTATATATTTTGTTCTAATGCTTTACCCGAAAATCTCGCTGCATATCAACCATGGGTATTCAATTGGCCTGAAAAGCATAAAGAAGTATGTTTACAAATTTCGCTTAGCTTATAATCCTCCATTTATCCCTACTCCATTCTTTTCTAATCTTGCGAAATTCTTAGATTGCAAAGTTGAGAAAGACCTACAACAAAACTAGGAAGGCATGCGTCTTAACAACACTGCAATCAATCACAGATGAAGTAAGAAATACTCTTTTTGTTATTTTTAGCAATATTGTTGCCTATGTTTCTTATCTTCATCTGTGTACGAAGGTTGACATTAGAATTGTTGAAGAATAATAAACTGATGAACCTATCAATATCGTCAAGACTAAAGGCAAGATCAAGGGTATTCTTCGCAAGGAGAAGTCAGCTGCCTCACCTTCTTCTAAGAATCTCTCTAAGAAGCAAAAAGTTCTCTCTCCTTTTCCTTCGAATCTTCAATCTAGTAAAATCAGTGATGATAATGATGAGACCTCTGTTGCGAAGGAAGGCTCTTCACCTGAATCTTCCATGGCGCAATTATCTAGCATTTTTTCTGATTCTCTGCAAGGAGTGGACAATGTTCCTTTAGCTAATACCTGCAAATCTATTGAGAATATTTGTGACTCCTCCCTTTTACATGATGATGAGTCCCTTCGAGGAGTTTCTAGATCTGTGACTCCAAGTTTCCTTAATTTGCTCAGCATTTTGGTAAACCTTCATATCTCTGCTTCTTTTTAATCACAATTCGAAATTATAGTATGTATTGACAATTTTTATATCCTTTCGCATGCTGGAAAAGCTTCATATGCAGTTGCTTCTAATTTATTAAAGAGGTGTGAAAGATTTGAGAAGAAGAATTTCCAACTTAACAATCAAATCAATTCTAGTAATAAAAACGCGGAGGAATTTCTCAAGAAGAGCGAAGAAATAGAAGCTGAAGCTGTTGATCTTCGCAAAAATAATAAACAATTGGAACTTAACGTTTCCTCTCAACAAAATAAAATATCTAGTCTTCAGAAGGCGATTGACCAATGTAGGATCAGAATATCGCAATAAGGATTCACTTGCGAGATCTTCATCAACAACACATTGCGAATATCGCAGGGTGATTTGAGAAATGACGTAGCAAAAAACGACAGCATAAACACGAGAAAGGTGTGAAGATTTAATGAGATTTAGGACGTTTGCGAAACTGTACCTTTGTAAGCTTGCGACATACCGCAAGCCAGGTCCTAAAATAAAGGACAAGTTAGTTGTCATCCATTATGTAATTTCCTATATAAAGATCCGAACAGGCTTCAGGGAAGGAGAGATCTTTTTCGAAGTATTGAGTAAGTCATTAAAAGAGAGAAAGTCCAGAGCAGTTATTAATTTCTTAATTTCATTTCTTTCCTTTCTTGTAGAATTTGTGAGATTAATCAATAAAGATTGTGATTGTTCATCCTAAAATGATTTGATTGTATGAATTCTTGTGAGGGGTGTAGTGTGGTATTTCCTGCAACTACATATTGGCGCTAGAAACATGGACTGAAAATTAAAAATTATGAAGATCTTCGTAAAGATTGTTCAAATCAAGAAAATGATGAAAGAAAACAGAAAAATAGTTGAAGAAGAGACAATCAAGATTAATGAAAGTAAAAGAAGGTTGGAGTGTGGCGTAATCACAAAAACAATGATTAATGAATTTCATGAGAACATTAGAGGAAGGATACATAAACAAGACTTTGAAGGAAAGAAAATTATGACAGTAGAGAAGATGTCACCCTTAAGAGATTGGGAAAAGAAGAAAATTACATTTACAGGAGCATAAATACCAAGAGAAAATTTGAGCCACACATATCCTTTGGTAATCACGGTAACCACACGGAAAGAAAAGAAGAAATCCGCAAAAAACATGAAATAATGGGCGGTGAATAGAACTTTAGTAGACACAGGAAGTTCAGTGGATATAATGTTTTATCATGCATACAAAGGAATGGGATACAAAGATGAAGAAATGACTCATTCAATGTATCATATTCATGGCTTTGGAAAATCTACAACAAAACCTAAAGGAGAAATAATGATGCGAATTTCGCTAGGAGAAATTGAAACACAAATAACATTGTGTGTGGTGGATGTGGAATCGCCATATAAGATGTTGTTAGGAATGCCATGGATATACGCAATTAAAGCCGTAGCATCAACATTACATCAATGCATCAAATTTCCAATACCAAGCGGAATTGGTCAAATAAGGGGAGATATTGATATTGCGAAATCATGTTATCAAATTGAAGTGAAACATTATAAAGAACGTCCAAAGAAGCGAAAACTTCGCAGAAAGATGGCGAAAGAGGCAAAGAAAGAAGAAGAGTTTAAAATTTACATGATTAGAGCAAAAGAAGGGAAAGGAATACCCAGAGAAATTTCGGAAGAAGGAAACGAACTTGCGAAAGTGATAAAAGAACCAACACCCATGGAAGAACCTAAGGCCAGTTACACTGCAATAGAACCAACAAAGGAAGTGAATGTTGGAACTAAAGAAGAACCCAAAATACTAAGAATCGGGACCAAGATGGAGGTAGATGAAGAAGAAAGAACTATTAATCTTTTGCGAGAGTATAGAGATATTTTCGCATGGAGCATGGATGAGATGCCTGGAATAGATCCGTCAGTGGCGTGTCATAAGTTGGAAATTGACAAAGGTGTAAGACCATTTAAACAAAGAATAAGAAAAATCGCAATGACATATCACTCCCAAATAGAAGAAGAGTTGCATAAGATGCTTGATGCAGGAATTATAAGACAAGCCAAGTATCCGGAGTGGATAGCAAACATGGTTGTAGTCCCAAAGAAGAATAATGGGATAAGGATTTTTATAGACTTTACTGATCTAAATAAAGCATGTCCAAAAGATAGTTTTCCATTACCAAATATTCCACAAATGGTTGAGTCGGCGGCGGGAAATGATAGAATTTCTTATCTAGATGGGTACAAAGGTTATAATCAATTTCCTCTTGCTGAAGAAGATCAAGAACATACTATTATACAAAAATGCCATTTGGTCTGCGAAATGCTGGAGAAACATATCAAAGAATGGTGGAGAAAGTGTTCTCAAAGTGGATACACAAAACGTTAGAAGTGTATGTAGATGACATATTAGTAAAAAGTAAAGAAGTTAAAGATCATGTACAAGATCTGAAGGAAATTTTTGAACAGATGCGGTAATTTAATATCAAGGTGAATCCTGAAAAATGCATTTTGGAGTTGCATCAGGAATTTTTTTAGGTTACATTGTATCCAAGGAAGGAATACAAGTTGATCCAGAAAAAGTGCAAGCAGTTCGCGACATGCCAACACCAGAGACAGTAAAGGATGTACATAAGTTAAACGGACTCTTGGCTTCGCTGGGAAGATTCATTTCGCGATTATCAGATAAATGTAAACATTTCTTCAACATACTCAAAAAGGGTACAAAATTCAGGTGGACAGATGAATGTGAGAAAGATTTCCAAAGAATAAAAGAACATCTAATGAATATATCTATTCTACAAAAGGCAGAACCAGGAGAATAATTATTAATTTACCTTGCGACAACTTCGCATGCACTAAGTGTTGTGCTATTGCGAATGGACGCGGGGGTTGAAAAACCAATTTATTATATCATCAAAACATTCAATGCCGCAGAAAGAAATTACACAAAGATTGAAAAGCTAATTCTAGCATTGGTATATGCAACATTTAAACTTCGCATATATTTTCAGGCACATAAAGTCAAAGTATTGACAAAGGTACCAATTGAATCGGTAATGAAGAACTCAAAGAGATCAGGCAGAGTTGAGAGATGGAATGCACAAGTAGAACATTTCGAAATTAAATATGAAGTATTATCTTCACCAAAGTCACAAGTTGTCGCAGACTTTTTAGCAGAATTTCCTTTAGAAGATGATGAAGCTGTGGAGGAGATGATGGATATAGAAGAAGAGCGTGGAGATCCAAAATACTTGTTAACATAACCAAATAGATGAGAAATATTGGTGGATGGTTCCTCGAATGGGCAAGGTAATGGAATTGGAATTGTCTTAATTTCGCCGGAGGGAATGAAGATAGCTTTTTCATTTAGATTGGAGTTTGCATCTTGCATCCACTAATAATGAAACTGAATATGAAGCTGTGATACATGCCCTAAAATTCGCAATAGAAATGAAACTATAAAATGCTAGAATTACCAGTGATTCGCAGTTAGTTATTCGCCAAATAAAAGGAGAATACACAACAAATGAACCATCTTTGAAGAAATACAAGAAACTTGTTGAAGAATTGTCAGCGAAAATCCCAAAAATAAAATGGAGGCATATATCAAGGAAGGATAATATACTTGCAGATGCTTATGCTTTCATTTCAAGTATGATGACAGATCCAACTGCGAGATACATAAAAATCCAGACACTTATATCACCATCAATCAATAAAGAAGAGGAAGAAGAGGTAGATGTAATGATAATAGAAGGTGGTGAAGACAATATCGCAGATTGGAGAACATAACTTCATGCATATTTAGCAAGAGGGGAAACACCAAGAAACAGATTGGAGGCACACAAATTAAAGAGTCGTGCAACAAATTATGAACTAAGAGATGTGATATTGTATCGAAAATCATTTAATGGACCATCACTTAGATGTTTGACACGAGAAGAATGAGAAAAGGTGTTAAAAATGTTACACATTGGAGATGCTGGCAGTCACAGTGGAGGAAGATCTTTGGCAAACAGAACAAAAATACAAGGTTATTATTGGCCATATATGCATGAAGATGCGAAGCAAATATCAAGACGTTGCGAAGATTGTCAGCGGCACGAAAAGAAAATACATGCACCCGGAGCACCATTATCATCTTCAACAAGCGTATGGCCCTTTGGAAAGTAGGGCTTAGATATTGTGGGACCATTTGTACCAGGATCTGAACAAAAAAGATACTTAATTGTCGCAACAGACTATTTCATAAAATGGGCAGAAGTAAAGGCAGTACAACACATTCGCGACAAAGACATCTTTACATTCATATTTGAAAATATCATTTGCAGATTTGGAATTCCAGCACAATTGATATCTTACAATGGAAAACAATTTGAAGGGTAGAACATAGAAATATTACTCAATGCATTCAAGATAAAGTGTGGAAAATCCACCCCTTTATATCCACATGCCAATGGACAAGCTGAAGCAAAAAATAAGACAATCCCAGACATATTGAAGAAAAAGTTAGAAGGACATCATAAAGCATGGTGCGAACAGGTACATAATGCATTCTGGGCTTACAACACAAATAGACAAGAATCCACAGGAATGTCACCTTTCTGTTTGACATATGAAGTTGAAGCAGTGTTACCAACAGAAGTTGCTATTCCCACAACAAAAAGAGAGGCTTGGGAAAAGAATCTTAGTGCTGGAAGGATCCTAAACAAACTTGATGAACTAGAAGAGAAGAGAGAAAGAGATTTACAGCATATGGAGAATTATCAGCGAAGGTTAGCCCGAGAATACAATAAGCGTGTCAAGGTACGTGAATTTCAACCGAATGGTTTAGTTCTTCGCAAAACGCCAATTTACCAGCGAGAAGGTGGTGGGAAACTAGCGAAAAAATGGGATGGACCCTACATTATAAAAGAGATAATTGGAACGAGGGCATACAAATTGATGGATTTAGAGGATAGAGATGTTGGTCAAAGACTCGACAGACCATGGAATAGATTATACTTAAAGATATATTACCCGTGAAAGACTTTGAGAAACCTTAGATGATGAAATAATGTATGATGCAACAAAATGAATATGAACAAAAAAATTTACGAAAGAGCTCTGCGAGATTATTCAAGATCAAGATAAAATGAGAATATACGAAAATTTCGCAAAAGAAAATTAGAAAATAAGGACATAATAGAATGGGATGAACCTTTATGACGTACACCCTAGTTCGCGAATAAAATTTCGCAAGAGGAAAATGTAAGACCTAAAGTGCGTCATAGAAGGGGGTATCTGTTGCATGGCTCAGGGATAAGGTTATGCCGCTACTGGAACCTGAGTCATGGAGATTTGGGGTCAATGAAAGCCCATCCAGGAGAGGCACCTTGGATTCTCAACTTGAGCATATGACTTAGGTTGGGAGACTAAAGTAATAAGGACTCTCCTAAGGAGTGCAGAGTATGATCAAGGCGCCAAGGTACACGGTTGAGCCAAGAGTGCTCGGGGCATATGAAACTACCCTGGCCATTCTTAGCAAGTCTTGACTATGATGCACTCGGCCTGAAGAAAACCCCACTTAGGGTGCAGTCTCGTAACCATAATCCATATAGGCAATAGGGATAAGAGGATGCGAAAACAACTGGTTGTTGTCAAGACTGGATGGGAGGAGCTAGTCTTGTATGGCAGAAGTACGTCTCCTTGAAGGGGCAACAAGGGGGAAGATAAGGTCGGCACCCTCCATTATGGAGCTGATAAGTGTCTAAAGACGCATATGTCATGAGGATTTTTACTCATGGGAGCATCAAGGCTTGTCATATTTGTGCGAAAATCCTAAAGAGGCAATAATACAAAAGAGAAGATAAGGCGAGATCAATGGGTTATTACATGCAAGTGTAAATACGTCTCGCGATTTCGTCGCAAGACGACAATGTCATGGGGCTTTAATTTCGCAAGAAAATTTAGACCTGTCATATTGTCGCAGCAAAAATGACAAATGAACAAAAAGTTAAGGCAAGATCAATGGGTTTCTGTATGAAAGTGCAGATACGTCCTGCAATTTTTTCGCAATAACAAAAGGTGGCAAAATAAGATCTTTAACTAGGAAGGCAAAATAAGACCACATAATATAACAAAATTTTTATAAATACTAACTATTCTTTATGCAGATCATTCATCGCAAGAAATATAATGAGAGGCAAGTATGGGAATTAATAAACAAGAGGCATTATCTTTCTCGCCGCAAAGTATTTAAAGAGTAAATTTAAAATTGGGTTGAGTTACACTGTTCGCAAAAAGTAATGAACATGAAACAACTCAAGAAGATAGAATTAAATAAGAAACTTAATCCTCAATGTTGACTTCGCCAGAACGAGTTAAATGGTGCTCTTCGTTATTTTTCTCACTCTTGCCAGCATTTTCTTCAACTTGATTAATTCTAGCTTCATCTCCACCTTGATATTCTCCAGTGATAGTTTTTTTAAGAGGAATTTCTTTTTCATTTCCGTCTTGGTCATCACCAGCAGATGCTTCTTTAGTAGGATGTTCTTTTACTTCATCTTCTTCTTGAGAAATAGTTTCCATGTCACTTTCATAATCAAAATCATCATCAACAGCACGAGGAACTTCATCATCATCTACTTCTAAAGGTGCAATTGATACATGAGGAAGAGAATTTGACAACAAAATTTCATTCACAAGAACTTCAGCTTTAAGGTGAACTTGGCAAAGGAATGTTTTTTGGTGATTTCTATCTTTGATATCCTTGAAATAGGCAAGATAATCAAGTCTCCTTTCGGCTCGATCGCGAGAACGTGCAAGGTGAGAAGCAAGAGATGCATTTTTCTTACGAATTTTAGAATACTTCAAATCCAAATCAGAAAAGGAAGAACGAAGATCTCTCTCAGAATCTGCGAAATGAAAGAATAAAAAATTTCATTATTAAGATAAAGAATTAGCAAGCAGCATAATATAAACATATTCGGCAGAGAAAGAATAGCTGACGCTGTCAAAATGACTACCTTCCTTTTGCGAAATTATGTTTTGAATTAGTTCCAAGCAAGTATTCTCCCAATGATTCATCACATCATCAAATTTATCTCTAACTAAACCCTTCAGGCGAGATTTTAGATTCTTTTCTTTAGAGATGAGAAAAATATTTTCCTTCGCAAGTGAAGAATAAGATTCTTCTAATTTGGAATATTGTTCTTTGAGCTGGATTTCCTTTATACTTAATGCTATTCTACCCTGGATGAGTGTATTTCTCTCAGAAATAGATGATTCGGTTATTTCCTTAAGTTCATTTTTTCAGTGAGTGAAGATATTGTTCTTGGTTAGCACACACCTTTTGAAGAGTATTTAGTTACTGCGAAAATACCGCCACCTTATTTAAGAGAGTTCGATTTTCCTGGGATAGAGTTTTGTTTTCATCTGATAAAGTTTCCATCTCTAAGTTATCTTTAGTCAAAGAATAAGAGAAGCGAGATATTTCACTACTTAATGAGTTTTGCTCCTGAACTAATTGAGTATTCTCTTTGGTAAGGTTATCTATTTGATCAACATAATATGTATGAAGGTTATCTAATTGGTTATACTAATTCATCCAAATATATCTATCAACATGAGCTTCTTCAGTGGCAGATTCAAACTGATATCTCTCCATTATTCGTTTCTGGTTTAAAGCTTAGCGTACGAATGAAAGACTTTAAGAAAATTGCATGAGGAAATGACAGAATTACTTATAAGATAAATCAAAGGCGAGGATCACTACAAGAAAAGTCTATTTTAGTGGCAAAATATTGTGTCACGAAAACCAATTTCTTCGTTGCAAAAATAATTCAGCGGCGCAAAAAATTTCATCACCTATAGTGAGTCGTTGAAAGTGTTCTGTGACGTCCTTAAGAAATCATCACCGATTTTTTTTCATTAGCGACATAAAACTTTTTTCCACCAAAACTGTGTTTTTGTGAGCAAATAAAATTGACACTGTTCACTAATTTTGTGACGAAGAATTTTGTCACTCTAGATATATTTAGTGAGGAAAATATTTTATCACTTAAAATAACTTAAGCCGCGAAATTTGTTCGTCTCGAAATATACTTATAGTGAAGAAACAAATTCGTCACATAGAATAGTTTTAGCCACGAAATTTGTTTGTCTCAAAAATATACTTATAGTGAAGAAACAAATTTGTCACATAAATAGTTTTAACTACAAAATTGTTCATCTCATAAAATATAATGGTTTAGCAGCGAACTAACTTTCGTCTTTAAATAAAAAATCAATAACAAAATTTAGTCGACTCCAAAAGTACATATAATGACCAATTAGGTTTATCTCTTCATCTTCGAAACAACTTTACTTGCAAATGTAGTTGTCTCCAAAACAATTTTTCAGACGAAGTCATTCATCTCAAAAATTTATTAGAGACGCAGCACCACAACTATTTCCTGGCAAAAATATTTGTCCCTAACTATTTTCTTTACATGCCAAATTAGTCACCAATTTTTTTTTGGTGACTAGCATATATTATCATCGATCATTCCAAAAAATAATATTAGTTGAATAAAAAATAATTAACCATTAAAATAAATTATTAAAACAATATCCAAACTGAAAAATATCTGATAAACAAACTCTACCACTAAATAAATAAACACTTTCACCACTGAAAATATAATACCAGACTATAGCCCAAGACTACGCATCATATGTTGTTTTCAGATCATGTTTAGTGTGAGCTTTTCATTGTCTTCTTTCAACCTTTTGATAGCCTCATTTTTCGCGCATAGTTGGTCATCTTGAGCTTGAATTCAGTTAGCTTGCGCTTCTATCATGAAGTGCTTCACTGTTATAATCAGCAGTGGTTATAACACCCTCTTTATTTCCTTGATGCAATAGCTCACTAATCTTGTCCTATATATATACAGGAAAGAATAATTAGCACATTATTATGATGTGTACCAGAATGTCAACAGGTAGGTAATTCAATTCCAATGATATCATAGATTAACTAAGAAAAGACAACAAATATTGATTACCCATCTGATGGGAGCTTCATCAGAAATGAAAGCCATTGCGCCTAGATCCTTCAGTGATATATGTACGGGTGTCATTTGAATCTCAACGTCGTCCGACCAACACATCAGTTCAATATTAGATCAACTCTAAAAAGAAAGGCATGTCTAAGGAAATGAGAAAGGCATAGGACCCAACTCACATGAAGCATAAATTTCAAAAATAAACAATTTCCACACATGAGTAACATGATAATTGATTAGCTAAAAGCATAACCAAGCTTGAGTACAAATAATATTAGAAGGGGAACAGTGAAAGTTAGCCTTTGTGTCCTTCAGTCAGCAGATATGCTTCTTCACAGTCCATATATGATTTGAAAACCACCATTCCATAAAGTTATCATAATATAGTTGTCTACATAATCATGGATTTAAGATTGCACGAACTGACTCTTTACTTGGGAACTTGTGTGACATAATATTTTACGAAGCTAGATGAAGTAATTATCTTAGAAAAAAAAATTATATCAAAATTACAGGGGGGGAAATTAGGCTAAAGCAAAGGTTTGTTCCAGCTGAAGTAGAATTCCTTCCGTTTGAAAAGTGTGTGCTAAAATTCAAGATAGCAATAAAATACTCTATGCTACAGTACACTAGAGTTAAAACGGCATTCTAGAGAACATTTTATGCTTACCATGAAGGAAAACAATAAGTAAAATTACAATAAGGTGGATTAAGAATTTAATCACAAAAGTTTGAAACAAAACACCATAAAGGAGTTAGAGCATGGTTTTTGAAATAACGAGATTTTCCAGAGAATCGACGGAATTGACATTAACTATCAAGAATCAAAATTTCATTAAGGGTGATCCAATCATAAAACATTAGCATGGATAGGAAAGAAAGTTCATTTTCTTTTTCTCTCGACAACTACGACAAAAACAAATAAAAATAAAGGGATTTTTCATGTTCTTTCTTTTTCGCTAAAAAAAACTCAGCTACAAATTAGATTAAATCACAGGTACTCAATTCTCGGAAGTAGGAAACACGAGTTATTGAAGAAAAATTCCATCAACTATTTCATTGACACACGCTATTGAAGTAACTGAAAACCAAGGATAAAAATAGAAGAAAATCCCATACCTGTGCAATAATATAACTTGTAATCTTAGAAAACAATTAGGGTAGTTTTCACAAAGAAGAATCGATTATGAATAGACTTTCTTATTTTGTTTACCACCAACATATTTTAGATGACTTCGAAGATGGTGGTGGAGCTTTCACTTTTTTGGTGCCTGAATTAAAAAATGCACAAAATCAGTATATCAATCTGAAATAGACATCTCGAAGAATTATTAATAGCCTGCAACATGGTGTTCCCTGCAAACTACACCATTAAAACGAGTCGATAATTTTTTTTTTATAAACAGGTGGCGGCGAGAATCAATTGATATACATAAACATTTAAAAATTTCATATCTATAATAGGCCATAAGGTGTATAATGCTTTCATTTAACACCAACGAACTGAAAACATGTCTTGCACTATCGTTGCAGAGGAGTAGTACAGAAAATCACAATAAAATGCTCTAAATACAACTATTATAACTAGAATATGGTTTCTACCATGCAGATAAAATACTTATGAGTTATGTCAACAATAAGGTATTCGCACTGAAAACTAAAAGAACCAAAACCCCAAGTACATTTAAAGACTCAACCTGATGAAACCATTGAGGTTCTTATGAACTGAAGCTGTCTGGGTACACCCACGTATAAGTTATAACGACGAGCTCGCAGCAAGTTCAGTACAATCTCTACGTATGCTGCCAGGTGGTAGCACAACATGCAAACAAAATATAAAAGATCAGAGTTACGTTCAAGAATTAGAATAAAACACAATGGTTTAAGTGGTTTGATTTCATAATAAAACCAATAAAGGGTTTTGATAAAGTTTATGGACGGTGGATCTCCATCTAATGGTGTAGCATACCGATTATGAAATTTATTGAGCGGTGGATATTTATCTTGGAGTACTCATACAGATCAAGCATGGACGCACCAATTTGGGTGTCGTGTCCGCGTCTGACGCACAGAGGACGCAGGACGCACTCAGAATGATGACACAACACATGTAAGACGTGCCCACATGCGCATCCCACATGTTTCTTTCGTGGACGTTAGTTGGACACACCAATGACACAGCTAGGATTCTAATGGGCCTAGTTAAATGAGATCATACCAATTCATGAGTCAGATTTTCTCTTGAAATCGACTTATATAAATCACTAAGCGTATCTCAAAGTCGGATGAATTTTTCATACAATAGATAGATAAATTTTAGAAACTTGTCCAATTACAATGAACACAATGAACGTTTATCGACTAACTATGAATCCGACATATGCATATGAATGGGAATGAATTTAAAGAATGATAATAAACATACAATTATTATATGACCCGAAAACAATTTATGAAATTATAAGACCGAAAATTAATTTGAAGAATGAATATTAATCAAAATAATGATAAAGAATCCGACAAATGAAAACAAGTCCAAATAATGAGAAGGAATTCGATAACTGTTATCGATCTTTCCGGATCGAGATAACTCTGGACGGTAAAAAGAAAAAACAGATATTAAGAAGCAAAATTTGAAAATTGTATGTGCGAAAAATAATGAACTCGTCATTGATGGAAACGACTTAGCTTGAGATTTAAACAAATCCTTCACTTGCATGCATCCATGTATAAGGGAGACCTTAGTAGTTCTATAGAGTATTAGTTGTTTTCACTTACTTACTTAAAAATAGTTGTTTAGTGTGATAATAATTTTGATTAGAATAATAGCTCTTTAACTTTCAGTGATTTCATGCCGGTTGAATTTCATATACATGGTTAATTATTTTTTGTTGTTGATTGGTTGGATTTCAACATTCTCCGATCTTTATCTCAAGTTTATTTTTACGTTTTCCCTTTACATGTCTGTTTTTTTCTTTATCTTATTTTTTTTGCCGTCATGGGAATTTACTTTTAAAACTATTCAGGTTATTATGTGTCTTTTCTATCCTTCTCTATAAAGCAATGCTCTTGCAACAACTCTATAGGGCATTGCTGGAACAAAATCCATAGTGAAAGGTTACTATAAAATGTGCTATTTTGGAATAATTTCACTTTTATTAAAAATGGATTTATTTGTAGATATACCATGGGTGCATATCCTCATCCTTCCCAACTAGAATTCATATATTTTAATTTTCTGGATTCTTTGTGTTAGAAGGAATTTTTTTATCTATGTTGGTTTAATTTCTTTTCATTCCCCATATGATGTAAACAAATGATGACTTGTATTTATCCCTTTATGAAAAATTACTTAATGAATTGTTTTTTGCTAATTGATAAGTTATTCAGAGAGGGGTTGGTGCCCATCTTATTGCTAGGTTGCCAACCAATATTTTTGTTTGATTATAGATTTATTATTTTCCTGAGTTTACAATAAAAAAGTTAAATATTATGTTTCACGTGATAAAATATATTGTTATCAGAAAAAAAAATTAACAACTATTTTTTCTTTTATCACCATAGAGAATTTTTTGCGACGACATTTTAATAATCACTTAAATCATGACTTGCGGTGAAATTATAGTGTCACTAAAATGACTAAAGCAACAAAATTTACTTCGTTGCAGATGTTCTTTTTTTGTTACGATTAGACATTGTTACTATATAGATATTAGCAACGAAAAAAAGTTGATGGTCGCTAAAAATAAATATAGCGTCAAACTTTTAGTTTCGCTACTGTAAAATTAGTTAGTGACGAATTAATTTGGTCGGTATAAGCTTTTTTTTTGCAATGAAAGTTATAAATTATCACCAAAACGATTTTGTGCCAATTTTTTAGCATCATCACAATATAATTAAATGGTGACAAAAATATATAATCACAAAAAACTTATTAGTGATTAGACATTTTTTTGTCTCTAAACGAGGTCACTAAAAACTTATGAGTGACGAAAACCGAGTCCTATCGCAGAAAACCTAACAACAATGACAAAAATTATTTTGGTCACAACAATTAAGCTTTAGCAATGAAATATTCTTTGCCGCAAAAACTATTGTCACCAAAGCCATGTTTTCTTGTAGTGGATCAAAAAATCATACCTTTCAGTTCATTATTCTTCTTGCGAAGAAGTTCACAATCCAGCGAGATATTTTGGAATTTTTGATTTTCCAGACGAAGAGCATCACGTTCCAAGGTCATCGTTTGGAGATTCTTGTTCAAAATTTCCACTTCCCTCTCCAATGCTATTTGTGAAACCATTCTCTCATAGCCAACATACTTATTTAAAATTTCGAAAGCACTCAATTTGATGGGGTTTGTGGAAGATTTCTTGACACCATCCAAAGCATCAGATGAAGTTTGGAACATAATATCTATCCCATCTAAAGCGTCTTTGGAAAAGGAAGAGAATTCAGATGAAAAAGTGGAGATATTAGAAGATTGAGGAACTGAATCATTTTTCGTAATAATTGTGTCATTTGAAGGTGAAGATTGGGGAAAATTAGTAGTTGGGATTAAGGAAGAGTCGATTTGAGAAGCATTAACAACAAGAGAAGAAGGGGTTTCACTCGCAGAAGGGTTAATAAGATGGGTTTCGTTCGTAAGAAGACCAGTTGAAGGGGAAACGTTTGAGGCAACATTTTCGCGAATAAGAAGTAAAGGGTCAGATTGCGAAGGTACCGCAGGAGATTTTAAAGGGATAAGTGAAGAAAATGGAACATAAGTTTCAACAATCTTAAGATGACGACATTTCTTTGGGGGTTTGTTGGTATCTTTGTCACCCTGCGAATAACAATCCAGATAATAAACAGAGGAAATAATATTGTTATTAAAAGAATAATGTTTCTTACTACCTTATTATTCGCAGACTTTCTTTTTCTCGCAATAACTTTAGGACGCGATTTTTTAGGTGAATTAGGGTTTTGAGTCGTAGATTCAATATTAAAAGTGCTTTTGCTAAAACAGAAACAGTATGGAAATTACACAAAAGACAAAATAAACAAGATGATTCCAGTAAAATAAGATCAGTTTCAGCAAAATCAAAAGAAGAAAAGGAAGAAAACTAACCTTGCTGATTCCATGGGAGCAAAAAGAAGCAATAGCAGGAAAATAGGGAAGATGAAGAAAGTTGCAGATGATGAAGAGTTACAGAGAATATGAAATATGAAGACAAAGTAAAAGAAGAAGTAAAAGAAGGAAATTATTTCCTCATCAGATCCCTCTTTAAATAGATAAAAGAAGATGACCAGTTTAACCGGTAAATAAAGGAATGATGACACGTGTAGACGGTTACACTAAATTTATGGAATCTGGCCGATATATAAAAACATTGGAAAGATGGGCATCTGCGGCACTTTGAAGTACAATTTCTCATGACATTCTCTCATTCGCAGGGAAGACATGAGAAGAGGCAAGATGTAGGATCAGAATATCGCAACAAGGATACACTTGCGAGATCTTCATCAAAAACATATTGCGAATGTCGTAGGGTGATTTGAGAAATGACGTAGCAAAAAAAGACAGTGTAAACACGAGAAAGGTGTGAAGATTTAGCGAGATTTAGGACGTTTGCGAAAATGTACCTTTGTAAGCTTGCGAAATACCGCAAACCAGATCCTAAAATAAAGGACAGATTAGCTATCATCCATTATGTAATTCCCTATATAAAGAGCCGAACAGGCTTCAGGGAAGGAGAGATATTTTTTGAAGTATTGAGTAAGTCATTAAGAGAGAGAAAGTCCAGAGTAGTTGTTAATTTCTTAATTTCATTTCTTTCCTTTCTTGTAGAATTTGTGAGATTAATCAATAAAGATTGTGATTGTTCATCCTAAAATGATTTGATTGTATGAATTCTTGTGAGGGGTGTAGTGTGGAATTTCCTGCAACTATAACCAACTTTACAGTATGTAACTTTTCTTCTCTCCCTATACTCCTCTTTCCCATCGTTTTCCCTTATTTGATTAACCATTTTTGCAGACATTTATGGTCTTTCTGGTGAAGCCACATTTCTTCGCTCCTTTCCCCATTCTATGGATGATGATACCCTTCTCAATCACCTTAACACTTCTTTAAATAGTTTTACAAATGACAAAACAGAATCAGTTTCCTTCAATGAGCTCGGATCTAAATTCCACTTTTTAGAAATTGAACATAGAACCAGCTTGAAAGTAGCCAACAATTTTAAGCGCCGATATCTTGATTATAAAGATGAAATTAATGTGTTAAAAGCTATGATTAACAATCTTATAGATGATAAAGATCGCATCACCAATCAAGGTGCTCAAGCTTTAGAAAATTCCAAAAAACCCTTCTTGAGACCCAACTTGAGCGAGACGAAGTTAACCGTGAAAATGCCGTTCTTACCGAAAGAGAGAATCAAGTTCGCTCTCGTATCCTCATAAATAATGATGATGAGTTTTCTTAGGCTGCGAAAATCTTAGATGATGCCAAAAATAACTTAGGTGCAAATGTTAGCCTTCAAGTTGATCATTCGGCCTTGGTTAGAGATATGATTTCTAACAGAGAAGGTTGTTAACTTTGTTTCCTTACTAATTGTTTTTTTTTTTACAAAATTCGATCAAGTTATTGATTTGCTATTATTCGTTAGCAGAAGCTGAGAAGGAATTTCGCAAGAGGATTGAAGAGTTGGAGACTCAAATTATAGATCTTGAAGCTGAAAAAGTGCAGCTCGTGGAGGACTTCTATGTTCGTAACGATAAGTGACGTAGGCTCAAGAATCAATTAAAGCTCATTGTTGCTAATTTTGAGAATAACGCTCTTCATTTTCGCAATCAGACTATTATGAAGATTTGCGATGATAACAACATTCCTCATTCTACATATCCATGCTTCTTAGAGGAAATCCCGCAGAATGTATCCCCTCTAGTCATTTCGGATAGTGATGATAGTGAAGAAGAAAAGGAAGAAGAAATAGGAGAAGGAGTGGAAGAATAAGGTGAGAGAGAGGAGAAAACTGAAGAAGAAATGGAAGAGGTTCATGGAAAAGAGGAGGAAGAATCAAATGAGGAATAGCTTTCTCCCTTCACTGATCTTTCCCCTTTTTGCAGTACTTGTATACCTATTCTTTTATCTTTTATTCTTTATGCATTTGTAATCTATCGTTGCGAACTCCTTCAACTTCCAAAATCTCTCAATAATAGCTCCATCTCTTTTGTTTTACCTACAAGTGTTAGAAAAACAATTTTTTTCCACAATAACATACAATTGATCAATATGCAACCAACATTTACATACAATTTTCAGTCTATGCGTAAATCTGTCAGATGGTGGCAAATAACACTTTTTCGGTTATTTAATTGCAATCCATACTTGCCTCTGTTATTTGTTTCCAAATGAAAGATTAAGCATGTTATCACTTAGTAATAATATCATCGATTATCACATATTTACTGTTACGATATAGTATTGCATGTCTGTGCATCAATTTCGCCATCGTGTTTGCATTTACCTGCATAATTTCGCTATCATAATTTCACTATTAGATATATCTTGGAATTTTCCAAGTTTCCACTCATTATTATTCTCTTATGTGGTCTTATTTTGCCTTCCTAAGTAAAGGTCTTATTTTTCCACCCCTTGTCTTTGCGACAAAATCGCAGGCCGTCTTTACACTTTCATGTAATGACCCATTGATCTTGTCTTATCATTTTCTTGTATTATTGCCTCAGCAGGAAATTTTTCATGCGACAATATGACAGTCCTAAATATTCTTGCGAACATATATCCCCATTACATTGCCGTCTTGTGACGAAATCGCAGGATGCCTTTACACTTTCGTGCACCGACCCATTGATCTCGTCTTATCTCTCTCTTGTATTATATCCTATGTAAATATGGCAAGTCTTAATACTCCCATGAGTAAAAAACCTCATGAAATTTGCGTCTTTGACACTTATCATCTCCCTAATGGAGGGTGTTGTCCTTATCATCCCCCTGGTTGCCCCTTCAAGGAGGCATACCTCTACCATACAAGGTTGTCTCCTCCCATCCGATCTTAACAACAACCAGTTATTTTCGCGGCCTCTTATCCCTTAGCCGATATGGCTCATGGTTACAAGACCGCACCCTAAGTGGGGTTTTCTTCGGACCGAGTGCATCATAGTCAATACTTGCCAAGAATGGCCAGGTACGCCCCAGGCACTCTTGGCTCAAATGTGTACCTCGGAGCCTTGATCGAGTTCTGCACTCCTTAGGAGAGACCTTCTCACCTTAGTCATCCAACCTAAGTCATAAAAATCAAAGGCGCCTCTCCTGGATGGGTTTTATGGCCCCAAATCTCCATGACTCAAGTTCCGGTGGAGGTATAGCATTTCCTTGAGCCATGCAATAGGTTTTCCCCTCCTATGACGCACTTTAGGTGTTACATTTTCCTCTTGCGAATTTCGGGAACTAGGGTGTACGCCATAGTTGTATGCCTCTTTCACTTTTTGTTGATTATGTTTCCTTTTGTAAGGCTCTGTTGTAATTTCTCATTTTTGTTTTCTTCATTCAATAAAAGATATTTTTCAAATTTATTTTTACAAATTTTCTTTCTTTTTTTCTCTTCTCAATTTCTTCAATTTCGTTCTAATTTCACATCTTAAAGTTCTTACTTTTGCTACCTTTTGCTTGTGCCTCTTTGAGTTCTCGCACACTATTGATCATTTCGTTTTGCAGAATACTCTTTTCTTGATCTGTGCTGTCACTACCACTTACACCATATTTTCGCAGATATTTCTCATTACACACTGCAGTTTTCACGCCCTCTAGCTCATATTTTCCTTCCCCGAGTTTGTTACCGTGTAAGGGCCTTCCCACCTGTTCGCAGAATCATATTCGCCATTCCTATGATAAGTTAGTTGTAATCATAACACAAGATATCCTCTGCGAAGTACTCGCTGGTTCTCATTTTCAGCAAACATTGCTTTCGCATCACTTCCTTCCCCTCCATGCTCTACTGCGTATACCATCAGTCTTTCGCCCCTTTGATTTTCTTTGATATTATGCTTCCAATTATTCTTTTTAGTTGCTCTTTCTTCACATTTCTCTACATCAGTTTCATGACACTTTCTCCCCTCAACCCAATCTCCTCTTATGATTCCAACGCCGCTAGGATGAGGAACTTTATGCATTTATGGAAGATTGATGCTACTCCCAAAATTCCATGCAACCAAGGTCGGCCAATTAACGTATTGTACGGAGACTCTACGTCAACAACACAGAACAAAATTTCGGAAGATAATCCCTTCAAAGGAATTCGCATATCAATCTCTCCCTTAGGTTTGTTCACAGTACCATTAAAGCCGTAGATCTTGTAAGTCGAAGGTATCAAGTCCTCATCCTTTCCTCCTATAGTTTTGTAAGCATTGTAGAATAGAATGTCTATAGAACTTCCAGTATCAATTAATATTATGTTGATTGCCCATGAATTCTCAGCTTCATCATCTTCATCAACACTAGGTTTCGGGTTGATCTCTAGATTTACCACCAAGGGATTATCATGCATTTCTCCACCTTCAGGAATCTCTTATGCTGTAAAGGAAATAGGTTGTTTCTTCCATTCTTTTAGTGGAGAGACCTTCGCAGTGTTCATAATTTCTCTATCATCAACATCCCTTGCGAAAACTCTAGTCAGAACGTTGTCATGAAAATCTTCAATTGTTTTGTACGAATGTACAATAGAATGACAAAATAGGTTCTTTGCTTTCGCTCAAACTTCAATTAGAAAGTGTCTCCTCCCTTTGCTATATTTGCTCTGCGATATTCAGGTGGTGGTGGTTGTGGTAAAGGTTGTGATTTCCTTATCAGAAAATGGTTCAGCTTTCCTTGGTCTATCATTCTAAGGATAATTCTCTTTATATTTCTGCAATAATTTGTCGTATGTCCATAGAAGTGGTGATATAAGCAGAATTCATGACTTCTATGGGTCGAGGGTGGCTCATTCCCCATGTTCCAAGGTGCTGGGATGTTTTCCATCAAGATTATGGCTTCCCATATCTTTTCCACACTAGCATTTAGAGGAGGCATTTTTATTTCTTCCCATACTACCATGTTAGTTCCCTGTTCTCCCTATGATAGTTGTGCTTCTGACCTCCATAAGTTTCTTGTGGATGGTTGAGTCTCTGAATTTTGTTATTTCCGCCACGGCTATAGAATCTTCTTTCTCTATCAAGCTCTTCTTGATCATGACTTCCCATTGCTACCAGCTTCTGTTGACTTTCGACCATCACCTTTCCATGTTGTTCCTGCGAAGCGTTCGCCACTGTGTTTGTTAATTTGGGTAGTAAGATTGTATTCACTACCTTTGAACTTGTTGTCGCGACTGGGTATGACTCCATCTCATTTTTCTTTTCCTCAAGAGCAATATATTCCTCTTGTACTCTCGCAACTCAGTCATTGTAATAGTATTCTTGATTCTTAAGATTTGAACATACAGCAATTTTTTTGCGAACATTGCATTGATGAATAATAAAATAAGGTATCTTTCATCCACACGGCCAGCCATGTTGCTACACATTGTCTTCCACCTCAGAGTTAGATGCGTCAAACTTTCGCCGACTCTTTGTTTGAATCCAAATACATCTTCAATTCCCAGACGCGATGAGTCATTACTTATGTAAGATCCTAAGAACACCGTTTGTAAGTGAATAAAAGATGATATGGTATCTTTTGGCAGACCTTCAAACCACTTTAACGCTTCTCCTGTCAAACTTGATGCAAAGTATTTGCACAACACAGCTCATGGTTTTCCCATTGTAACATGCATCTCATGTAAGCCTTGATATGTTGGACTACGCAAGTTGTTCCGTTGAAGATGCTAGTTAATGCAGGCATATTACATTTTGATGATACCCCCCTCAGCTTTACTTCCTGTGTAAATGGTGTTTTCGCGGCTTCCTTTATTGCTTCGTCCAACTGTCTCCTGCCTCTTTCTCTTCTGTTGTTGAGCATCCCTCTCATCTCTGCCAATTCTCTTAGAGTTTGTTCATTCACACTTGACCCTTGGTCCATTGGTCTCTTTAACCCTGCTTTTCTTCTCCTGCGCTCATGCCTGTTTTTCCTTGAGAAATCTTGTATTTCCTCTTCATCATCCTCTTCTCGTCTTCCCCTGCGATTTTCTCTTTCATATCTTTCGTGTGTTCACACATGATTACGCCTCTCATTTTTTTCTATGCGACCTTGCTCATTCCTCGTTACTTCTCTTTCTTGCCTTCCAATCCTTCCTTGTGTTCTATCAGTTTCTTCATTAATGTTATCATCATTGCGGTAACGTTCACTCCTTCTCTCTCAGTTGTCACGATTGTTCTGGCGTATAGCCTCCTGGAACTCTTGTTCTTCAACTTCCTCCCTCATCCTTTGTCGTTCTCTTTCGCAAGCTATACGTGTTTGTGTGGCATTATGCCTCTCAATTTCATCTTCAAATGCTTGTTGATTTCTTTGCACTTCTCTCCCATATAATATCCTCCTTCCTTCCTCCCAGTTTTCTTCGCCAACTTGATTATTTCATTCGCGATGTTGTTCATTCCTCTGATCTCTATGGTTTTGTTCATTATGGTAATTTTACTATGTTGAACATAACGATCTTCAGCTATTTCTCTTTCTTCGCGATATCCTTCATCAAGATACTGTATATCTTCTTGAATATCCTCAGCAACATCCACCACAGGCGAATCTCGTCTCGCTTCTCTTCTAACTGATCTTGAATTTGATCTTGTGGTACTTCTCGACCTTGTATTTTGTAGCCTTATATTTTCCATTCTTAATTCATGGTTTTGCCGTGTTAAGTTCGCACTTTCTTCTGCTTCTAATCTCCTTTATTCGAACAACATTTGTCTTAATGCCTCTAGCATTTTATTCTCCTCCTCTCCATGAATTATTCCCTCTTCTACTTATCCGTCCCTCTCTATTTGTCTCAATTGATGTCTTTCTTCAACTTCCTCTGTTGAGTCCGTCTGGGAAGTGTGTACACTGACTCTATCATAATTGATGATTCTATCTTGTACTGGTGCACACTGAATTGGTGGTTGAATTCGTTCTTCTCCATTGTTTCTTGCTCCCATCCTAGAAGATTCTCTAATTTCACTTCTCCTTCTTCTAGCGATTCTTCTACTTCTCCTAATTGTTGTTGGTTGTCCAAATAATTTGTTCTCCTTTCCATCTTTTCGATTTTAATAATCTGTTAAAAACTGCACAAATTCTTCACTAATTGTTCCAAACTTTTTCAAATCACAATAGCAATCCCTGTTTCTAGCGCCATTATGTAATTGCATGAATCCCTACAATCACACCCTAATGAGATTACACAAAGATATACGCAAACTTCAAGAATAATCACAAAGTTTTTATTAGCTTCTTTTATGAATTTTTACAAGAATGGTAAACATACAAAGAAATAAGAATTATTCTAAACTTTATCTCTCCTCTTTGCTTTCTCACCACTCCAACAGATCTCTCCGTTTCTCAAGTCTGCTTGGTTCTTTATATAGGGTATTACATGGTGGATGACAGCTAAGTCGGAATTTATTTTAGGATCTGGATTGCGTCGTTCTCGCAAGATTACAAGAGTTTTTTTTCGCACGTGTTCTTCAATCTCGCAAGGTCTTCACACTTTCCTCGTGATTAGGATGATGTCACCTGCTACGTCACTCTTCAAATATTCTGCGATGGTCTTCGCATACACTTGTTGGTTAAAACTTCGCTGGGATGTTACTATTGCGAGATTCTGTTCCTACATGAAGAAGAGGAAGCAGTGCTTCGGTTACTCTTTTGGTTCCATAGTAATTTGTTTCAATGCATTGATATGCCCTCTCGTATGTCTCCTTAACAGCTTCCTTCTACAAATTGGCAGTCTCATCTTTCTCATGTTCAACGCCACTAAGAATCAATCTTTCGTTTTACCGTCAAGCCAATATTTGAGACTTTCAAACTTAAAAATGATGATACATACATATAATTCAGTAAGACTTACATCACTATCTCGAATGTTCAAGTCTTTAATAACCTTCCTAGTTTGTATTGTTATTCCATTGTCTCCTTCATTGTTTACCTGCTCAATATTGAATTAGAAGCACTAAATTTGCCAATGTTCTTAGGGAATTAGAATAGAAATAATGGTAGGATTTTTTTTTTCCTTACCAAGATATCAACTTTTCCGCAACGGGTTTTCATGAAATCAGCAAATGAAGTGACACTAATTGCATCATTTACATCAAGTTGATGAAATATCACATCAGTAAGTCCCGACACTTTAAGAGCTTCAACATCTCTAGTTCCCTTGGTCTGATCTCTAGAATCCAATACGACCATGATTCCTTTAGATGCAAGCTGGAGACATATCTCTAGTCCTATTCCTTTGTTAGCTCCTGTAACAACTGCACACCTAAAAAAAAATTAGATACATTTAGTAGACAAATTACAATCCATTGATTATCTTTGAAAAGAACAGATGCAATTGATCAATCAATTGTCTTACACTAACTACAAACCATAGAATATCTTGTATTTAAACAAGACATCAGAACCAACCAATTCAATAGTCAAAAAACAGTCCAATGAAACAATGACACATCAGTAATAACAACTCAGCTAGACAGTGACAGCTAAGAAACAGTTATTACAGCTAATCATAACTGAGTGACTATAATAACACTACTATACCCTCTCAAGTTGAAGATGGTGTGGAGAATGAATCTTCAACTTGTCCCTAAGTAAACTAAACCTTTGTCCTGCTAAGCCTTTAGTAAAAATGTCAGCAACTTGTTGTAGAGTGGAGATGTACTGGACAGTAAATGCCTTTGATTGCACAAGTTCTCTGATGAAGTGAAAATCAATAGCTAAATGCTTCATTCTGCTGTGGAAGACAGGGTTAGATGACAAAGAAAGCGCACCCAAATTATCACAGTGAAGAGTAGGAGGGAGATGCAGAAAGATATACAAGTATTTGAGGAGTTTACACAACCAAACTACTTCAGCTGTAGATTGAGATAGACTTCTATACTCAGCTTATGTTGAAATTCTGGCCATAGTAGCTTGCCTTTTGCTTGACCAGGAGATAGGGTTAGATCCAAAGAAAATATAATAACCACATGTACTTCTTCTAGAATCAGGGTCTCCTGCCCAATATGCATCACTAAACCCATGTACAGCTATAAGTCCCTTGGAGAAAAGAATACCATAATCAATTGTACCTTTGATGTATCTCAAGATCCTTTTAGCAGCAAGAAAATGAACATCAGTTGGAGCTTGCATATGTTGACACACCTGATTCATAGCTAATTTCTGGTCTTGTCCATGTCAGATATTGTAGAGCACCAACCAAAGATCTGAACTCAGTTGGATTGGATAGAAGCTTGCCATCAGTGGAACAAAGTTTATAACCAAAAGGGACTGGAGAAGAGCATGGCTTTTCTCCTGACATATTAGTCTTGTCCAAAATATCTAAAGCATACTTAGTTAGGGACAGAAAAATGCCAGTAGAGTTTCTCTTGACTTCAAGTCCCAAAAAATAATGTAAAGAACCTAAGTCCATTACTGGAAAATGTTGACCCAAAATGTGTATGAAATCAGTGCAATATTGTTTATCATTACCAGTTATAAGTATGTCATCAACATAGACTAGAATAATTATAATTCTAGTGCCATGCTTTTGAACAAATAAATAAGTGTCAGCTGATGAAGACTGGAATCCATAAGAGAGTAAAACAGTGTGAAGTTTATCATACCATGCCCTTGGTGCCTGTTTTAGCCCATAGATAGATTTGTGTAATCTACAAACATGATTAGGTCTCGCTGGATCAATAAACCCTAAAGGTTGCACCATGTAAACTTCCTCTTGCAAGTCTCCATGTAAGAATGCATTACTAATGTCCAGTTGAGAGATATCCCAGTTAAAATGAACTGCCAAAGATAGAATTATTCTGATAGTTGTTGGTTTGGCAACTGGACTAAAAGTTTCAGTGTAGTCAACACCCTCCTGCTGATGAAAACCTTTAGCCACCATTCTGGATTTACATCTTTCAATAGTGCCATCTGAGTTCTGTTTAACTTTAAAGACCCATTTGCAGCCTACTAGATTCTGAGAGGGATGAGGGTCTGTAGGGCTGGCAATGGATAACCGAAATCCGAGATCCGTTTCCGAAAATCCGAAATCTTATAGGATTTAATCCGACATATAGGATATCGGAATCCGATAAGCTATCGGATAATATCTCTTATCGGAATCGGAATCGGATTAGGCTTCTTCCTTTAGGTTAATATCCGATATCCGATAGCCTAGGGGTGTACTTGTAATTTCCTACCCCTAGGTATTATATGTCGGGAGAATAACCTCATCTAACCATTCAATCAAAGTCTGTTTAGTACTCATTTTTTCTCATTCTCCAGCAAAAACTCAACACAGAAACTCAAAAAGAGATCGTTTATTCGCGATTTGATCGAGAAAGAGGGACTGATTGATCAATTTGATCGTGATTTGAACAAGAATATTGATGATTAGAGACTCTCACTCAAGAAGTAAGTCATTAATCATGAATCTAATCGATTGTTTGGAGTTTTTTTTTTCCCCAAATCGATTGCGTTTTTGCATGTTTGAGTGTTTGAATATTTCTGTATTTAACTGTTAGAAGCAATCATGTTCTTCTTTTAGCTTTTTCATTACAACTCAATTCAGATAAAATTAGGGTTTTCAATTTTGATTTTGATTGTTGGGTTTTCGATTTGGAATTGTTAGAGGGTTTATATGAAATCTCATGCTTTACCAATTGGAGTGGTGGTGAGTGTTGGGTAGATTTTATCATGTTTATGATGTTCAACTACTGTGACTGTCATAGTATGTAACTGGTTTGGGTGAAAACCTCATTTTTATGCAATCTTTTAATCCCTAAGTGGTGGAGGTGAAGCTCTGTTAGTTGTTTCCCCAAATAGAAGAAGAAGAAGATTTTTTTCCTTAGATTCACTTTAGGTTGATTTCCAATCTGACAAGCCCTCAAAAAACTTAAGATTTTGGTTATATTTTAGATGATTGATTGTTGAAAACTAATTAGGTTAGTTTGATTATTAAGAATTGATGTTGAAAACTAATTTGGTAAAAAAAAAGTAATTTATGCAATTCAGTAGCTTTGATTTTTCTGTAACGTGTCCAATTACCTTCCATATCTTTGACAATATGTACTAAACTTAGGAGTCCGATTTTGTGCACAAAGGGTTCACAAAAATCTTTACTGAGCTGATGAATTATGGACACCACCAATTTGGTTACTGAAGCTGATTACATTTGTTAACGATGGATTGTTCTGGGAAAATAATCACTTTCATTAAGAGCATTAGTAATATGAAATTTGTTGTCTGTTTCAAAGATGAAATGTTTCCAGCCTTGTTGATGAGCTCATTTTGCTGCTTTGAGAATGGCCCAAGCTTCATTCCAGAGCAAAGTGTGAGGGCAGAGCAGAAAAGAGAGGGAATACAAATGCATCATTCATTTCAGAGAATATGCTTAGAACTCAAATAAAATACCAGCAATTGTCATAAATCCTGGAAGGGAGATGTCACCACCAGGAGTAATGACTTTGAGATTTCAACAATTAGCAAGAATGATAGGGTGTGTTACAAATACTATCAAGCAAATTATGTGTCATGTACTTAACACCTCCGGCTGCCAGACTTCTTTGATGCGGGTATATCTTCTTTTCCTTTACTTTTCTTTGATTAAATATATGCATATAGTAATCCAAATACTCATGCCAATACTCTTATCCATTTACTTCTAATTAGATATGGAAGTCCTATTTCTACTGTTTGTGAATGCAGATATGGAAGTCCTCGACTGAAGTTGATGCAACATGCAACAAGGCAGCCAAGGAAGATCATCACTAGCAGTCTAGCATGTTGACATTGTTGTTAAGTTCTGTGTCACAAGAAGATGGTTTTTTCTTTTTTGTTGTTGTGTACTTTAGTTTGCAGACTATTGGGTGTTTGTAGTTTGTTTTTTTATGTGTGGTGCGAGTGTTTGTGTGAGTTTGTCAATTACAATGCACATTTTGAACAAAAACTTTGTTAAATTTCAACATTTACCATCTGTTCTCAGAAACCGGATTTTATCGGATAAAAATATGATATCCGATAGCTTAACCTTAACCTTATCGGATTGGATTTTCTGATATCCGTCGGATGTTATTGGATATCCGATATCCGATAACCCTTAACCTTAACCTTACCAGAATTGCTAATATCTGACGGATATGTATCCGTTGCCAGCCCTAAGGGTCTGCAAGAGACCAAGTTCCAGCATTTTTGTGAGCTGTAATTTCATCACACATAGACATTCTCCACTCTGGTATTTTATTAGCCTGAGTGAAAGATGTTGGAGTAGTAGATAGTATACTTTTGAGAATGGTAGCAGATAAAGCATGTCTAGTGGAGAAAACTTTCTTTTTGGAAATACCATTATTACCCCTTGTAATCATTAGATGATCATTTTGAAACTGGTAATGTAGTAGGAACATGAGGAATAGATGCAGAATCAATAGAAGAGACACAATGTGTTGAGGTAGTAGTTGGTGAAGAAATAGAAGTAGTAGCAGGTGTTGTAGAAGCAATCACTAAAGGAGTAATACCTGAAGTTGTTGAGATTGTAGTAGTTGAATCCTTAGGTGAAACAAGAGAAGGATAAAAAAGGCTTGCCTTTAATGGAAAAATATTCTCATTGAATGTAATATGTCTGGAAATGTATACTCTACCAGTAAGAGGATCAAGACACCTATATCCTTTGTGTTGTGGGATGTGTCAAATGAAAACACATGAAGCACTCCTGGGTTCAAGTTTGTGTTGTGTATAGGGCCTAAGCCAGGGAAAACAAAGGCAGCCAAATGATCTGAGAAAATTATAGTCAGGAGCTTTCTTGAATAGTACTTCAAATGGTGACTTGAAAGAAAGAGATTTAGTTGGTAGCCTGTTGAATGTGTAATTTTCAGTTTGAAAAGCATCAACCCAATAAGAATTATGAATCCATGGTTGAATAAGATATGTCCTTCCTACATCAACTAGATGTCTATGCTTAGATTCAGCAACTCCATTCTGTTCAGGAGTGTGTGGACATGAAATTTCATGAACAATACCACTGATAGATAGAAAAGATGAGAGCTCATTATTTAGAAATTTAACTCCACCATATGTTCTAATAACATGAATATGACATTGTAATAAATTCTCAACTTGTGCTTTAAATTGAAAGAACACTCTTTTAAAATCAGATTTCTCATATAAAGGAAAAATCCAACAATACTTGGAAAATTCATCAATGATGTTAACATAATATCTAAAACCAGAATTGGAAGTTACAGTACTTTGACCCCAGAGATCAAGATGTAATAATTCCAGTGGTTGAGTCCTAGAAAAACTGGAAATATAAAATGTAAGTTTATGACTCCTTCCAAGTTGACAATCATGACAAAATAAAGGTGTTCTAAGAACATTGTTGATGGAAAGCTTTCTAAACACATGTTGAAGGGTTTGAAAATAAGAATGACCAAATCTGTTGTGCTAGATATTTGCAGTAGCTGAGTTTGATGATGTAGAAGCTGAAAATGCTGATGGAGAGTTGACTGAAAAACTTTGCTGAGTTGAAAGTTGATAGGATAAAAACCATTACATTGAGGTCCTCTCAAAGTTACTTTCCCAGATTTGAGATCCTTTTCATGAAAACCATCACAATCAAATGTAATTGAGCATTTGTTATCTCATGTGAATTGATGGACATACAAAAGATTATTAGATGCCTGTGGTACTACTAAAACATCCTTTAAAGTGAAAGAAGTTATAGGTGTAGTTTTAGTAATAGATCCAGTATAAGAAATTTTCATACCTTCCCCATTAGTTGTGTGGATTTCTTCAGAACCATCATAAGCTGATAACATTTGTAATTCATTCTCATTAGAGGTAAGATGATTGTTAGCACCAAAATCTGCATACCAAGGATTCTCTCCCAGAATATTTGCAGTAGCAAGCATGGCACTCATATTGTGAGGAGTATTCATATTTTGATAAGAAAAGTTTAATCTGTGCCTACAAGCTAAGGCAGAATGACCTTGTTTGTTGCAGATTTGACAAGGTGGCTCAAGAGAATCATCAAAATTAGGAGTGATACTAATACTTGGTGGTGGAGCAGATGTAAATGAAAAATGTTGTGGCATAGGCATTCTTGAGGTAAAAGGATGAGACATAGGCATTCTTGGATGACAATTGAATGTACTTCTGTATTGTGGAAAATAACCTCTAGAAGGTGGAAAGAGAAATTACCTCTTGGTCTAAAAGAAGAAGTAGAAGCATGAGAATATCCTGATGTCGACTTTTGATGTGCAAGAAAATCCTGTTGAGTTTGATATGCAGCAAAAGCTTTACAGTTAGCTTCATTTAGTAGAGATTTGGATCTTTCTTGGATTACAATTTCTTCACCCAACAGAAGATTATGCAACTCATCAAATGAAACTGGTGGATTTCGCATACGAATCGAAGTGCTAAAAGAGCTGTAATATTGACCAATACCATTGAGAATCAATACCACAAGTTCATCATTAGAAATTTCAGAACCAGATGCAGAAAGCTGATCAGACAATTTCTTGATTTCTCCCAAGTAAGTTGAAATCGAACTAGATCCAAGACACAAAGATTGTAATTTTGTGCGAATTTGAATAGCATGTGTAGTAGAAGTTCTGGCAAATCTAGACTCAATATTAGACCATAATTCCCTTGCAGAGTCAGCACCAACCACATAGGGAACAACAGATTCAGAAATTATAGACTAAATCCAAAGAATCAGTGTATTATCATCATCACACCAAGCTTCATAGGCAGGATTAACATTACCTTGATCCAAATCTTCTTGTGTAATAAATTTTGGAGGACATCCTATAGATCCATCCAAGAAACCAGCTACTTTGTACCTCTTCAGTAAAGGTAGAAGCAAACTCTTCCAGGTTAAGAAATTATCCTCTTTGAGTTTGTATTGAATGATATTGGATATCTGATTGAGGGGTATCTGTGAGATTCTTGATTCATACGGTTGAGCAGCCATTGTAGAAAGAATAAGAAAAGCTATAAGCTCGAAAGTAAACTAAATGAATTAAAGTTCAAGATTTGTAAAGAAGAAATTGAAGAAACACCATTAATGGTGATGAACAGCGGAATGAAGGATCGAATTACCATCTGATACCATAGTAGACAAATTACAATCCATTGATTATCTTTGAAAAGAACAGATGCAATTGATCAATCAATTGTCTTACACTAACTACAGACCACAGAATATCTTGTATTTAAACAAGACATCAGAACCAACCAATTCAATAGTCAAACAACAGTCCAATGAAACAATGCCACATCAGTAATGACAACTCAGCTAGACAGTGACAACTAAGAAATAGTTATTACAACTAATCATAACTGAGTGACTGTAATAACACTACTAACATTAACCAAGATATAAGGTTCGTATGATAAAACGGTTCATCTGAAAAATTTGATTGCTTCTCAAAGATGTGGGATTTGTATGGTGTAGGAGACTAATATGATGAGAATTACAAATTGGTTTGTTAGGAATCTTTGGTATGATGGAGATTATGAATGGGACTTTATTCCTTCAACAGGCAGAATTGGGAGTAGTGGAGGTCTTTTGACAATATGGGATTGTTCTAAATTTGTTAAAGAAGACGTGAGATTGGGGTATAATTATATCTCAGTTGTGTTGAGGAATAAGTCTAATGGTTTTTCATGGGATGTGGTGAATGTTTATTCACCTTGTGACTACAATGATAGAGATACTTTCTGGAGGGATCTGGAAGAAGTGATGAATTGGTGGGGAGGCCCTATTTGTTTTGCAGGAGATATGAATGTTGTAAGATCTGAAGCGGATATAAATAGAGGAAAGGGTGATAGAAGAAATAACAACTTTTTGAATGAGTTTATCTATAATCAGGAGCTGGTGGATCTTCCGTTGCTGGGTGGCGCCCTTACTTGGTCTGATATGCAAAGTGATCCTCTTTTATGCAGGTTAGATAGATTTTTATTTATCTTGAATTTAGATGAGATGATTCCTAACTCTATTCAAATTTCTCTAGCTAGAGTTACTTCGGATCATAAGCCATTGATGATTGTTACAAATCCTGGTATTAGATGTAAACCTTACTTTAAGTTTGAAAACAATTGGATTCTTCATAAAGATTTTGTGGGAAAGGTGGAACTGTGGTGGAGAAATATGACTTTCCATGGAGGGGCTAGTTATATATTCTTCAAAAAAACTTCAAAATTTGAAATTCTTTCTTAAAAATTGGAGTTTGCAAGAATTTAGGTCAATAAAAAAGGACAAGACGGAACTGACAGACAAGATTGGTCTTTTGGATCAAGAATAGGAGAATGGAAGGCTAACTGATTTGAAGTGGGAGGAAAGGCTTCAGAGTGCAATTCAGTTAAGTACTATTTCGGTTATGGAGGCAAGAAAGTGGTATTCTAGAGCTAAGCAGAATGATTTCAAATGGGGGGATGCAAATACTTCATATTTTCATAGAATTTCTACTTCTAGAAGGAAAAGGAATACAATTGCAAAATTAGAAATGGGGGAGAAGACTGTTTTGATCAGGTCTTGATAAAAGAAGATTTGAGAAGTTATTTTGTATCACTTTTCACAGGCCATGATGATATTCATTTCAATATGAATAATCTCCAGTTTCCGGTGATTAATGACGACATGAAAATTTGAATGGAAAGGGATTTCAGTGAAGAGGAGGTTTATGAGGTGATTCAGCATATGGGTAACAATAAGTCTCCGGGTCCTGATGGGTTTTCAATGGAATTTTACAAAAAATGTTGGCATGTGCTTAAGGAGGATTTTATGAAGATGATGGGAGAATTTTACAATTTTGGAACTTGGGATTGGAGGATGAATTGTTCTTTCTTAACCTTAATTCCAAAGAAATAGGATACGGGATCTCCTAGAGACTTCAGGCCTTTAAGCCTATTGGGAAGTGCTTACAAAATCTTATCTAAAGTATTATCTAATAGATTGAAAACTGCAATGCCTTTTTTAATCTCTGATTTTCAGGGGGCATTTATAAAGGACAAGCAGATTTTGGATGGTGTTCTGGTGGCTGGAGAATGCATTGACAGTAGATTAAAGTCTAAAATTCCAGGTATTTTGTGTAAAATAGACATGGAAAAGGCTTTTGATAATGTCAAATGGGATGCTTTGTTTTGTATCTTGAAGAAGCATGGATTTGGAGAGAAATGGGTTTCTTGGTTACAGTGGTGTGTTACTTCTTCTAATATTTCAGTGTTAGTGAATGGTAGCTCAACTGAGAAGTTTAAACCTACAAAAGGTTTAAGACAATGAGACTCTTTGTCTCCTTTCCTTTTTCTATTAGTGGTGGAGGTATTGTCTAAGATGTTGGAGGATGCAATGTAGAGAGGTCAGATTCATGGTTTCATGGTGGCAGAAAATGGAATTCAAATTTCTCATCTACAATTTGCAGATGATACAATTATTTTATTAGAGGCGGATGCTATTGAGGTAAGAAGATTGATGTTGATTCTTTCTACATTTGAAATGCTGACTGGTTTAAAGTTGAACATGGATAAGAGTTCAATGATCAGTGTAAGTGCATATGATATAGTTAAATATTTATCTTTAGAGCTTGGTTGCAAGGTGGATTCTATGCCAATTAAGTATCTTGGGCTGTCATTGGGGATAAAAGCTAGAAATGCAACAATTTGGGAGGATGTTATTCAAAGGATGAAGAAGAAGTTGTCTTTATGGAAAATAAGATTTCTGAACAAAGATGGTAGGTTAACTCTACTTAAGAAATGTCTTGAGAGTTTTCCCCTGTACTATTTGTCTCTTATTCATCTTCCGGCAGCTGTGGAGAAGAAGTTAACTAGGATTATGAGGAACTTCCTTTGGGATTCCGCAGAAGACAAGAGAAAAATGTGTTGGGTTTCTTGGAAGAAAATATGTACTCCAATTAGCAAAGGTGGTTTGGGAGTAGAGAATTTGAAGCTTACAAATTTTGCACTTTTAGCTAAATGGATTTGGAGGTACACAAATGAAAAGAATGCTCTGTAGAGGAGGATGGTGCAAGAGAAGTTCAAAGCAAAGAAGGAGTTATTTTTTCCAGTGGATGATAATTTACCTCAGGGGAAAGGATATTGGAAGAATATTTTGAAGACTAGTTCTTTAGTTCAAGGAAAATGTAACCTGTAGGTAAATAATGGGAAGGCAGTGAGATTTTGGTTGGATGCTTGGAGTACAAATGGGCCTTTAAGAGATAGATATCCAGCTGCTTTCAAGGTATGCACTGATAAAAATGCTTCAATTGCTGATATGATACATAATGGTGGTCTGTAATGTAATACCAGGAGGAATATGACAACATAAGAACAGTTGGAGTGGAATCTTTTGTGCAATGAGTTAGGTCATGAGTTTGTAGATGAAGATGAAGATATGTTGTCTTTTGAGGGAGATTTTAGTGTCAAAAAATGCTATGAAATGCAGGTGGAAACTTAAGAAGTCTACTCTTTTCAGAATTTTTTATGGAAAAAACAAATTCCACACAAAGTAAGTTTTATATTGTGGGCTTATATGCATATATCTCTACCAACTCTGGATATGCTAAGGAGAAGGGGGGTTAATGTTATTTCTTTAAGTTGTAATATGTGTCACCAAGAAGAAGAAGAAGAAGAACATCTTTTTGCTCAATGCAGATATTCTCATGAAGTCTGGATGTACTTTTTAAGGACTTTTAAAATGGAGTTGGTGATGCCTTCTACCCTTGAAAGTTTATTTGAAGTGTGGTCTCAATGCAGATTGAGGAGGAGGTGCAAGGATGTGTGGGAGAAAATTCATTATGCAATCACATGGCATATTTGGAATGAAAAGAATGGAAGGAATCATGGGGCAAGACACAAAACTGTAGATGAAGTGGGATTGCTCATTAAGCATATTATGGTTCTTTGGCTACATGAGAAACATACTTTTAGGCATGTTCATGTAAACTCTATTCTTTTCAACTGGGAGACGGTTCTTCACTCTTAATATGATGTTGAATTCTTCCGGTCTTTTGTAATTCTTTTTCGATTAATATAAATTTCTTTTTTCAAAAAAAAAAAAAGGTTCGGAAGCAAATTTGTAATTATTTCAGGTAACCAAAAAAAAAACAAAAAGCTAACACTTGCCTCTTTTCTGCCAGAGAAGAGATGTTTTTTTCCATGGATTGCAAAAATCAATCTGAACAATTGCTCTGGATAGGAGAGATACAGAGAGGTTTTTATCTGGATTTGTCTAAGCTTGTCGTCCAAAATATGCACATATCTTAAGGTGAACCGTCAACCTAACAAATCTCATCACCATTTCATATTAAAACATTGTTGGGGTTGTCTTTCATATATATGCTGACAAGAACATGTGTGGTTAGGGCTGCACAAAACCGAACCTAAACCGATAACCGAAACCGACCTTTTTAAACCGAACCGAAACTAAACCATAATACAATGGTTTTTCCATGGTTGTCAGTTCCAGGAAACCGACACTCTTGGTTTCGGTTTAGGTTTTACCCCAAAACCGAACCGAACACCCATTGGTTAACCAACTACTACTACTGAGCATAGGATTGATTCGATGTTAGACATGGATGTTAGTAGATATTAACTTACTTTAGTCGAGTTCAGTCCAGAATAGATCGAAGTTTCTCATTTCTCAAAATTTCTCCTCTTCTTCGGTTCTTCCCTGGACATCAGTGCATCACCAGGACAAACAAAAGCTTAAAAAATCCGAAGATCGTTGGCTGGCTGGTGGTTTGTGCTTAAGGATTAAGGTATTCTCCTCTTTCCCTCTTTTTAGTTTTCTATTTCCAGGGTTTCCATCAATTGTTGTGGAATTCTTTTTAGGGTTTAGATACTTTTTAGGGATTTTTTTATAGATGGTAACTAAAGCTACTAAACACAAAAACCCTCTTTATGAATCTTATTTCTTATCATGTTCTTAGAGGTTCTAGGGTTTGATTCTATGTTTTGGTTATACAACTTATATGGGGTTGTTTTCAATCTGTAGGCAAAATCGGTTTCTCCTCATTCCCCAATGCAATTTGTTATCATTCTAGGTTGATGTTACGCAATTCGATATTGACTGTTCAGGATATCATGATCTAGCATTTCTAGTTTACTATCCCTGTCATTCTCTAGTCTTCTAGTTTGTTTGTAAAGTTGTTTCTGCTGAACCATCCACTCAAATTGAAGGTCTTAACATTGCTGAAGATGTTTCTCAGGTATACAATCATTAATTCAACCTAAATTCCAAACTGGGTTTTGTTTAATTTTATTGATTTTGGGATAAATTTGGAATTTTTATTGCTCCTGCACTTGAACTTTTGTTTCACAAGTCTTCAATTTTGTTCATTTTAGTTGATTACTATAGTGATTTGGTTGTTTCTCAAGAAACTTAGAGCTTAGATGTATTTTGAATCAACTGTAGAATTCATTAGAGTCATATTCACTGTGCTGGGGTTTGGGTGTATGAGAAGACGATGCTTAATTACAACGCCTTTCATTTTTGAATATGGATTGCATTTTCAGAATTGGAAATGGTAGTCTGTCAGTACTACTCACTTCACTTCCTCTTTGGTGTTTGTTGTTGCTTCATTTTATAGAATACAATTCATTTTAACAAGTTACTCGAGGTTAACTCAAATTTTCTAGGCGCTGTCTATTATAAATCTTTGAAATTGAATGATAACTATGAACTTTGTTATCTCCGATTGTGTTCTAGTTATATCAAGTGAATTGAGCGAGAAACAGAATATGGAAACATGAGATTTGTGTTTTGTGCTTTAGGTTGAATTAGCTAACCCAGGGGAACTGTTATTCTTCAAGCAAATGATCTGTCCAACGAACTTTGAATTGTGTATTTGTAACATGTATGAATGCTAAAATTTAGTATATATATATTAACTTTCTGGAGAAGTATTGCCTTACATTGCTCACTGGGTCATCGATTAATTTCAGATATCAGTTGAACACCCTCCTTGACCTGAAGTAGTAATAAATTAAGCTTTAAGAGTTGTTACTAGCATTTCTAGTTTCGTTGGAGAGTGAATTTTCAGATTACCATCCGGTACATCCCTATCATATCAGTTGTGACTTGTTTATGTGTAGACTTAGCTTATAGACTGAAAATGATTGGAAATATGTCGACAATGTGCTGCTGATTTTGTTTATTTTGCTTAGGAATTTTGTTATTGTGATTAGTATGAGTTTTATGTACATTTCATAAAGAAATTACTTGGTTCAGTTCTAGAATTCAAATGTGTGGTTTCGAATACCAATTGACATCATGTATGGTTTATCATATTTAACTCGAGTTTGTGTACGTGCAGGTTACCATTACAACCTCCTATGGCTGTGGAATACCCAATTTATACACATGCAAAGTGTATTCATTGTAACAAACCATTTACTGTCGACCCTTTTAGCCTTTTGGGAATGAGACCTCTATGTTTATTTTCCATCTAAAGTCTAAAGATGTGTAGAATTTTTGATATTTTTTCGTTTTTGTTATTGAGGAGAAACTAGACTCTTTAAAATTTAATGTTTCTATCAATATGTATTGGAAGTTGGAACATTTGATGCATTTGAAACTTGAGTGACAGGTTCAGAAAAATTTGCCTGTCAATTTTGTGAAACTGACAGATATAAAAAATTTCAGTGACTTGGCTGGTTAATCAAAAACCGAATGGTTTTATACAAAACCGAGTCAGAACCGAACCGAACAAAACCGAACTACCTTAATGGTTTCATTGGTTTTCATTATTGAAAAACCGAGTAATTTGGTTTCGGTTTAGGTTTTGCCAAAAACCGATAAAAACCGAACCATGTGCAGCCCTAGCGGGAGAGAAGTTACGGTATTATCCCAGAACCATTATGCCATTAATGTAAAGTCACTAATGGCATACTCAGTTGCGCTAATTTACCTGGCTAAATTGGGGCCTATGCCACTTAATTGCGGCCTATATACCTACACGGAAAATAGGGTCATTAAAAAGTAATTCATACAAACCCCTTAACCAACTATTTTCTTAATGACTAATTTACCCCTGATTAATTAGTGGAAAAATATAGTGTTAGATGTGAAATTAACTTGTGTTAATTAATCATCCGAACATGAAAAAATTTGAAAACTTGATTTTTTTTTTGAAAAACACCAACTCAGAATCGGTATATGTTGTCAAAAACATATACCGATTGTAACCTCAAAAACATAAAGAGATTTTTTGAAACTAGCTTCTACCCAGAATCGATTTATATGGACATAAAAATCAACCGATTATCGATAATCGGTTTATATTGGCATGAACGTAAACCGATTGTGGGTAAATTTTCTCATTTTTATCTGTGAATTATGTGTGTTAAACATCAAAGAAAATTAAAATTCATTTTATACCCTAGTTAATGAATAGAAATCGAGTATGATTTCATACTCATTTTATGATCAAGTATTAACTAAAAAAAAAAAGAGTTAACCAGAATAGGTTTACACGATACATATGCAAAAACCGATTCCTGACATTGCACAACAGGAATCGGTTTATAAGAATGCTCATGTAATCCGATTTTAACAAAAAAAAAGATACATAAAAATTGAGAACAACAATCGGTTTATTCGACACGCATATAAAATCCGAATCTAACATTATACATCAACAATCAGTTTTTGTAAGTGCTAATGTAATCCGATCCTGGTTCAAATTTCTCGAACCAGAAAACATATCAAGGACAATCGTTCTTTGGGCATGAACATAACCGTTTCTATTTGCAATCGGATCATATATACATTAACGCTAACCGATTCAGATAAACTAGGAAAATTTTGATTTCAAAATTTTCAATTTTTGAGCAATTTTATGTTACTAAATTAGTTTTTAATTTTATGATTTTAGTTTTATGATTTTGATTTTAGTTTTTAAATTTTATGATTTTGATTTTAGTTTTTAAATTTATGATTAGAATTTGATAGGGACAAATTAGTAGTATTAATATTTGATAGAGGGTAAAATGATAGTTTCATTAAACTTAAAGACCCCTTATCTTTCTTTATGAGGTGGATAAAAAGTTCATAGGCCCCAATTAAGTGGCATAGACCACAATTTAGCCAGGCTAATTTAGAAGACGCAGCTAGCGCACAAGTAAAGTCAACTTTCAACTAAGAACTATTTTAACTATGTGTAGTAGTAGGTGGTCACTAATGACATCACAATTCAATTCTCCCGGCTTCATACATCTTATCATCAATCTAGCATTAAAAAAGAAAAAAGAAAAGACATTTTGAGAAACAGTCGATTAGAACTACAAAAATGGATTCAGAAACAAAAAACAGGTACTTATAATGGATTTTGTTTTCTTTGTTTTTTAATCTTTTACATCAGAATTAGCATAAAAGCGTGTGGGTTCTTGTATTTTCAGGTGTGCAGTTGTTACCGGTGGAAATAAGGGAATTGGGTTTGAGATTTATAGACAGCTAGCTTCTAATGGAATTTCAGTTGTGTGGACGGCCAGAGATGTAACTAAGGGATTAGAAGCTGTTGAAAAGCTCAAGAATTCATTTAGACTTTCTAATGTTATTTTCCATCAACTTGATGTCATGAATCCTATTACTGTTTCTTCTCTGGTTGAATTCATCGGAAGCCATTTTGGAAAGCTTGATATATTGGTAAAAAGTATCCAAACACTATGAATAATTATAGTAATTATTTGTGTTTTGATATGAATTTCTATTTAACTAGTTTTGAATACTACAAAGGTAAACAATGCTGGAATCTCTGGAATTATTACTGATGTTGATGGTATTATGGCACTGGCTCAAGCTCTTAGTTTGGTAAGCATATATTTAATGATATATCTTATTATTGAGATTGCAACTTATCTGGCTACATAAGGTGATTACTATCTCACTGTTTCAGAAAGATCAGAACAAGGAGAAACCAAATTTGAATCAAATGGTAAAAGAGACTTATGAATTGGCAGAAGAATGTCTGCAAACAAATTATTATGGTGTCAAATCGGTGACTAAAGAACTTCTTCCTTTACTTAGACTCTCTGACTCACCAAGAATTGTTAATGTTACCTCCTCCGGAGGAAAGCTGAAGGTACATAATTATTGCAACCACATATCGATATTGTTAAGGAGGGAGGATCCATGGACACTCTTAGATAGACATTATCATATATGATTAGTGATGCGTGTCGTAACCACAACAAATTAATTATTATTTTACTACCTAATTAACAAGTAATATAGGGTAGTCAAGTTCGTTCCCACGAGGAGCAAGAGGTTTTAGTTGTCTTATAATGTCACAAAAGGGGGGTTTTGGTTTTAGATTTTATAAGAAAATAAAAGTAAATAAAGCAATTAAAAAGATAAAGGAAATCAATAAGAGAGATTAGATCAAGGAATCCTTCTTCGTTGCAAAACAATGATTCAAGTTATGTTCTTTTCCACTTTTTATTAGTCACATATTATCACCAACCGTAGGTATAGCAGCTAGATCAGTGCTAACCCCTAAATCCCTTGTATCACCGGATACGGAAGTTCTCGACTACCGGATTCTATTTACCAAACCACCAAGTAGTAGATCACTCAAGATGTAATTTAGTTAAACGCATTAAGATTTATGAATTTATTAGGTTGATATTAGTAGTTAGACTCTTAGATCAAGGTCCACTTTCTAACGTAGTTTTCACACACAATTGCTCCACGGAATCCCTCTGCAAGGTCTCGTGTTTTCTACTTACGTAAATAGTCAAGAAACGATTACTTATCCCCTAACTTTCACTAGCTTTAAATCAATTAACAAATCAATTTAGTTGCGCACCTAAACAATCTATCAATCAACCATGAATGTATAGAAATTCCTATTAGTAAAAACAAACGATAATCATGTGAAAACTTCAAAGTAGATTTAAAACAAAACTCATAACATGTTAAGAATTAGGAATTCATCCTCAATCAATAAAATTAGTTACTTATATTAAGGAGTTCACACAAAGAATAAAGAAAAGTGTTGTGTGTGTAAAAGGTGTGCAAAGATATGTAAAGATGTGTATAGAAAAGTAGAGAACTTCTCTATTTATAGGCTTCATGTTCTCCGTATCTTCCAAGGAATAGAATCCCTTTCCCTTTATAGCTCAATTTCCAAATCCAAGTCTTTCTCAAATCTTCCATCTCCTCTTTCTAAATCCAAGACCTAATTATCCATCCAAGTCCAAGTCCAAGTCTTCACATCCCATGAGAGAAATACAGACAAAATTCTCCAACTTTGGCTCGCCGGAAAACTGGTTTTTTGGCCGGAAATATGCCGGAATCCGTCACCGGCGACGACATGAGATTCTTCTCCGACATGGAATATTCCGTCAGTCCACCGTTAGGGATAATGGTCAAATAGGTCAACCGTTAGTCAACGGGTCAAGGGAGGAGTGAGTTAGC
Organism: Papaver bracteatum; assembly: GCA_023529315.1. Classification (NCBI taxonomy): domain Eukaryota; kingdom Viridiplantae; phylum Streptophyta; class Magnoliopsida; order Ranunculales; family Papaveraceae; genus Papaver; species Papaver bracteatum. Next base: position 134,930 of record JAJJWX010000874.1, read on the forward strand.
CCAAGTCATCTGTCTTACTCGATCTTACTGGATACTGACTCAACTGAGCCACAAGCTGGATCGGTCATCGGGCTCACTGAGTCGACTCACCATAACCAGAATCCGACCGAGTTCTGTTCGTTTATATGACTTTCTCAGGCCAAATTTCAGGCCGATCTTTTCTTCAATTCCTACACAACATGTATCCTATCATACATCTAGTTGAAGCAGCATTTCGTTCAAAATGCAATCCATCATTCCCTGTAAACCAGCAGTATCATTCACAACACCAGCAGACTCTAAACCATTACCACTGCCTTCTCCTATATTGAACTCGAGCCTCAAATTCCACCCATTTACATCGATCTGATTATTCTTCATCACAAGTCAAACCCTAGAAACTTGATATGATTCAACCATCATCCACAACACCCATCTATTCTTTCTTTCAACACCATCACATATCTGTTTTCCATGCCTGCATTTTTCTGTCCAACTGCGAATCTGATCTAAACCCATGTCTTCTTCATTGAACACGGCTTCAATTCATTGCATAATCAAACCCATTACCGACCAATCAATCTCTTGAGATCTCGATTCATCATAAATTCGAATCAAGCATAAATTCGTATCAAGCTAACCCATTCTTTATCTCGATCAAACACTAATTCCTACTTCTCCAATTTCTATCAATTTCATCTCCCTCGATTTGATTTATCATCATATTTATTCCCCTCAGTTCCAGTAGCAGCAACAGTTGTTTGTTTTTTTTTAATTTCAGGTGAAAGAGGGATTGTGAATGAGAGACGATGTCTCTCGTATTTAGGGTAGGTTGGATTTGGGTGATAATTGCACACCCATGACAGCGGATAGGGGACACCCCAATGATATCCCCTTAACAACATTTGGGCCTATCTTTAGTGCTTCTGTAGAACTGGTCGACCCTTAACCTTGACTGGGTTCCAGGTAGTGTTCACCCAAATTTGTCCTTTTTGCTCAAATTGGGTGTTTTCTTCTTCTCTTCCTCCGTGCGACTCCAGAGTAGCTATTAACTCAAATACACACGTAAAATACATAATTTACAAGAAAAATAACAAAGAAAGCATAAACCCTATAGATAGTAAATACGGTGTATTCTACACCTATCAAATTCCCCTACACTTAAACTTTGCTAGTCCTCGAGCAAATCAAACTAAAACTTACAACTTCAAAGTGTTCCAGCGTCCCAAGCATCCAAAGAGCTATGAGGACATAGAGTTTCTGCATGCTAGTAATAAGAAGTTAGAAATACTAAAGAACATATTCTCATTCTTAAATGTTGAGTGAGAAATAACCACACCATAATGAGAGAAAGCGTGTTTGAGAAACAGTCAATAAGCATTTCGCCTCGACTTCTGCCTTACAAAAGGGTTTTATGATAATTGCACTCAAAAAGACGGATTTTTTATGGGTCTCACATGTGTGCAGGTAGGAATGAAGAGAGAATTCCTGCAACACGTTGAATGATGGGAAGGATAACTTCCGAAATTTTGAAAAACCCACATATTTTAATATTTTGAAAAACCATTTTTCTGACGATCTCTAAGAAAGGAAATCAACCACTATTATCGAGGATGAGATTACTTACTTACCTTCACATCCGATTTCCAATTATGATAACACCACTCTCACGACATCCAATAGAAACATCTTCGCTCCTCGTCTTCTCTTATTAGTCTTCGTCTTTGGCTTCAACTATTGATGATAAACTCTCGAATTTCATAGATCCTTGACAATTTGTAACCTTTTTCTTAAATCCTTGTCGCTTGAAACTTCCTTATAAATTTTCCTTCCCCACGGCTTATTAAATAAAAACAATGATAAAAGATTTTCTCTTGTCTCATTTTTTTTTTATTTTTTTTTTTCATAATCTCATTTTTCCATTTTTTTTTATTTGAGAAACAAGAGAAATAAAATACAAAACAAAGTGAAAAATAAAACAAACCATAGCCGTGGAAAAAGTACTTTACCGCTTGATTCTTCACAACTTGTATCGTCTCGAAATCATAAACTTCAATAATTCTCACCTTTTGATTTTCTTTGCTCTTGTAAATAAGTCTTCAACTTGTATGTTTAATTATGCTCATTATATGTGGAAGTCTTCAACATGTATACAAAAATCCGCTCATTGTATGTTGCTTTACTTGGATTTGAAATTTGCTCTTTTCTTGTTCCGTTGCTTATAAACCTCAAACGTCTTCAACTTTCCTTGTAAATTTTGATGTCGCTCCCTTGTTGATGATAATGGTGTTTCTATGGACCCGTAGTTGTCGAGAGAGAGAATGGTGCTAACTGCAAATCGAACTACAAGAAGGAGGCTTTCATCTATAGACATCACCCTCATGATTGACAAAAATTAGCACTCAAGAGATCAAAAATAGTTCTGAAAGTGGTGCGAAGTTGGGTAGCTCACCATTCTACCCGGAACTAATGTATGGTGACACACACTCAAAAGAAAGCTTTTTAGTCAAATGGAAGAATTTATGGTCGGTGCCTCACATGATATAAAAACGGGTAGTCTCCACTAATGATTGATCAACAACTCTATTAATGCATTCTTCTCTGCTCCTAATTTGCATCACCGGCATGATTAAATCCATTGTTTAACACTCTAACAAGCAAGAAATCCGAACATAGTTCCCTAACACTTCCAAGTTCAGTTATGTCGGTCAGAATTCTCTATGTAAACATACCTAGAAGTATGCTAGTGACTCTAAAATCTCTAAAAGTTGGAGGTTTTATGCAAAAAAAAATTTAAATATGCTTAACCACTCCCCCACACTTAAACCTTACATTGTCCTCAATGTAATTGAATCGTCCAAGTAAAGTCAAGGTGGGAAATCCTAATATGATATGGAACAAAAAAAAAACGAAAATAAAAAGCAAAAGGTTAAGAAATACAAAACCTATGGGTTGCCTCCCATTTAGCGCTTGTTTTAAAGTCGACGGCCCAACTTAGCTCTTGTAAGATTCATTCCCCATATACTAACAATCGGAAAATTTGGGGATCCACCCATAGTACCTGTTTTGCAAACAATAACTTCATACAAATGTTAGCACAAGAAAACAATAGTGAAATTATCGCCCGGTAGAATTTTCCCCCACACTTATTCTTGTCCACGCTCGGAAGTGTATAAATAACATGAATTCGGGAATTTCTATGGATTCCTCTTGGCAAACCTGCATAGTCTTAGCATCAAGTGTTTCCAATGGTGGATATCGAGAAATATAATCATCCAAAAATACTTTCGAAGCACATACATTCAATCCAATAAGAGGTAAAGGAAAAGAATCAATATGCAAAGGGTTAGACAAACCTTGCACAATTTCTTGTATTACGGTATCTTCTTCATCCTTAAAAAATTCGAGTGAATTACTTACCTCTTGTATATCATGGTCCTCTATCAAACCTTGCAACCATTCTTCATCATTTTCTACCTTAACTAAAGTCCTGGCATCATCATAATCATTAGAAAGTTCAATTGGGTCATCCATAATATCATTCAATTCGGTTCCATTCTCAAGCATCACCTCTTCAACATCCTCATCATCGGAATCGGGCCATTCACTAAAATGATTTTCGTCGGTATAGATTGTAAGATCTTCTTGTGAGGGTGTTACACCATTTATAACAATAGGCAAGTCACACCCAATCTCCTCCTTTTGAATAGGTGAAGGATCCTTATTATGATCCGGAGTTGGAATAACTTTATCCTTGTTACAAAGATTTTCAAAAGGTTCAAAATCATCATCGTATCCCATAGAATAACGTCTATCACGTTCCTTTCTTAAAGACATTTTAGCGTCAAGAATTTCTTCATCCGAAGCTAGGCCGTCATCAATCAATTGATAGAACCTTCTTTCAAGTTCCCTTAAATTAGGTTGCCTTGCACCAAGGAGATCACGAATAGGTTTAGAAGCATAACTATCCTCCCCTCCTAGTGATTGTTCACTTACATACCCGTCATAAGGTTGTTGATATGTATGAGAATATCCATAAAGTGTGTATCCTAAGGATGGTTGGAAGTTGCCATAACGTTGAGGTTGAAAACCGTATTGATTGTTGTAATATGCTTGCTCTTTTCCACCATACATGGAAAACCGATACCTGAAATAAAATTCTCAAAAACTAAGTTAGACACGATATAGAATCTAATAAAGCAAAAATAAAGCAAAAATAAAAATAAAAACAAAAACAACTAAAATCGCCTGCTGATCCCCGGCAGCGGCGCCAAAATTTGATGTGTGTCGTAACCACAAAAAATTAATTATTATTTTACTACCTAATTAACAAGTAATATAGGGTAGTCAAGTTCGTTCCCACGAGGAGCAAGAGGTTTTAGTTGTCTTATAATGTCACAAAAGGGGGGTTTTGGTTTTAGATTTTATAAGCAAATAAAAGTAAATAAAGAAATTAAAAAGATAAAGGAAATCAATAAGAGAGATTAGATCAAGGAATCCTTCTTCGTTGCAAAACAATGATTCAAGTTATGTTCTTTTCCACTTTTTATTAGTCACAGATTATCACCAACCGTAGGTATAGCAGCTAGATCAGTGCTAACCCCTAAATCCCTTGTATCACCGGATACGGAAGTTCTCGACTACCGGATTCTATTTACCAAACCACCAAGTAGTAGATCACTCAAGATGTAATTTAGTTAAACGCATTAAGATTTATGAATTTATTAGGTTGATATTAGTAGTTAGACTCTTAGATCAAGGTCCACTTGCTAACGTAGTTTTCACACACAATTGCTCCACGGAATCCCTCCGCAAGGTCTCGTGTTTTCTACTTACGTAAATAGTCAAGAAACGATTACTTATCCCCTAACTTTCACTAACTTTAAATCAATTAACAAATCAATTTAGTTGCGCACCTAAACAATCTATCAATCAACCATGAATGTATAAACATTCCTATTAGTAAAAACAAACGATAATCATGTGAAAACTTCAAAGTATATTTAAAACAAAACTCAAAACATGTTAAGAATTAGGAATTCATCCTCAATCAATAAAATTAGTTACTCATATTAAGGAGTTCACACAAAGAATAAAGAAAAGAAAAGTGTTGTGTGTGTAAAAGGTGTGCAAAGATATGTAAAGATGTGTATAGAAAAGTAGAGAACTTCTCTATTTATAGGCTTCATGTTCTCCGTATCTTCCAAGTAATAGAATCCCTTTCCCTTTATAGCTCAATTTCCAAATCCAAGTCTTTCTCAAATCTTCCATCTCCTCTTTCCAAATCCAAGCCCAATTATCCATCCAAGTCCAAGTCCAAGTCTTCACATCCCATGAGAGAAATACAGACAAAGTTATGCAACTTTGGCTCGCCGGAAAACTGGGTTTTTGGCCGGAAATATGCAGGAATCCGTCACCGGCGACGACCTGAGATTCTTCTCCGATAGGGAATATTCCGTCAGTCCACCGTTAGGGATAACGGTCAAAGAGGTCAACCGTTAGTCAACGGGTCAAGGGAGGAGTGAGTTAGCCCAAGTCAGCTGTCTTACTCGATCTTACTGGATACTGACTCAACTGAGCCACAAGCTGGATCGGTCATCGGGCTCACTGAGTCGACTCACCATAACCAGAATCCGACCGAGTTCTGTTCGTTTATATGGCTTTCTCAGACCAAATTTCAAGCCGATCTTTTCTTCAATTCCTGCACAACCTGTATCCTATCATACATCTAGTTGAAGCAGCATTTCGTTCACAATTCAATCCATCATTCCCTGTAAACCAGCAGTATCATTCACAACACCAGCAGACTCTAAACCATTACCACTGCCTTCTCCTCTATTGAACTCGAGCCTCAAATTCCATCCATTTCCATCGATCCGATTCTTCTTCATCACATGTCAAACCCTAGAAACTTGATATGATTCAACCATCATCCACATCACCCATCGATTCTTTCTTTCAACACCATCACAGATCTGTTTTCCATGCCTCCATTTTTCTGTCCAACTGTGAATCTGCTCTAAACCCATGTCTTCTTCATTGAACACGGCTTTAATTCATTGCATAATCGAACCCATTACCGACCCATCAATCTCTTGAGATCTCGATTCATCATAAATTAGAATCAAGCATACCCATTCTTTATCTCGATCAAACACTAATTCCTCCTTCTCCAATTTCTATCAATTTCATCTCCCTCGATTTGATTTATCATCAGATTTCTTCCCCTCAGTTCCGATGCAATGTGAAATGTTTTTTTTTTAATTTCAGGTGAAAGAGGGATTGTGAATGAGAGACGATGTCTCTCGTATTTAGGGTAGGTTGGATTTGGGTGCTAATAGCACACCCATGACAGCGGATAGGGGACACCCCAATGATATCCCCTTAACATCAGTTGGGCCTGTCTTTAGTGCTTCTGTAGAACTGGTCGACCCTTAACCTTGACTGGGTTCCAGGTAGTGTTTGCCCAATTTTGTCCTTTTTGCTCAAATTGGGTGTTTTCTTCTTCTCTTCCTCCGTGAGACTCCAGAGTAGCTATTAACTCAAATACACACGTAAAATACATAATTTACAAGAAAAATAGCAAATAAAGCATAAACCCTATAGATAATAGATACGGTGTATTCTACACCTATCAATTAGCGTCATTTTCTCCGCAAAATCCAAACGACAATGAATTTAAATCTAATATTTTGATGATACATTCCTCTTATAAGACTCTATATTCCTACTAAAAATGAGCACAATTCGAGATAGCTCTACAGATCTTAATTTCCACCGTTAACTTTTAACTGCTGATATTCAAAGGGTTAGATGGTGTTGTTATACGTCTCGAATTGTGTTCATTTTTTCTAGGAATGTAGAGTCTTATAAAAGGAACATATCATCAAGATATTAGATTTAGATTCATTGCCGTTTGGGTTTTGCAATATTGTTAAGACCCTGGAGCTAATATTTTGTACAACATATCCTTTGAAAATGTTCTGACTGCTGGCTTACCAAATTTATTCACTTGTTTTGATTTTAGTATATCTCCAATGAAAAGGCTTTGGAAATTCTTACTGACGGAGATGGATTAACAGAAGACAGAGTGGATGAGAGTGTCAATACGTTTTTGATGGATTTCAAGGAAGATTCCTTAGAAACAAGAGGATGGCTTTCATATCTACCAGCTTATACAGTCTCGAAAGTATGTTTGAATGCTTATACAAGGATCTTAGCAAAAGAATTTCCCACTTTTCGCATAAATTGTGTATGTCCTGGTTGGGTCAAGACAGATATTAACTGCAATACTGGAATTTTCACTACTACAGAAGGTGCGGAAAGAATTGTGAATTTGGCTCTTGTACCTGACGATGGACCTTCCGGCCTCTACTTTACCAATGGAGAAGTTACACCATTTTGTTGCATAATGCTATTAGCAGCAAGAACGATGTCATGTCTACACATCATATAGGGCTTTCAGTAGAACTCCCCACAAATGCATCTTTTAGAGGGATTGCACATTAAAGTTTACACTATAATTCGGCTCTTGTAGAGGCAATGGTAAATCTCTAATATGCTCGATTCCTTGTGCAATTTGGTGAGGCTGTTCTTCTGATAATCTTTTTTTGTATTGATCAAAAAAAAAAAAAAAGTCTTGTCTACTATCTCTACAAATTAGAGAATTAGCAGTGGCCTGGTAAAAAAAGAGTTAAGCTCGTGCTCGTACAGCTTGTGAGATTGCAGTTAACCGTGAACGTTACCATGTCCACATAGCTTACCCAAAATACTATTGCAGATGTCTAAGTTCTGACAAAAAAAGAATTTCATTATAAACTGGGACTGGGCAACAAAAGAGCAAGGTTTCCATCACCAGTAGATTGTCCCCCACCTGATCTACCAATGTGATTCAAGACATGACAAAAGGGTTCTTCGCAGAAACCATCAACAGAGAACTCAGAACAATGCTTAGACAAGTTACCCAGGAATTTATATCATTCAAACACAATTACGCTTGTAGCTAGCACTAGCAAATGTTAAACTAGTAAAGCTGTTGTACATTACGAATTCAAAATGACGATACCTCTTCACGAACAAAAAAGAGCCCAGAAGAAGTTACGTTATCTGGTAAGAGAGCTAATCTTACAGGACTTTTAGCACCTTGTTCAACAGTCAAGACCCCACTGTTAAAGTTTATATCGGTTTTGACAAAACCAGGACAGACACAGTTTATGCGGAAAGTAGGATTTTTTTTTGCCAGAATCCTAGTGTACGCATTAACAGATGCTTTTGAGATTGTATAAGCAGAAAGTAATGTTGGCCAACCTTTTGCTTCTAAGCAACCCTCTTTAAGATCGTTTAAAAATGTATTCACCACCACATCTATTCTTTCTTCTGTTAAACAATCAGCATTGCTGAGCACTTCAAAAGCCTTTTCATTGCCAACATTCTGAAAACAAAGACCAATCTCGGTTCAATAAGCATGATTTCTTAGTCAGCACATTTGTAATTGATGGAAGTAAATTTTGTTAGGTACCTTCAGCATCCCCATGGCAGAAGAAACATTGACAATTATTCTTGAATCAGATAGCTCAAGTAAAGGAATAAAGGCTTCAGTCACCGCCTTGACGCCGTAGTAATTTGTTTGAAGACATTTTTCTGCCTCGTCATACGGTTCTGTCCATATCTGTTTCAACTTTGGGTTCTCCAAATACTGCACAATACACACATACATCGAATGAAGAACAGCAGCATTCAAAAGTATCTACAAACTTGTATATGTTACACATAGAAGCGTCAAACTTCAAGATATTTATCAAGCTTGAGCTTTGTGTTGCGTAATCCAATGAATAGAAAATGACTTAAAATCCTGGGGATTGATCTAGATTGATAGTTAGGATGCTAATAAGAAAGCAAAACGGCTCTGAGCATTTGCACTTCTATGACTAATATATGTCAACTAAACTCCTTTGCTTCTAATTTTTAACACGTTCTGTAGACTATAATCAAAATCTAAAAATTGAGTTCAGGCATTTCAAAATGGCGCATTTAGCAAATATTTACAAGATAGCAAATGAAGATTGCTCACTAAAGTTACCTTTTCATCCTCAAGCATCAGAACCTTTAATTGATCCTCATCTACTATTGTCACCCCACCAATGCCTGCATTATTCACCTGCACTGGGTGATTAATTTTCCATTAGGTACTGGATTATGTCCAACCACAATTTTGTTCAATAACTCACAGATATACAAAATCACATAAAAAGATGGAAATACACTAAGGTTTATATAAATTCTTGCCAAGATATCAAGTTTTCCAAAATGGGTTTTGATGAATTCAGCCAAGGATGAGACAGAAGTTAGATTCATAACATCTAATTGATGAAAAGTAACATTTGAGAGTCCAGATTTTTTGAGATTTTCAACAGCTTCAAGACCCTTGTTTCTATCTCTAGATGTCAATACAACAAAGATCCCATTAGAAGCTAATTGCCTACAAATCTCAAATCCTATTCCCTTATTGGCACCTGTAACCACTGCACACCTGAAAAAGAAAACAAAATGGGAAGTTATTTGGACTTGATGTTCTCCCATGGAAGAACTAATCAGCATCACTTTATAAAAGTATGAAATTACCTCTTTACTTCAGGATTCAGGAGTGTTTCTGCCATATTCATCTGTGAATCTCGTACTTGTAGTTAGCTTAATATGAGATTTGCCATTAGGTAAACAAGGTCTACTCTATATTATCATTTGTGAGAATGAGATTAAAAGTAAAAACCAGTACATTTTTTTTTTTGTCTCATCCCTGGTTAGCAATTCGTAATACGGGATATGTTCGGAACGGGATACATATGAGTATTATACGGATTCGTAAAAGTTAAATTCGGTCAAAAATCCGGTTAACGATTCGTGATTAATGATGAATCTGAACAGCATACGTACGTGTATAATTAGTTTTAGAGATATGCATTCGGCGTACAAAATTCGGCATATATGAACCTGTTAAAAAATCATCTTTAATATAATCTCTCCTAAAATACTATAGTTTAATACTTGTCATGAACTATACATATGATATGTGCATCACAATCAGCAAATAACATGATCGTTGATGGTATTGGAATCAGATTAGTGTATGTAAAATTTTAAAAGTCAAAAATATAATAAATGATGATTATTTAGTGATGATATGGCAAAATATTATACGGGGCGTATGATTCGGTAATTCGTAAATACGCGTATAATTTGATTTAAGCTGGAAATTCGCGAATCTAAGTCGGAGTTCCAGTTATACGGTTGATACGTACGGATTCGGTCGATACGGATGAATTCGCGAATTATACGAGTATTATTCGCGAACTTACTAACTAGGGTCTCATCTAGTTGCTTTCAGTCAATTTGATATTACTGAAGTTTCATTTTTGTGTTTGGAAGGTGACTTTGGAGTTTGGTCTATGTATCGGTCATAAATGGGCCTCGTGGCCGGTCATTTATCGATGTGATCCATTTTATTTTTCAATCATAGTTTCGGTAATAACTCCATTTTCTGTTCGGGAAAATTAGGCTAAGGCCCAACCCATGGATAACCCATAATATGAGACCCTTAATTAAAAAAGTTTAAATCTAGGCCCCAAATTATTAAAAGACCTTGATACCCTTGTGCATATGGTCAAGCCCATAATTAAATAAAATTTAAATTTAGACCCCAAATTATTAAAATATTATGTGATGATGTTCCAATCACCGCCAACCACCTCCGACCACCACAGCCACCGCCAACCACCTCCGACAACCACCGCCGGCAACCACCTCCGACCACCGACAACCACCTCCGACCACCACTGCCGGCAACCACCTCAGACCACCACTGCCGGCAACCACCTCCGACCACCGCCAACCACCACCTCCGACCACCACCAACCACCATAGCCACCGCCAACCACTGCCGGTAACCACCTCCGACCACCACCACCACCGACCACCGCCGATAACCACCATCGCCACCGACCACCACCACGGATAGATAACCACGGATAATTCCTCCGCCACATTGATATTGCAAGTGTAACCAGAAGTTACACATGTATAAAAATTACACATTCATGTTGTGTATTCACTATTCAATAGTGTGTAACTTAAAGTTACACATCCATATGACATGTGTAATAAGAAGTTACACATACATATGACAAGTGTATCCACAAGTTACACATGCATATGGCATGTGTAGTCAACAGTTACACAACAGAAAAAAAAAAATATACAAAAAATACATCTATCGCATTAATATTAATATTAATTTACAATAATAACTATATTTACCAGCTATAGTAATCGGTTGTTACTGAACACAATAATGAGTTAAAACACTAGAAATAAGCCACTGAAACCTATATTAGAAGTTTTTCCTTTCTTTCTTGTCTTCCTCATTCCAAAATGCTTGCATATCTGCAACGAAATAAACATCCATGGATTAGGTTGGATGAATAAAAAGCAAAAAAAAAAAATATTATAGGAGAATTGTAAGGAAAAATTATAGAACAAAGATCACAGAAAAGACACATGATAACCCATCTTAGCATGTGTAACTTGGAGTTACACATGCATCTATCATGTGTAATTGGAAGTTACACATGCATATGACTTGGATACCTAGCATCTGTCTAGTGTAAAGAGGAGTTACACATGCATATAATATGTGTAACTGAGAGTTACAGATGCACCTGACTTGTGTAATTAAGAGTTACACATCCATAAAAGCTTGTGTAATTTTTTGGTTACAAGGTTTGTTCATAATTGGCATGTGTAACTAGAAGATACTCATGCATCTGTCTAGTGTAATTCATAGTTACACAAGCACATCACATGGGTAACTAGAAGTTACACAAACACATCACATGTGTAACTAGAAGTTACACATGCATCCTACTTGTGTAATGTGAATAAATGTGCAGTCTAGACATACAATTTGAAACTAAAAACAACAAGAGAGGGATCTAAAAAGGTGTACCAACAAGCAAAGAATTTGAGTGCATTGAATAGTTTTTCCTAGCACCACCATTGGCTCCATATCCTCCTCTAAAAGATGCACCTCCACCACCAACACCTCATAGAATAACAAAACTCAATAGAATAGTTGCACCACTTTGCAATTCCACCACCACAAATTAATGTGACACCTCCAGTTATTTCTCCACAACTCACACCACAACTCCAGTAGTACCACCACCCACACCACCATCGGCTACAACTTTCACCATCACATAGCTACGAATGGACGAGTAAAGCACAATGAACAACTATCGATTAGATACACGTTTCATATCATACAATCATTCACATATTATATGCACATTTTAGAATGAAAAGAATGCAACCTTAATGGAAAGAATGCAACATTTTCAATCAGTAACAACCATTACTATATGTAAGTAAAATCTGTGTAACCAAAAGTTACACATTCAATAATTATGTGTAAGTAAAAGTTACACATCTAATTAGCATGTGTAACTAGAAGTTACACATCTAATTAGCATGTGTAACTGGAAGTTACACATCCACTTAGCTTTTGAAATGTATAGTTTAAGAGAAAAATCATCTACGCATGGAAGATATACATCCCTAAATGCATGTGTAATCTGCAATTTCACATTCAAAATGCAAGTGTAACCATCAATTACACATCCTAAATGCATGTGTAACTAGCAGATACACATGCTAGAAAGCATGTGTAACTAGTAGATACACATGATTATAGCAACACAAATTTCATCAAAAGATAGGTTCCTACCAACATAAGGTTACATACTTTTCCTATAATTCTATAGCAATTAGCATATAGAGACACGAATAGTTACAGATGATAAGACACTCAAAGTTCTTGGAGTTCATTTTTTACCTTCAATATTTCACGATCTCTGTCAAACACTTGCAGGCATCAAAATGGTGATAAAAAGGTAGTTCTTTTGTGTTTTATGCGCCTCCCTTTATATGTCTCTGCACCTGGAATCGCGAATCATATATAATCTTAAGTTTTCTTACTCAGCACAAGAATCTAAAGTTTCCTTTAGTATATAAACAAGAACAGCAAACAACTATGACATATAGTGAATGACCGAATCTCAACTGCCACACCACCATAAAACCAGACGCATAAAAAGAATAAGTTACATATCCACATGCTAATGTAATAAAACACTTACCGAAAACTGTAGTTACATATCCATATGGCTTATGTAATAATAAGTTACATATCCACATGCTAGTGTAATCTGCAGTTACACATCCATATACTTAGCAGTACTCAAATTCATGACTTTAGAGATACATAATTATTAACGTTATTGTTTCTTATTGGCAGGTAAATTTTGAAAGAATTACCCAAATTACTTGTTAAGGTTGTGTGCAACAGCAATTGCAGCCTCGCCTCATCTATATCTCTTGATGAAGTCAATCCTTGACACGTTATAGAAATGCAACTGGAACTTGTCTTCTGGCAGATTCGCTGCGACCACGCAGTAGGCTACAAAATTCAGAAAATATAAGAAACCAACAGGACTAAAGAGATGTATCAATCAAAAAAGCTTAAGAAGATAATGGATTATATGAGTTCATTAAACTTCGATATCAATTCACAGATGTTTTACGAGAGATTTTGTTGCTATAAGTGAGTTCAGGTTACAGAGATCTCAGGATTCAGAGTTACACATGCATCCTACTTGTGTAATTAGGAGTTACACAAGACTATAACATGTGTAAGTAGAAGTTACATATGAATCCTACTTGTGTAATTAGGAGTTACACAAGCATATAATATGTGTAATTTCTAGTTACACATGTATCTTGCTTGTGTAATGTGAATTATCTAACCGAATACCAATACCAATAAAACATTTATCTGGCTCATATCAAGCTTAATTATTATATATATAATTATTTATGATAAATGTTTCGGTATTAAAATACATAATAAGAATTAATGTCATTAACAGAACTATGAGAAAGTAAGTTCTAGTATGAGTATTAAATCAAGTCAGCATCAGATGATTAATAGTAGAGAACCCGAACTGATAATGTAAGTATAGTCAATGTTACGAGAGGTTAGACTTATCTTTCAGTTCCATTTTATTGCAAAATATGCTAATATAAAAATAACAAAAGATATTCTTCACAAGAAATGCTAATTGAGAAGTATGAACATAGATAATAATTACCTGCTTGCATAGAAACCATAGTGAAGCAACATCTTGCCTTGTGAAATTTATTGGGTATCGCTAAATCATTGCAGAAGCTACTTCATTCAAGATGAGTTTCATGCATCGCCTTACACGAACAAATAAAACTAACAAAATCAACACCACCAGAATTGAGAAATAGAATTATACTGAATAGAGATCATAATTTCACAAAGAAACATCAATTTCAATGAATTTGTATAGATGAATTATTTCAGGATCTAGTAGTGGTCAAGATTGTTCCTTGGTGGTGCACTAATACGTGGGTACTTAGGGTTCCTTGCCTTCTGCAATGTCTTTGGCCTGTGAAATGTGACTGATGTGTGGATCTTCTTATCCTTCTTCTTAATGGTTGATGCTCAAGCTTTGACAGCCTTAGCAGCTTTGTTATCCTGCACCTTGGGGTCAGACTTCTTAGTAACTACCTGACAAGCAACTGATATCAGTATCATAGCATCCAAAATACTTCTCATACAAAATGAACAAAACAGAACATCCAAAAATTAAAAATCAGTGGATACATAATAGTAGAAACTATCTCATAACTGAACAAACTAGAGCAAGTATACAAAACTTAATAGTTCACCCTTACAAAGTTACAAACTCTACAAAAAGAAGGTAATCCATCTCTATATGATGTGCATTATAATCAGGACAAACATATGCAAGAAAGCACAACCAAAAACACCCCTCCTAACTGAAATTATCTAATTACCTGTGACCACTAGCACCAGCAGTAGAAGATTAAAGCAGTTCATCCTCTTTCTTCTCATCATCTCCTTCAATTCATCAATTCTGAAAAGCACCACCACTAACTTCAAAATCCTTCTTAAAACCTACTCCAATACCACCACCTCTACCACCACAACCTCCTCATACTCCTCCAGAACCTGCATCTCCACCACCATAGATTTGTTAATAAAACTCAACATCTGTAGGAAAGATAAGAAAAATAAAACACTAACAAGTGTCAACAAATTTCTCCATTAGAATTACAAGAGATCGTCGTTTTATTTGAATGTAGAATATATTCTTAGCTTATTGAATTCAACCAGTATTATCAACAAATCGAACTTACATGGAGAAGCTTTGAAACAACAAACTAGAATCAATTGAGAATTCGTTGATTGATTGATAATCAGTTGTTAAATAAATTTGAATCAAATCATTCAGATCTATAAATCGACTGAAACAAAAATCGATTAAATCAATAGATGAGAAATCTTCAAATGAAATCAGTGAAACAAAATTCTATTAAATCAAGTCGATTAAATCAATACCTAGAAAAATCTCATATGCAGGTCGATTTGATTATATAGATTAATCTTCAGATGCAGTTGATCTTATCTGGTTAGTAATCGCATGAAATAAATTTTCTTCATCATCCATATCATCTCTCTATCATATTCAATTCATCTTCGTAACAACGGAGAATACAGAGGAATCGATGGAGAAGATGAAAAAATGTGAAAGAAAACCCTAAAACTCTTCATCGTTGTTGCAGTAGGAAATCTAAAAGGAGAAGATGAAAATGAATCTCAGAGAAACCCTAGAACTTTTTTTCTCTGCAACAGAGAGAGATAAAGATGAGAGAGAAATAAAATGGGAAAATGAAAATATCTAGTAATGTTTTTCCTCTTGTATTTATAGAAAAGGGTAGTTTTGTCAATATCAAAATACATAATATAAAATTATGGGCCAAATCCGAACGAAAATTGATATTTTGGGCCTAGTAATATCATTTTATGAAAGTATGGAGTTGACAGTGTATAATCCATTTGGTAGGGCTTGTATATGTTGAACCCATATAATAGGGGGATTCTAGTATTTTTCACTTTCTGTTAAGCCATCATCCATTTTATCCTTTATATTTTTTTAATTTAATTTTTAAAAATTACTTTTATTTTTTTTTATATTTTTTAAAATTAATTTTAAAATTTTCCTATTATTTTTTTAAGTTTTTAATTATTTTTTCATTTACATAACTTATCTGCCGAACCTAAGTTTTTGTAAAAAATATCTTGGTTCGGCTAATAACTTAAACCTTAAGCATTCTTCGTAATAATTTGTCAGCCGAACCTAGGGTTTATGGAAACATACCCGAGTTCGGTTGACAAGTTAACAACCAAACTTAAATATGTAATTGCGGAACTTAGGTTTGGAAGATTCGAGTATAAAATAGGACTACCGAACTTAGCATTGTTCTTCGTAAAGAGAAGTTCGGCTAACATTTTCGTGTTTAATGATCGGCCGAAATATTCATCGGCAACTTCATAATGAAGAACAATTAGAAGTTCGATTGATAATTTGTTTCAATTATCAGCTGAACTTAACTCTCCAGATGTCATAAAATCCTGATTTTTTTTCGATTTAATCATAATTTATCAATTAAATACCAAAAATTACGATTTGGGTTTGTAGGAAATACTTTCCATTGTTTTTTTCTTTGATACTAGAGAAGAAAGAAAGAAAAAAGAAGAAAATAATTTTAAAAAAGATTTAAAAATTTAGTCAGGATGCTAATGTTAATGTCGGAAAATTTCTTTTCCATAGAATAGGGGTGGCTCTTCAGAGAGGGATTGGCACACAACTTGTGTCTCGTGTGCCAACGAACTTCTTGAAAGAACCTATCATAGAGTTTTGATTATTTATTTTTTATGTTTGTACATAATAAATTTATTTTACATTATCCAAAAAAAAAAAAAAAAAGTTAAGAATATTTTAAAAAACATGATTTTTTTTTGAAAAAAATCATTAAAAAAAAAATTTGTTGCAAAAGATACATAATTAATTAATTAACTAATCAAGGGTATCTAATCTAATTAAATTAAAAAAAGTCGTTACTATTAGAGACTGATAAGTAAGGGTTGTATTGCCATTATGAAAAACAGGTGAATAAGAGACTATACATGATTGCTATTTCATGACCTAGTTTTGTCTTGTTTTGTATACCCCAAAATTTTCCTATATGACCCAAATTAGTATTTTTATTTTACTGTGAGTCTCATAGACAGAGTCGGGCCTGAGGGGGTGCAGGAGGTGCGATGCACCAGGCCCATCTCAGGCCAAGGCCTTTTTTCAAGCAAAAATATTAAGCCCACTAGTGACATATTTATGGTTTCTCTCTTTTATGAAACTGATTATTCTCGCTTTTTACAATATGTCATGTTGTGACGAGGTCACCCTCGTTAAGGCTTCTATAAGGGCTCACATTTCAGCCGTTGGATATTAAACCATAAATATGTAAGCATCTCTAAACAAAAAAAGATATGATTTTTTTTTCTTTTTCCTATCCTTCCAATTTTTTACATCCTACCTTATATTTTATTTGCTACTTAGTCCTTGTACCTAATAAAAAACTAAAATTAACATCTCATGCATTTCCCCTGTTAGGTTTAGTTGCAGTTGCAAAAAAATGGAGAAGTCACATTTCCATCATCAGCCGTCATCTAAGAATATCGATATAATACCATTTTATATGATTAGTTCGAGGAAAGAAAATTGGTGGTGCCATTTTCCCCTATAATCTTCATGATCGCACCAGCTACAGAGGAGAAATGAAGGCTCTGATTAGTTTTAGATCTTAGTTTAATCTATAATTCGTGTTTCGTTGTTTTATCTGGTTAATGAAGAAAATTCTAACAAATTTAAATCTAAAAAAAAAAAAAATGCATGGTTCACTGTTAATTGGTGATTCCTTATTAATGGTAAACAAACCAGTTTGCTCATCACCTACGGAGTTAACATGAAGCTCGCTTCTCACTGGTCAAACAAATTAACAATTTGATTAGTAAATGGATTAAATACCAAATAAAATTAAATATAGGGGTTTTAAGAAAATTTTAAAATGAGAGAAAATAATAAATACATTTAATTTTCTAGATTTTGTTCAGAGATATGCAAATCTCTATAATCTAATATCCAAGGGCTATATAGTGAGCCCTTATAATAGCTGTCACGAGGGTGCCCTCGTCACAACATGACTCTTATTCTCATTAGTACAGTACATATGAAACTGATTATTCTCGCTTTTTACAATACCAATCACTTTTGCAACTAGATGGAGTATCTCGGATATGTTATGATGGGGTTTTCCAACTTTGCGAGTGTCTGTTTTTTTTTTTCAATCATTTTCATCGTTCTATATGAATATGTTTAGGCCTTATTTGGTGTTATCGTTTCGTATATGCAGTTTTGAGTCTCAAATTTTGACATCAAATTTTAAACTTAACTTCTTTTTATGCGTTGTCATTGTTTATCCCTGTTTTGAATGGAGATTCTTATATGCAATTGCCTGCAGAATTTTTTTGGTTGTTGTTTATGTACATTTCTATGTGAATTATTCATTGTATACATTAAAATTACTTACATGCATTGACAATTTGTTTGTTTCCTTTGCAAAGGGAAATGCGTGCAAAAAAGATATAAAGCTCATCAATTTGGATGAAGTTCTGGATACCGCGATGTCGTGCAAAGCAAACTTAAACATTCCATATTTACGTCACTGTGAAACAGCACGGGTAATTCCCTGGTATATATATATATATATCAATCGGCTTAGTTTCATTTTCTCATTGCTACTCAAAATTGTAGGGAAAAAAATTGAACGTAAATATGCCAGGCAATTACGTTCGCACCGGGCCCTAATACGCACAGGATCGGCTCTGCTCATAGATTTACTGTAGTTTCATAGAAAGTTAGCAAATCGAAACCAAATCTGGAAACACTAGTAAAAGTGGTATATATCTCGAAGAGAAGGAAGGAAATACCATCAACGATTGAAGGAATGGTTTTCTTCTCCAAGGTAACTTCAAATTTTTCATGTCTGCTTGAATGACATAGCTAAAAATTTTCTTCCCCCCATAAATGAGAAAAAAAAATCCAAATTATGATCCAAACCAACAGTGCAATCTAGAATTTATCATGTTGTGTCAGTTTCTTTTCCTCGTTTGATTGGGGCCATGAATACTAATTGGGGGCCTCCCATTAGA
The DNA here is from genome assembly GCA_023529315.1 of Papaver bracteatum. Taxonomy (NCBI): domain Eukaryota; kingdom Viridiplantae; phylum Streptophyta; class Magnoliopsida; order Ranunculales; family Papaveraceae; genus Papaver; species Papaver bracteatum. Next base: position 154,122 of record JAJJWX010000874.1, read on the forward strand.
GGAAAAAAAAAATCACCCCACACTAATTTGGGTCACCCCTTATCCAATTTTTTTCTAAATGGCTAAACTGCCTTGAATGATTAGTGGTAATCTTACTTAATTAGTGTTAATCTTACCTAATTAGAGTTTAACTTTTTTTTTCAAAATTTTTATTTGCAATTTTTTTTTGCCTATATTTTTATTAAAAGTCGTCATGGTATTTTTTTAAAAAAAATAAACAATGACGACTCTAAAATGTCGTTAATGTTTTACATGACGACTCTAAGTATAGTTACTACTTTTAATGACGACTCTAAAATATCGTTATTGTTTTAATGACGACTCTACAGGAACGACACTTTAGAGTCGTCACTGAAAGTAGCAACCCCTTAGAATCTTCATGGAAAACATTAACGACACTTAGAATCGTCACTGAAAACACTAACGACTCTCAAGAGTCGTCATTAATTTAAAAAAAAAAAAAAAAAAGGATGAAACAGTATTTTTATAATGTTATTGATATGCCCTAAAAAATTTGTGGTGCAAACAAAATGGGTGGAGGCCCTTAGTTAATTTTTAGGCCCCAATCAAACGAGGTTTCTTTTCTTTTGATCAGTGAAGAAAGGAATTTATTGATAAAAAAATTGAGAGTATAAAAGACTTATCACCATCCGGCTAAGAAAAAAAAAAGTAGAGGTAACAAACTAGCGGCTATTACGGAGGGTCAAAGTACACTTTATCCGAATTCTTCGTAACTAACATCCAACGCCCAGACTCAAAGTCCTTGATAGCTAAAGACCAAGTGTATTTTTCGTGCACTCTTTGCCTTCACTTTTACCAAGTTTTTCTTTCTTTGTTGTCTCTTTTTCTTTCTTTCTTTGTTGTCACTTTGTATTGCACCAGTAGAATTAGATTGACTTTAACTCCAAGTTTTTGTGTAGTAAGCCGTCACTAATGTCTTCAGTTGAACTAATTTACAATACTAATAATCAATAGAGGGCATTTTTTCTTTGTTTTTGATAGAAAGGAAAAATTTATTAATCAAATAACATAGTACAAGAGATTTATAATCTTATTTTTGACAAAAACATAGGAAATAACACTAGATTTTAAAACTTTTTGTCGAATATTGGAAGACATGTGCCTAAGATGCTTTATATGAGCTTCTTTAGCAATGTAATCCGTTGCATAGTTATATTTCCTGTTTATATACTTTACCTGAGCATGCGGAAAACTTTCCATTATTGAGATAGTTTCCTGAATGGTATTATCCGCGTTCCAAGGAGAATCTTTGCATGTCTTGTTGATCGTTTCCGCCAGTGTTTTGCAGTCAATTGCTATAGAGATACTACATAATATATTTTCACATAACCATGAGGAGGCTTTTAACAAGACTTTTGATTCTGCATGAAAAGCTGATGAGGCGCACTCCGATCCCACTGCAATGTGCACGAAATATTCGTTGTCCACTGAGTAAAGTAGAAAGGCATATCCCATTGTTGAATCTTCTTTTTTAAAAGCCCCATCAATAAAGATTATCCAGTCTGACTTTCAATCGGACCATTTTCTCTACTCTTCATTTTTTGTTGGATCTTTCCTTGAGAATTATGGTACAAGAATTTATTGATTTGCTCTATGAGTTGGTTCAGATTTGGAATGATTTTTTCGAAAACCACCGAACATCTGTACTTCCAAATAAACCAGGATATAATTGCGATTTTATCCGACCATTGTTGGAATTCTTGATCTCTGATCCACTCATTTATCCAATTAACTATGAAGTCCAAACCAATTCTCGTATTCACTGCTTCAAGAGAGATACCAAACCAAATGGCTCTTGAAAATGGGAAAAGCCTAAATAAGTGTTGTTCCGATTCTTTCTCCTTTGAATCGCACATTGGGAACTCTGTGTTTATGTCTGTATTATGAGCTCCAAGTCTTGAATTCGTTGGGAGGGCTTTTTGAGCTAATTTCCAGACAAATAATTTGATTCTCGGAATTACTTGTATCTTCCATATTTTTTGCCATAGAAAGGTATTTAGGCTATTATCTTCTTGGTTTTGATTTATGAGAAAGTTATACACGATTTTCGCCGAGAAGATTCTTGAGGGATGATGTTGCCATCTTATTTTGTCTTGTTCTTGTCTTTTCGGAGAAATTGCTAGAATCTTAGCTTGTATATCTGGTTCAAAGTAGGTATTGAGCTTGTCTTGACCCCAAATATCTTCAGGAGTTATCAATTCATTTACCCTCTGCGGAACATGATCTTGAATATTAATGGGTTTTTTAATAATATCTTTATTATGCACCCATTTGTCTTCCCAAATTTTTGTAGTAGCTCCATTTTTTACTTGCCAGAAAAAATTACCTTTAATGAGCTCCAACCCTTTTTTTTATGCTAGTCCAAATCCATGATAATTTAGAAGACCTAGAGAATTCCAGAGGATGAGAGTTTGGGAAGTATTTTGCTTTGAGAAGTTGATCCCAAAGTTGATCTTGGTCTGAAATGAGACGGCTGGCTAGTTTGGTTAGGAGAGCTATGTTAAATTGGTGTGGATTCTTGATACCTAGACCGTTGATTGAAGGGCGACCGTTGATTGTCGCATGCCTTCGTTTTGGTAGCCGCATAGGGAAGGCCAGCATGGTGGTGCGACAAGGTTGGCATGGCATGCCTTGGCGCGGTTTGGCGTGGCCAAACTAGGGTTTCGGGCCAAAGGTTACCATGCGTTGTCTGGTAACCTTGGACGGCTAGGATTTGCTCCTGGGATTGAAGGGCGAACGTTGATTGTCGCACGCCTTCGTTTTGGTAGCCGCATAGGGAAGGTCAGAATGGTGGCGCGGCAAGGTTGGCATGTCGTTGGGATGGCATGCCTTGACGCGGTTTGGCGTGGCCAAACTAGGGTTTCGGGCCAAAGGTTACCATGCGTTGTCTAGTAACCTTGGACAGTTAGGATTTTTTCCTAGGATTGAAGGGCGAAATTTGATTGTCGCACGCCTTCATTTTGGTAGCCGCATAGGGAAGGCCAACATAGTGGCGCGGCTGGGTTGGCATGGTAAGGCCGAAGGCTTGGCATGCCATTTGGCACATGGTGCGGCTAGCATGGCTAGGGCCAAGGCAAGGTGCGTTTGGCTTGGCATGGTGGGGCCAATGGTTTGGCATGTCGCTCGCACATGGTGTGGATAGCATGGCTAGGGCCAAGGGCTTGGCATGGACGGCTTGGCATGGTGGGGCCAAGAGTTTGGCATGTCGTTGGCACATAGTGCGGCTAGCATGGCTATGGCCAAGGGATTGACATGGTGGGGCCAAGAGTTTGGCATGTCGTTGGCACATAGTGCGGCTAGCATGGCTAGGGCCAAGGCAAGGTGCGGTTTGGTTTGGCATGGTGGGGCCAAGGGTTTAGCGTGACCAAGATATGATCATGATCAAGCTAGGATCATGACCAAGCTAGGGTTTTGGTTCAAAGGTTACCATGTGTTTTCTGGTAACCTTGGACGGCTAGGATTTGCTTCTGTGATTGAAGGGCGACCGTTGATTATCGCACGCCTTCATTTTGGTTACCGCGTAGGGAAGGCCAGCATGGTGGAGCGGCTAGGCATGAATGGTTTTGCTTGGAATGGTGGGGCCAAGGGTTTGGCGTGACCAAGCTAGGATCGTGACCAAGCTAGGGTTTTGGGTCAAAGGTTACCATGTGTTTTCTGGTAACCTTGGACGGCTAAGATTCGCGTCTTAGATGAGGTGTGGCTAGCATGGTTGGCATGCTTTGGCGCGGCAGGTGTGGCTGGCATGGATTGCCATTGGCACAGGGGTGCGTCTAGCATGGTTGGCATGCTTGGCGTGGTAGGTGTGGCTGGCATGGCTTGCCATTGGAACAAGGGTGAGGCTAGCATGGTTGGAATGCCTTGGCGTGGTAGGTGTGGTTGGCACGGCTTGCCATTGGCACAGTGGTGCGTCTAGTATCGCTGGCATGCCTTGGCACAGTAGGTGTGGCTGGCATGGCTTGCCATTGGAACAGGGTGCGGCTAGCATGATTGGAATGCCTTGGCATTGTAGGTGTGGCTGGCATGGCTTTCCATTAGCACAGGGGTGCGGCTAGCATGGTTGGCATGCCTTGGCGCGGTGGGGTGTGGATGTCATGGCTTTCCATTGGCACATGTGGCATGGGGATTAAGGTTTTGTCCTATCGAAACCCTAATTAGTAATTAATTAAAAAAGGTACCTTGGTAATTTTATCGCAGACATAGTAAAGGGTTCAACAAATGTGTTTAAGTCATGTGACGTCACTGTCTTACTAGGGTTTTGCGACTTTACCCCTAAGTTAAAAACCACCATCAACATTAAGTCCACTGCTTAGCTCGGAACATGGGCGTTGTTGCGAGGTAAGCATAAGATGGTGACAGACAAGGACAGAATCGAAACGTAAATCATACAAGATGGTCAGGAAGATCCGTCTAACCTTTTTCGGGAAGTAGTGAGAATATGTGATCCTTGTATTTGACATATTTGCGTAGATTCTCTTTGCGGTGTTGACCGTGAAATGGTGAAACGAGAAATCGTTAGTTTAGTCTGGATGCTTATCATCTTGACTGGGCCAGGGACATCATGATGTTGGCATGGTGAGTTGGTGCTGGCGCGACAAGTCATGGCACGAACATCTTGGCATGATAAGGCCACGACAATGGAACAAATAGCTTGGCACGGTGCGTTCATGTGAAGGCATGGTTTGGTGAGGCACGACATGTGTGGGCGGCTCGACACGATGGCGATTTTGTATTTGTGGGTCCGATTGCCTCTTACTTGACTCAAATGGGAAGTCATTTCCTTTTTCAAGTGTTAAAGTATCATACCCTCCTGTCTCGCCTAGCTTTCATTGGTGTTTTGATGAGGGGTTTCGTTTGAAGTTGATTTCCTGGTCGTGATGCCATCATGTTCCGCCTATTCAACCCTTGTTTCTCTTTCTTCCTTGAGGGCTTCCATAGTATTTATGCCGGTGAAGTTGTGTCGTCTTCCAAGTTTTTCAACAAAGATTTCTTCTCGTTGAGTCCAACTTTCTTCATCATGTTGATCATAAGTGAATCATCCTTGAGACGTCCAGGTTCTCCAGCCAAACGCGCTAGGCTTAACTTTTGCCACAATTCCCCCATCCGAGTCGTTTTGGTCAAGAAGATCATACCGGTATGTTCTTATTAATCAACAGGTATTTCATTATTTGCTGATAAATAACAAAAGTTTTCCTTCTTTGTAGAGATATCCCGTCGGAGCGTGCGTTACCATTATTGATGAATAAGATTTGGTTACTCCTTTTTATTCAAGCTCGATCCTACCAGCTGCTGCAGATCTGGAGAACACCAACTTAGGGATTTCTTGTCATGAATATCCCAATGCGGGTTTGTCGTTCGGAACCCGTATGAGATGTCTTTCCTCTAACTACCAAAACTTCGGTGGGTTTCTGGTGCGGAAAGAATTCGTGACTCTTTACACAAAGATATGGAGGATATATGGCCATATTGCCACCAGGAATATGGTGCAATACTGTTCGCACGCTTTAGTTTCCATAGTGAATTGTCTCTTGCCGATGGTCGTTGAAATGGAGAGTATGTCTATCCGTGCCGTCGCGGAAGCAACTATTCAAAAGTTGGAGAACATGGTGTCTACCTGTGAATCTCTGAAGTTCAACGTTAGTTGGCTACGACATCGTATTGAGATTTTGAAAGTCGACAGAGCTGGTATTGTTGCTGGCGTGATCCCTGCTACGAAAGTTATTCTGAAAGAGAAGAAATCTCTAGCCATGGAGTAACAGAAGGTGGAAGAGTCAATCCGGAACTTGAAGAGTATCACTGAAAGATATCAAATCTAGTTAAAGATGATGCTTTCTAGGGATTATAATCTTTTGGATGGGCTTTTCTGAGTTATGTGGTTGTGATATGCTTGGTCTCTTTCTGGGTTTTTAAATATGCTTTTGCTCTTTCTCTTCTTTTCTTTCTCTCTCTCTTTTTCTTTTCTTTTCTTTTGTATTTTTTTTTTTGAAAGAACAAGAGAATTTTATTGATTTACTTTAATCAAATAAAGAAAAATAAAAAGACTTGATATTTGAGATGTGGAAAGTGGAAAGATGCCTGGCTATCCGTGTTTGCGATACGTCCGGGGGCTAGGCGGTGGTCAGGAATAGTATGCCTTAAGCCACTTTCCGTTGCTGACCGCTTCCAGTTTTTATCTGTCTTCTTTAATGATCTTGTAGTACCCACTGTTGTACGCTTTCATGACTATATAAGGCCCTTCCCACTTTGCGGAGAGTTTTGGTGCAGACGTGTCTTGCTGAATGTGTTTGGCAGTCTTCAGTACCAAATCTCCCACTTGAAACACTCGAGGTTTCACGGTTTTGTTATATGCTCTGGAAACCCTATTTATGTATGCTTGTGCGTGTTCTTCCGCCTTGGCTCTTCTGGAATCTACAGCGTCCAATTGTGCGACTCTGGCGCTCAATGCTTTAGCTTCATTCCATCAAACTCTGCTTGCTTCGGCAATCCTAGCCGATGGGATTTTAACTTCCGCTGGGAGGATAGCGCCTGCTCCGTAAATAAGAGAGTAGGGAGAGACCCCGGTGGAACTTCTTGGTGATGTCCGGTACGCCCAGAGTGCCATTGGAAATTTATTATGCCATGCCCGAGGATTATCATGCACTTTCCGACTGAGGATTCAGATCAGAGTTTTGTTGGTGCTTCCAGCCTGCTCGTTCTCTTGGGGATAGTATACGGTGGAGAAGACTTGATTAATTCTGTATTCCTCGAGTAACTCTCATACTTGTTTGTTCGCGAAAGGAGTGGCGTTATCAGTGATGATATGTTTAGGCACACCAAAACGGCATATAATGTACTCCTTAATGAATGCCGCGATTGTAGTTCCATTCGTCCCTCGTAAAGGTATGGCTTCGACCCATTTAGTGAAATATTCGGTTGCTGTTATTACGTACTCGTGATGTTTTGAAGATGGTGGATTGACCTTTCCAATGATGTCGAGTCCCCAGCTGTGAAAGGGCCACAGACAGCTTATTGAATGCAAGGGATTCGATGGTACATGGATAAGGTTTTCGTGAATTTGACATTTTTTGCACCTCTGGACGAAATAGGATACATCATCCTCCATGGTTGTCCAGTAGTACTTCTCGTGTATCTGGAGAAATAATTTTCGCTTTCCTTGATGTTCGCCTTCGTGCATCTCTTTCAGCATGATTGGGATTTCTGCTTCGTTCAAACATCATAGTAAACTTCCTCCAAAGATTTTACGGTATAAGATTCCTTCATGGAATTCGAATCTCTCGAACCTTTGTTTTATCTTGGATGCATCCTTCTTATTGGTGAGGAGTATGTCATCGCGAAGGTAATTGACGTAGGGTTCCTTCCAATCCCCAGCGTGACCAATATTGAAAACTTCTAATTGATGCGGCGGCGCTTGACAGTTGGAACATGTTATTTGAAGTAACCGAGATTGGGCCTCCATTTCTGTCCAGTAGTAGCCAAGGCGTTGCAAATGGCGATAGAGTGTTATTACTAACAGTTTGCCCGCAGATCTCACCATGGACGCGGTTGAGTTGTTGTTGTGCTTCTCCCTCTATGAGACATCTTAAGAAGGAGCCGTATGGATTTCGATGATATAGCACCCCTCGAATCATGAAGAAATTATGAAAAGTTTTGATACTGACCTTTCCCTGGAAGAGTGAGATGTTAAGTTCTTGGATAATTGGTGTTCTCCATCATCATCTTAATATTTTTCGGGTTGTGAAACCCATGTTGAAGCCACGGTTTGTCTCTTTACTTTCAGGGTTTCCTCAAGACCTTCAAATTGCAGTTTCGATGCTAGCGTGCCTAGGATCGCGAGAAAGAGAGGGATATATCTTTGTATAACTGTTATACAAAGATTCCCTTTGGATTGCGAAATGCTGGTGCAACATATCAAAGAATGGTGGAGAAACTATTTGCGAAATGGATACACAAAACATTAGAGGTATATGTGGATGATATGTTGATCAAAAGTAAAGAAGTTAAAGACCATGTACAAGATTTGAAGGAGATTTTCGATCAAATGCGACATTTTAACATCAAAGTGAACCCTGATAAGTGTACTTTTGGAGTAACTTCATGGAAATTTTTGGGGTATATTGTGTCAAAAGAAGGAATACAAGTTGATCCAGAAAAGGTACAAGCAATTCGAGACATGTCGACGCCTTGCAATGTGATAAAGGATGTGCAAAAATTAAATGGACTCTTAGCCTCGCTGGGAAGATTCATCTCGCGATCCTCAGACAAGTTCAAACATTTTTTCGATATACTCAAGAAGGGAACAAAATTCAAGTGGACGGATGAATGTGAAAAGGCTTTTCAAGGAATTAAAGAACATTTAATGAACATAACTATCTTACAGAAAGCAAAGCCAGGAGAAGAACTATTTATTTATCTCGCAACAACCGCGCACGCGCTAAGTGTAGTATTGCTGCGAGTAGATGCAGGGGGTAGAAAAACCAATTTATTATATCAGCAAGATATTTAATTTTGCAGAGAGAAATTATTCAAAGATTGAAAAGTTAATTCTAGCATTGGTTCATGCAACTTTTAAACTTCGCATTTACTTTCAAGCACATAAGGTAAGAGTATTAACAAGAGTGCCAATTGAGTCAGTAATGAAGAATTCAAAAATATCAGGCAGAGTTGAAAGATGGAATGCACAAGTAGGTCACTTTGATATTAAATATGACATTTTATCTTCGCCAAAGTCACAAGTTATAGCAGATTTCTTAGCTGAGTTTCCTTTAGAAGATGACGAAGCAGTGGAAGAAATGATGGATATAGAAGAAGAACATGGAGACCCAAGAGAACTATTAACAGAACCCAATAGGTGGGAGATTCACAATTGGTTATTCGCCAGATAAAAGGAGAATACACAACAAATGAACCATCCTTGAAGAAATACAAAAAACTTGTTGAAGAATTGTCTGCGAGAATTCCAAAAATAACATGGAGAAATATATCATGAAAGGACAATAGACTCGCAGATGCTTTTGCTTTTATATCAAGCATGATGACAAATCCAGCTGCGAGATGCATAAAAATTCAAACACTTTTGTTACCTTTGATAAACAAGGAGGAAGAAGAAACAGATGTGATGATGGTAGAAGTTGGCGAGGAAGAGCCAAAAAGCAATGTTATAGATTGGCGAGAAGATCTACATGCATACTTGGCGAGAGGAGAAACTCCAAGAAATAGATTAGAAACACATAAATTAAAAAGTAGGGCAACCAATTATGAGCTAAGAGATGGAGTATTATATCGCAAATCTTTTAATGGACCATCGCTAAGATGCTTAACGAGGGAAGAAGGACAAAAAGTGTTAAAAATACTGCACAGTGGCGATGCTGGTAATCACATTAAGGGAAGATATTTGGCATATAAAAAAAAAATTCAAGGCTATTACTAGCCATATATGCATGAAGATGCAAAGAAACTCTCAAGGCGTTGTGAAGACTGTCAGCGATATGGAAAAAGGATACATGCCCCAGGAGCACCATTATCATCTTCCACAAGTGTATGGCCTTTTGGGAAGTGGGGTTTAGATATTGTGGGACCATTTGTACCTGGTTTAGGGAAAATAAGATATTTAATTGTTGCTACAGATTATTTCACAAAATGGGGAGAAGTGAAGGCAGTAAAACATATTCGCAATAAAGATATCTTCACATTCATATTTGAAAATATAATTTGTAGATTTAGAATTCCATCACAGTTGGTATCTGATAATGGAAAACAGTTTGAAGGGCAGAATATAGAATTACTACTTAATGCATTTAAGATAAAATGTGGAAAATCTACTCCTTTATACCCACAAGCTAATGGTCAGGCTGAAGCGACTAATAAGACAATCACAAACATCTTAAAAAGAAACTAAAGGGATACCACATGGCATGGTGTGAGCAGGTGCATAACGCAATATGGGCTTACAATACAACTAGACGAGAAGCTACTGGAATGTCACCTTTTTGTTTGACATATGGGGTTGAAGCTGTGTTACCAACAGAAGTCTCTATTCCTACAACAAAAAGAGAGGTTTGGGAGAAGAATCTTAATACTAGTATGATTCTAAGAGAACTTGATGAAGTAGAAGAGAAGAGAGAAAAAGCATTACAACATATGGAAAATTACCAGCGAAGGTTGGCTCGCGAATATAACAAACAAGTTAAGAAACGAGAGTTTCAACCATGCGATTTAGTTTTGCGAGAAACACCATAGTACCAGCGAGAGCGTGGTGGAAAGTTGGCGAGAAAATGGGATGGACCATATATCATTAAGGAGATAGTTGGAACATAGGCATATAGGTTGGTAGATCCAGAGGGCAGAAATGTTGGTCAAAGACTTGGAAGGCCATGGAACAGATTATATTTAAAAAGGTCTTATCAGTAACAAATTTTTAATGAAACAACAAAGAAATGGGAAAACAAATTTTACAGCTGCGAGTTTATTCGCAAGATTATTCAAGATTACTTGAAGAACAAAAGATTGCGATATTCGCAAAAGAAACAAAGAACGGGACGAACCTTTATGGCGTACACCCTAGTTCGCGGATACAATTTCGCAAGAGGCAAATGTAAGACCTAAAGTACGTCATATAAAGGGGTATCTCTTTACATGACTCGGGGATAAGGTTATACCGCTGCTGGAACCTGGGTCATGTAGATGTTGGGGTTAAATAAAACCTATCCAGAAGAGGTACCTTGGATTTCCAACTATATAAGGTTATTCCCTGGTTGGACGTCTGAGGACCTCTTCTAAGGAGTGCAGAGTATGACTAAGGCGCCGAGGTACACGGTTGATCCAAGGATGCCCGGGACGGACGAACCTACCCTGGACATTCTTGGTAAGTCTTACCTAGGATGCACTCGGCCTAAAGAAAACCCCACTTAGGGTGCAGTCTTGTAACTATAAGCCATATAGGCATAAAGGAAAAGAGGCTGCGAAAACAACTGGTTGTTGGTAAATCCGGATGGGAGGAGCTAGTCGTGTATGGCCGATGTGACCTCCTTGAAGGGGAAACTAGGGGGAAGATAAGGGCGGCATCCTCCATTAGGGAGCTGATAAGTGTCTTAATACGACAATTTCATGGGGCTTTATGATCGCAAGAACATTTTGGCCTGTCATATTATCGCGTGACAAAAATTATACAGAGGCAACAAGCCATAAGAGAAAAAGAAAAGATGAGATCAATGGGTTTTTACATGAAAGTGTAAAGATTTCCTGCGATTTCATCGCAAGACGGCAATGTCATAAGACTTTTTTCTCACAAGGGAACTTAGACTTGTCATATTGTCGCAGAGAAATTTACAAAATACTGATAAGACAAGATCAATGGGTCAATACATGAAAATTTAAGGGCGTCCTGCGATTTTGTCGCAGAAAGAAATTTGGCAAAATAAGACCTTTAACTAGGAAGGCAAAATAAGACCAACAAAATAATTTCAATCATTAACTATTCTCTCAAAGATTTGTTAATTGCAGGAAAATCTATGAGAAACAAGATTCCTTCAGAATTTTTTTCAGAAACGTCATTCAGAATCACATAACAGAGTTATTAGAATAAATTATCGCAGTAATATTCATCAAATCGCAAACTTATTTATCAGCTCGCAAAAAGAAGGCATGCGAAGTAATTAATTGTTTCAGGAAAGATAATGAGGGGCAAGTAACGGAGTTAATAAAAAAAATATCATTATCTTTCCTTAAGAGTATTCAAAATAAAGGTTGAAATCCAAAGTTGCATAAAGGTACATTGCTCGCAAGAAAACGGAAGAAAAAAAGAAAAAAGAAAATAAAATTCAAGCTTCAGCGTTGGTCTCGCCAGATTCATTCTCTTTGCTAGTGTTATCAGCTCCACCAACATTCTTTTCATTACGATTAATTCGAGATTCTTCTTCTTCTTCTTCTTCTATTGGGTCTTCTTGAGGAATATTTTCTTCTCCACTTGAATATTCTAGATCCTTATCCATAGGAAGAGGAACTTCATCATCATCTACTTCTAGAGGAATAACGGATACAGGGGGAAGAGACTGAGATATTAGAACATCATTCACAAGGACTTCAGCGCTAAGGTGAACCTTGCGAAGGAAACCTCTGTCACGGTTTCTAATTTCTATATTCTTGAAATATTCAAGATAATCATATCTTCTCTCTGCCTGGTCGCGAGATTTTACAAGATCAGAAGTGAGAATCATGTTTTCTTTGCGAACTTTATCCAATTTATCGGTCAGATCAGAAATGGTAGAGTGAAGACTTCTTTCAGATTCTGCGAGAAACAAAAATGATAAGAAAATATTCAGATGAAGTATAGATGAGAAATTAAATAAGAAAAATTAATAGTCAAGATATTCAAAATGACTACCTTCTTTTTGTGAAGTTAAATTTTGAATTAATGATAAGCAACAATTCTCCCTTTGATTCATGGCATCGTCAAATTTATCCCCAACTATACCCTTCAGGCGAGACTTTATATTTTCTTCTTTGGAAAGGAGGTATGAATTTTCCTTTGCGAGTAAAGAATAAGATTCTTTTAGTTGGGAATACTGGTCTTGAAGCTTGATAGCCTATAAACTAAGAGTTAATCTACCTTTGATAAGTTTATCCTTCTCAGCGGCAGCTGATTCAGTTATTTCCTTAAGCTCATTCTTAAGAGAACGAAGAGATTGCTCTTGATTATCACATATTCTCTGGAGATTACTCAATTATTGCGAAGAAGTCGCCATCAAGCTTGAAAAATTATGCTTTTCTTGAGATAAAGTTCTATTTTCTCCTGATAAAGAATCCGTCGCCAAATTAGCCTTGATTAACAAATATGAGAGGCGAGCATTCTCGATACTTAATAAATTTTGGCTTTGCGATAATTGATTATTCTTATTAGTAAGATTATCTATTTGATCGATTGAGTACGTGTAGAGATTATCTAATCTATTAAACTGGTCCATCCAAGAATCTTTTTCAATACGAGCTTCTTCAGCGATAGACTCAAATTTAAGTCTTTCAATAAATCGATTCTGACTTAAAACTAAATATACAAGCCAAGGATTTAAGAAAGAAGCTTAAGTACAGAGAAGATGAAAATTTGCTAGAACAGAAGAAAAAAAAAAAACAGAGGCAGGAAAATTATACCTTTCAGCTCGTTATTTCTTCTGCGAAGATTCTCGCAATCAAGTGAAGAGTTGCGAAGCTTATGATTAAGAGTATCACATTCTGAAATTTTGTCTTAGAGGTCTCTCTTTAGAGCTTCAACTTTATTTTCTAAAGACGATCGCGAGACAGTGCGGTCAGGACCAAAATATTTGACTAAAGTATCGCAAACAACATGTTTGAAAGGATTAATAGATGATTTTCTGGCATCATCTAAAATGTTAGATAAAACTCCAAAAACATCATCAACCCCTATTGGTATTTCTCTGGGTAAGGGAAGAGGTGTAGAAGGTGAAGTGGTAATGATGGAGAGTTGGAAATTTGAGTTATTTGCAATGGTTGCATCATCAGAAGAAGGAGTATTTGGGAAGGTAACAGTTGAAGGTAACAAAGGGCTGGAGGGAGTTTCATTGACAGCGGCTTTGGAAACCTCATTTGTTAAAGGGTCAGTGGAGAAAGGGATGCTAGTGGCGATGTTTTCGCAAGAAGAAGGAGGTTCCACTTGCGAAGCTATGGGAACTTCTCTCTCAGATGTCAGTTTGGGAATGATAATATTAGCCTAAAGAGTCTTAACCTAGCGATATCGTTTGCGAGGTTTAGCGATGTTCTCGTCATTCTGCGAGTAATAACTTAGATAAGAAACAGAGGCAACAATATTGTTAAGAATAAGTAAAAATGTTTCTTACTACCTTATGACTCGCATGATTCCTTTTCTTCTCAACTAGTTTCCTATGAAGACTAGGGTTTTAAATTACGGATTGGGCGTTAGTTCCACTGAAGAGAAAAACACAATATATGAATCATGAAGAATCAAATAGAAAAGACTAATAAAATATGAGTAAACATGATAAGTGAAATGGAATTTAGTAATGTCATAAAAACACATACCTTGAAGATTTCATTAAATCAGTAGCAGGTAAATATGAAGAAGAAGAAAAGTTGCAGACGGAAAAACGAAAAAACAAAAGGGCGAAGAAGAAAATTGGTTTTGTAACCAAATCCTACCTTTTATAGGAAAATAGAGGTGACCCGTTGAGTAGACATGTGTCAGTAAAAAAGAATAATTTATGACACGTGTAGGCGGTTAAGCTAAATTCTCGGAGTTTTGTCGAGGAGAAAACATGGAAACAAAAGAAGTTGCGAGTGTTATGAAAAGTTGAAGATTCTCATATCCTCTCCACTTTGCGAAGAAGAAATGAGAAGAGGCAAGATGTAGGATCAGAATATCACTACAATAATAATCCTATGAGATTAACAACACTTCTACGAGCATAACCGCAAGCTCTTCAACAACACTTTGCGAGCGTCACAGAATATCTTAAAGAATGACATAATGGCTGATGATTGAAGAAACACGAGAAGAGCATGATTTCCCTACGATGGTTACAAAGCTTGCGGTAATAAACATTATAACTGTTACGATAAGATCGCAGAGTAGATCCGAAATGAAAGGAAAACTTAGATGTCATCCACTATGTAATTTCCTATATAAAGGGTTCCTATAGATTCAAGGAAGGATGATGTATTTTTGAGAGTTGAGAAAGTCTTGAGGAGAGAGAAACTTTGAGAGAATAGTTGTGTTCTTGATTTCTTCTACTTCTGTAAAACATTTCTGAGAATTAAATGATAAAGAGTCTTTTTTAATCTTTAAGTATGAGTTGATTATTATGAAATCTTAACAAGGGTGTAGTGTTGGATTTCCTGCAACTACAGTATTAATAGTTTTTCCACTAAAATTGACAAAGGGGGGGATTGTTAGAGCACTGCTCGGTCAAACTCGCATGCGTTGCTATCTCAAGCATGTTTGTCAATCTTAGTGATCAAAACTATATATTCTTGATTTCTAGTCTACTATAGCTAAGGTCTTGGACTAGGATAAAAAGTATATTTGAGCTCAAGAACTCCATGGCGATCATCATACAAGACGAAGGACTACTCAAGGAACCAGTGGATCTTCATCGACTAAAAGGTATGTGGAGACTTGAACTTATCTATCACTCAAAAGTCTATCTACTTTATCTCTTATCTTGAGACAAAAGTCGTTTTACTATATACACTAAAAATATGCACATGCGATATGTCGAGCTGAGTATATTTCTCTTATCTATTTCTCGAAATGGGTGTTGGTAAAGCTTTCGCTTTAGCCAAGTTCATCTTTTCCTAGTGACGAAAGTCATGTTATGTTTCAATCACTTTGGAAATTGCTCTGATGAAAACTAGTTCGTGAATAACAACTATATGACGTCCTCTGAGAATGTTTCAATGATTGAAATGAGAGTTTAGACTATATAACCATTATGGGATATAAACATTGTTGTGGAAACACATATATGTATAAGTCCTTAACACTTGAACCGAAGTTTGCGAACTTTGTTGATCAAGTAGAACCGGAACGTGAGTGAAAGGCAACTCAGTCCGCGAACTGGCGTAAGTTCTCAAACCCGAGAATATCTACTGAAGTTGAAGCTCAGGTGCAGTCCGCGAACCCAGTCCGCGAACAGACGGAAGTTCTCATCCCTAGAAATTCTGCTGGAGTGTATTAACTTCAAACGGTTAGCTTGAGTTCGCGAACTCAAGAGGTTATGTCTGAAAATGTTATTCGTGAACTTATTCTAAATTACTAAGGAATGCTTTTGCAAACCATGGCTTTATAGTTCATAATTAATGATTCGAGTGAATTACATCGTTTTTGATTCAATTGTGTCTCTTGTAGTACTTGAGATCTCATAGCAATTGAACAACTCTCTAACTAGTACATTTGAGTCATTTGGACTAGTTATGGTGAAGAAGAATATGGTTGATATGAAAGTAATCATTTGGCTAACCATTTGGTTGACTAATATTGAACCAACCATTGTACATGTTTGGGTACGGTTACACAAACCCAAAACTTCAAGTACATGTGTGTATGGCAAGCTAAGTTTTTGATCTAACGGTTGAGAGATATTAGCTTGTATCTATTCAGGTTTTCATATAATGGTGAATATTGAATGCTTTGTTAGCAAGCTAACATTGATTGCAAACCCTGATTTGAAAGACTATATAAGGAGAACTCTAGGCATTGAAAAAACTAATCCCCACACACCTTTCTTGTGTGATACTATTTTTCTCTAAGCTAGAGTCGATCTCCATTAACCCTTGAGTTTTCTCTCTAAATTCGAGTTAACGACTTAAAGACTTCACTAGGATTATGAAGCCAGACCGATACTACTTTTCTTGTAGTTATGTGATCTGATCTTGCTATTTCTATCGTACGAGTACAATTGTAATAATTGGCTTGAGATTTCTATCTCCGATAGGCAAGATAAAAGTAGTCACAAACATCTTCGTCTCATTATTTGTGATTCCTCAATAATCTTCTTCGCTGCCCCGATTAAGTTTATTGTGAGGTGATTGATGAAATTGAGCTGTTCTTCGGGAATATAAGTCTGGTTTTATCGATTGGTTCCTGTTCACCTTGATTTATCAAAAGACGGAACAAAACTCATAGGTTTATTCGTGGGAGACGGATTTATCTATTACCTGTAGACTTTTCTGTGTGAGACAGATTTGTTTGCTAAAGTCTTCGACTTTGGGTCGTAGCAACTCTTGGTTGTGGGTGAGATCAGCTAAGGGAATCAAGTGCGCCGTATCCTGATGGTATCAGACGCGTAGGAGCATAACTATACCTTGGATCAGTGTGAGATTAGTTGGGGTTCAACTACAGTCCATACCGAAGTTAATTTGGAGTAGGCTAGTGTCTGTAGCGGATTAATACAGTGTATGTTTAATCTGGACTAGGTCCCTGGGTTTTTCTGCATTTGCGGTTTCCTCGTTAACAAAATTTCTGGTGTTTGTGTTATTTATTTTCCGCATTATATTTTGTTATATAATTGAAATAATACAGGTTGTGCGTTGTTCAATCGATTAGAATATCCGACCTTATTGGTTGTTGATTTAAATCGCTTGACACTTGGATATTGGTCTTTGGTACCATCCAAGTTATCTCTCTTTGATTAGACTCGCGAATCTTATTTGCTTGAGTAAATAAAATCGAGAGATTGAGATAATAACTCCTTGAGATATTTTCTATTAATTGAGTCTTGTTGATTCTCTAGAAAACAACTCGGAGTTGTCCATACAGACTGTTAATCGAAATATTGGGTGAGGTTGTTAGACCCCCGCATTTTCAGTAGCAATATATACATCAATCTTGATATTCCTTCATAAGACATCCCAACCAATTTGGAAGAAAAAATTGATCTACTTGTTTCTACTAGAAACTCTTTTTTTATTTTGTAGGTTCCACCATATGTCTAGCAGCCTGCACAGATGAGATGTATAAACCTTCCTCCAGGTTGACATGTCCTTATTGTTCTCTCATAGGTCATTATTTATCAAAATGTTTCAAGTACAAACATAAGATAAGATATGTCAACAAACTTCAACGAAGAGCAAGTCGATTAGCTAACAAGCTCAGAAGTGTTCAGGAATTGACTGAGGTATGTAAACGCATCTCCTCTTCAAAGAAGTTAGTTTCCAAAAAAAGGACTAGATCATTAAAAAGAAATGTATGGTCTAAACACTATATGAAACAGGGTTCTATGAATTCCTTCCGAAAAGGATATGGTGGAAAAATTATTGTTCACCCCAGCACAACCAAAATTGTGTTGGTTTGTGCATCTTGTCTCATGTGCCTGATCAAAAGTGACAAGATTTTGCACACCTCGTGCTTTAGGAAAAGAAAATTCTTTTAGATTGTTTTTATTTTCCTTTTTCTTATTTTTGCTCTGTGAGCATCGTAAAGTCTGGAATTCATGCCGCTTTTCATATCTATTTGATATTGGAAAGGACTTTCCTGTTTATTTAATAAAAGAGGGTTAAAATAGACAATTATGTTTTTTTTAGGGTATTAGTTGTTCGTACGTGAATCCTTTAAGTGTATAAAGGTTCCATAAACCTACATTCCTTTTGTGATTTCCTCTCACAATTCTGCTCTAATGGATACTTCAAGCATTATGTCAACTGATAGAAAAGATTTTAATATGATTGTTAAGCCATCAATCATGAAGGAAAAGGATAAATCTCCGTTACCTCCAACTTTGAAAAGAAAAAGAAGGAATGTGAGGAAGCCAAGAGCGGTTCCTTCAAATTCTCAAAAGTTTTATGATGTTCTGGAAGAGTTGAAGGAAACAAGGAAGGAAATTCAGAAAATAAAGGCTTTTGTGTTTAAGACTCTTGAAATTCAGAAGGCCCTGGTTCGGCATCAGTCAAGAAGGTTTGTTGATATCAACTCTTATCTTCATGAACCTTATGTACTAATAGCTGTTGATGACAAGGAGTTTGGGGACGATAAAGAATTTTTCAAAGGTCTTAATGTCTTGGAAACTTCTTATGAGAATTTATTCTTGTGTTTTTTAAGAAGGATAACTAGGGTTTGAATAGCCATTATTGTGATTACACATAGATATTTTCAGCGATTTTCATCTTGCAATGTTTTTAGATTTATTTGTTTAAATTCTAAAGTTTATTTGGAAGATGATCTTGCAGTATTAATATTTATGGTTTTATATATTGCAACTTTTCATGGGATATGTATGTTTACTTCAGTGAACTATGATTGTCCCTTATGTGATCAAAAGTTAAGTCTTTCATATGTCAGTATGCAAGTATTGATAAAAGATTGAATGAACTTTTGACAAACAAAAGTCATTATGAAAATATTGATGGAGGAAAGGATGAACTTTTGTTTACAAAGATTAAAGTCTATTATATGTCATTGTGCAAATAGTGATGAAAAATAGAATGAATTTTTGTTTATTCCGCAGTATTGATCTTCCCTGATCCATATCTTTAGGTAAATACTGTGCGGCTCCGTAAGTTTTCTTATGTTAGCATTTACGATTAAATTAATCATGGGTTCTCTTGTGGTTAATCTAATTGAGATTTTTGGATACAAATTCATATTTTCATGTGATTTGTGAATATCCAAAGAAATCCTTCTTTTCTTGTGAAAGTAAGGTCGCTTTTGTTATTCTTTCAGGAATGACATTTTATGGGGGAGATTTCTTAATTAAACTTGTGCTTTATTTCCAAATCTTTGTGGGGAGTGTGGTTGTGGAATGTTTTAGGGGTTATCTAGTATCTTTATAAACTCCTTGATGAATGCATTTAGTTTCGGCTATATGATTGCATCTAAAAAAAGTTGATATGTGCTTTTATTTTGGTCATGAAGTGTCTCTATGGAAATTTCATTAGGATCCCACTAATTTTCGTACCTTTGCCAATTTTATTGACAAAAAGGGGGATAATTAATGTTTAGTTCACACTACAAATACATATGGTTTTCGGATCATTATGTAAGGGGGAGTGGTTTTCATGTGAGATGGAGTATTGACTAAGGGAGAGTGATACATATCACCATAGTATTGTTGTCAAAGTTGTGATACAATCGAACTCTGATGTTGTGTAATAATACTATGACACTGATTGAGAGCTATTGTTTTCTCATTGTTATGGCTACGGATTTTCAACAATGATGATGCTGAATTGAATATCTTTGGAATCATTAGAGTACTTGGAAGTGACGAAGATTTTGAGTAATGTTAAAGAACCAAGGAGATCAAGTATTTGGTTGAGAAGCTATAAAGTTTATTAATTTTGTATTCCATATGTATTGATAGTTTTGTCTCTAAAATTTACAATGGGGGAGATTGTTAGAGCATTGCTCGATCAAAACTAAGCCTTGATTTCTAATCTACTTATAGCTAAGTCTCGGATTAGTGTAGTTGAGCCTTAGACTCCACGGCGTTCATCGAATGAAGACGAAAAACTACTCAAGGGAACTTGTGGAACTTCATCAACAAAGAGGTATGTGGAAACTTGAACTTATATATCACTCAAAAGTCTATCTGTTCTAGCCGAGTTCAACTCACTTATCTATGCCTCGAAATATGTGTTGGTAAGCTTTCGCTTTGGCCAAGTTCATCTTTACTAGTAACGAAAGTCATGTTGATTATTTCAATAACTTGAAAATCGCTTTGATGAAAAATAGTTTGTGAATAACAACTATATAACATCCTCTAAGAAAGTTTCAATGATTAAAATGAGAGTTTAGAAAAGTAACCATGTTTGGATATAAACATAGTATGTTCTCACTTTTGTGTCAAAGTAAAAACCGGGAACCTAAAGTATGCGTACCCATATGCGTACCGGTGGTTGTTGGAAACTCGGGCAAGTATGGCGGAAAGATTGTTAGAGCATGCTCAATTGAACCCACCAAGCACTGGTATGTCAAGTTTGGTTATCATATTTAGTGAAGCAAAACTCATTTAAGAGTCGCTTGATTTAAATGTACTAGAGTCAACTTCGTATAGGTTAGCTTGAAAGTATTAGGGTGAGACATTACAATTATTGCGAAGACTTGAAGAAGTGAAGAAGTGCGGAGCTACAACGACAACATAATCCTTCCACTTGAGGTTAGTGAAATTTGACTTGAACTGTTTCATTCCCTAACGTATCTTTTAAGTCGTGCATATTGAAAACATAAAACTGCGAAACATGAACACTCTATATAGACAAAGTATTAAGGAATACAATATGAAGTTTTTTTCTTAACCATTAAACTTTGTATATAAGACATAGACATAACCGTATGAATTCTATTGTGATTATGTATGGGTATGAGGTGAGGATGTCATCCTAGGGAACAATGTTTACATGTGTTCTAAGGAAGTAAGTTCATGATATGTGTTGTGAACGAAAGAAAGGAAATTGGGGTTGTTCTTCGTCATATCTTATGAACGACTAATATGTGTGATTAGTATAACCGCTCACGACTTGTTTGTGTTCTTGGTAAAACTATTCACACGAGGTCTGACTTATGTATTTGTATGACTTTTATTAGTGAAACCGATCTTAAGTAATCACCTGGGGTATGATCGGGTTGTGTATGTCTGAAATTATTACTGGGAAGAGGGGAACTGATCCTAGTAAGAGGTGCAGTGCATCACAAGGGGAATCGATCCTTGTATGAGGTGCAACAAGGTTTATCGAAGAAAGGGGAACCGATCCTATGAACATGTGCAACACGTTTTTGGGAAGGGGGAACCGATCCTATGGACATGTGCTGTGTATACAAGTTAGATACCAAATATATGTGGGGAACCGATCATAGTACCTAGTCAGCCGTATCTTTGGTAAGCTAGTGTAACTTTGCACAATACTCACATGGAGGTAGCACCAAAACTTATTTTGATAGAACCATAAACCCATGAGTTGTGATTGAGTGGTACTTGATCAATCACATAGTTCTTGAAAGTAAGATGAACCAATTCTAAACTTGTTTGGAAGTGTGGTAAATCGGTTTCAAGTGAGCAAGCATGGAAAAGACTTGCAAGAGTAAGATGTCGTCACTCTTTGAGCACGGTGCATTAATTCTTATTCTATTTTGTTTAAAGATATTTCTTAACGGCTAAGAAGGAAGTAAATCCCAAGATCGAATTTAAATAAGTTTAAGAATCTTTTTAATTAAGGGTTTTTAATTATATATGGAAAATAAGAATTAGTAATGTGCATTTGCTAATTAAAGATTTTCCAAGGAGATTTCGATCATTATTTTTGGACAGTGCGTTCACGGGAATTATGAAAACCGAATTTGGTGGAGTATTTTCGGTTTTGGAAATTCCTTGGTGTCCAAACTTCCTTGTGTATAAATACTTTGAGTTTGCATGTCGAGCAAACTAATCCTGCGTAACCTAGACTTATTCTTTTGTCTTTTTTACTGGTGAATCCGCCTATCGGGGATGAGAGTAATCCAATTAGGTGAAATCTCTTACGGACGCTCAATTTAAAGTCTTCTTTGAGATTGAGAAGCTCTAGCGCGACCCGTTGGAGGAAAACTAGATATTGCGATTTATCTTTAGTTTTCGTATTGATTTGATTGACTAACAATGGTTGAACTTTGATTGCACCTAGTTTGTTTATGCTTAAGAATCTTATCTTCTGATATAAAATTCACTCAAACTAGTTCAAGGTTTCGACAGGGATCTTTAGACTGTTGTTAACAGACTCCGTTCTGATATAAAATATTGTGATAATCTATTGTTAACAGACTCCGTTCTGTGTATGATTGATCACAAGAGATTCAAGTAGTTGTGTGCAGGTGTTTATTGAAGATCTAAGAAAATTTGAAGACAAAGAAGATATTGAAGATTTATAACTTGGCTTTTACAATCTTTGGTGTGCACAATACTTGTTTGGGAAAAGAGGATCCAATTAATAATCGGTTTATCCTTGTGGTAGATTAGATTGATTAATTGAGGAAGATTGGCATCAACACATATCACTTGGTTGAAGAGTGTTGTTGGCTTAATCTTAATGATTACCTTTGGGTGATTTAACATAAGATAGATCTGGAACCTGGCAAAGGAGTTTATGTTAAGATAAACCAGAGAACCTTTGCGCAACTCATATCACTTGGTTGAAGAGAGTTGATACCAAACATATTTGTTGTTCCTTTACTGTTTGCAATACGAACCAAAGGAATTGGTCCAAGTACGTGACTTGTTTACAGGTTGGAGGCGTGGGAATACAGATGGAAATAGGTCAACTATAGGTTTAGTTGCTTGGTATCAACTATACGAAGTTGGTTTATTTTGTATAGCAGCTTAATCCTGAGAGTATTCAATTCTGGACTAGGTCTCGGGGTTTTTCTGCATTTGTGGTTTCCTCGTTAACAAAATCTTGCTGTGTCATTTACTTTATATTTCCGCATTATAATTGTTTTATTATAATTAAAGTAAATTGCACAAACGTTAATTCCTATTTACTTGATATGTGAATCCTATTGAGTTTGGTTAAGTCTGAACGTTTATATCAAGTTAACACACTTTGTTGTTGTATTGTCTCGATCTCATATCCATAGACGATGATACAAAATGTGAACCGATTTGTTGTATTGTCTCAACTCAGTCCATATACAATCACTTTCGGGGAAAGGACTTATAGGAAGGAAAAGTTATAGCTTGAGGTATAATTGGGGTACCCTTGCCTTATCAAAGTTCATGTCCGTGAATTTCTGCTGGAGTTTGGAAGTGTGAATTGGTATGCGCACCCGTACGTGTACTGGCGTAACCAAACTCGGTCCGACCACTTAGGTATGCGTACCCATTTGGGTATTTAAGTAGGTTACTTTCTAAAATCGGTTTGTTCATGAACTAAAAGATTAATATATAATAAGGAATGCAATATTTGCAAACCGTGGCTATAATGTTCATGAATTGATTCGAGTGAATCAAAATCGATTTTGCTTCAATTGTGTCTTGTATACTTCTATAAGATCTAAGCAATTGAAAAACTATCTTAACTAGTTCATTTGAGTCACTTGAACTAGTTAATGGTGAAGATGAATAAGGTTGACATGAAATTGCTCATATGGCTAACCATTGGTTAGCTGTTGTTGAACCAACTAAGTGTACACGTTTTGGTACGATTACCCAAACCTAAATGAAAGTGTATTTCATTTGTGTATAACAAGCTAAGTTCAATCTAACAGTTGAAAGATATTATCTTGAATCTAATCAGGTTTTCATCCAACGGTTAACATTGAATGCTTTTGTTAGAGCATTGCTCGGTTGAGTCATATTTTAGTGAACCAAAACTCATTTAAGAGTCTCTTAATTTAAATATACTAGAGTCAACTTCGTATAGGTTAGCTTGAAAGTATTAGGATGATACATTACAAGTATTGCAAAGACTTGAAGAAGTGAAGAAGTACAGAGCTACAACGAAAACATCATCCTTCCACTTGAGGTTAGTGATATTTGACTTGAACTGTTTCATTCCCTAACGTATCTTTCAAGTCGTGCATATTGAAAACATAAAACTTCGAAGCATGAACACTCTAGATAGACATAGTATTAAGGAATACAATATGAAGTTTCTTGCTTAACCATTAAACTTTGTATATAAGACATCGACATAATCGTATGAATGCTATTGTGATTATGTATGGGTATGAGGTGAGGATTTCATCCTAGGAAACAATATTTTTACATGTTTTTTAAGAAAGTAAGTTCATGATATGTGTTGTGAACCGAAAAGGAAATCGCCAGGCGTTATTGGGGATGTTCTTCATTGCATATCTTATGAATGACCAATATGTGTGATTTATATAACCGCTCATGACTTGTTTGTGTTCTTGGTAAAACTATTCACATGAGGCCTGACTTATGTATTGGTATGACTTTTATTAGTGAAACCGATCTTAAGTAATCACCTGGGGTATGATCGGGTTGTGAGTGTCCGAACTTAATACTGGGAGAATGGGAACCGATCCTAGTAAGAGGTGCAGTGCATCACAAGGGGAACCGATCCTTGTATGAGGTGCAGCAAGGTTTATGGAAGAAAGGGGAATCGATCCTATGAACATGCGCAACACGTTTTTGGGAAGGGGGAACCGATCCTATGGACATGTGCAATGCATACAAGTTAGATACCAAATATATGTCGGGAACCGATCCTAGTACCTAGTCAGCAATATCTTTGGTAAGCTAGTGTAACTATTCATAATACTCAAATGGAGGTAGAACCGAAACTTGTTTTGGTAGAACCATAAACCCATGAGTTGAGATTGAGTGGTACTTGATCAATCACATAGTTCTTGAAAGTAAGATGAACCAATTATAAACTTGTTTGGAAGTGTGGTAAATCGGTTTCAAGTGAGCAAGCATGGAAAAAATTTGCAAGAGTAAGATGTTGACACACTTTGAACACGGTGCATTAATGCTTAGTTTTTTATTCTATATTGTTCAAAGATATTCCTTAACGGCTAAGAAGGAAGTAAATCTCAAGATCAAATTTAAATAAGTTAAGAATCTTTTTAATTAAGGGTTTTTAATTATATATGGAAAATAAGAATTAGTAATGTGCATTTACTAGTTAAAGATTTTCCATGGAGATTTCGATCATATTTTTGGACAGTGCATTCACAGGAATTATGAAAACCGAATTTGGGTTAATTTGGAATAATATCTTGAGTATATTTTCGATTTTGGAAATTCCTTGGTGTCCAAACTTCCTTGTATATAAATACTTTGAGTTTGCATTTCTAGCAAACTAATCATGTGTAATATTAGACTTACTCTTTTGTCTTTGTTACTGGTGAAGCCGCCTATCGGAGAGGAGAGTAATTTAATTAGGTGAAATCTCTTACGACCGCTCAATTTAAAGTCTTCTTTGGGATTGAGAAGCTCTAGCGCGACCCATTGGTGGGAAACTAGATATTGCAGTTTATCTTTAGTTTTCGTATTGATTTGATTGACTAACGGTGGTTGAACTTTGATTGCACCTAGTTTTTTATGCTTGAGAATCTTCTTTTCTGATATAAGATTCACTCAAACTAGTTCAAGATTTCGACAGGGATCTTTAGACTGTTGTTAGGTCTAAAGATGATCTTATGATAATCCATTGTTAACATACTCTGTTTTGTGTATGATTGATCACAACAGATTCAAGTAGTTGTGTGCAGGTGTTTATTGAAGATCTAAGAAGATTTGAAGACAAAGAAGATATTGAAGATTTCTGACTTGGTTTTTACAATCTTTGGTGTGCACAATACTTGTTTGGGAAAAAGAGGATCCGACTATAATTGATTTATCCTTTTGGGTATTTTGATAGAATAGTTGAGGAGGATCAGCATCAATACGTTTCCTTGTGATTAAAGATATTGATTGGTTTAATCTTAACGATTGCCTTTGGGTGATTGAATATAAGATAGATCTTGGAACCTGGCAAAGGAGTTTATGTTAAGATAAACAAGGGAACCTTTACGCAACTCATATCACTCGGTTGAAGAGAGTTGATACCAAACCGATTTGTTGTTCTTTTACTGTTTGGAATACGAACCAAAGGAATTGGTCCAAGTACGTGACTTATTTACAAGTTGGAGGCGTGGGAATAGAGACGGAACTAGGTGAACTATAGGTTTAGTTGCTTGGTCTCAACTATACGAAGTTGGTTTATTTTGTATAGCGGCTTAATCCTGAGAATATTCAATTCTGGACTAGGTCCCGGGGTTTTTCTGCATTTGCGATTTCCTCGTTAACAAAATCTTGATGTGTCAATTACTTTATATTGCCGCATTATAATTGTTTATTAT
Organism: Papaver bracteatum; assembly: GCA_023529315.1. Classification (NCBI taxonomy): domain Eukaryota; kingdom Viridiplantae; phylum Streptophyta; class Magnoliopsida; order Ranunculales; family Papaveraceae; genus Papaver; species Papaver bracteatum. Next base: position 180,439 of record JAJJWX010000874.1, read on the forward strand.
AATTAAAGTAAATTGCACAAACGTTAATTCCTATTTACTTGATACGTGAATCCTATTAAGTTTGGTTAAGTCCGAACCTTTGAATCAAGTAAACACACTTTGTTGGTGTATTGTCTCGATCTTGTATCCATAGACGATCACACAAAGTGTGAACCGATTTGTTGTATTGTCTCGACTCAGTCCATATACAATCACTTTCGAGGAAAGGACTTATAGGAAGGAAAAGTAATAGCTTGAGGTATATTTGGGGTACCCTCGCCTTTTCAATTGGTATCAGAGTAGGCAAACACGAAAAGATCTCACAATCTATGTTTGGTGCGATCCATCCTATAAGAATGAACTCGAGTTCTCATGAATCGACTTCAATTAATGTACCACCAAGATTTGACGAAACAAACTATTTATGGTGAAAATATGATATGCGATATTTTCTTCAATCACGAGACTTTGATACTTGGCTATTAGTTGTCGATGGTTATATTCTTCCAAAGATAGAAAATTCGGATACTGAGCTTAAACACCTTGTAGATTGATTTTTCGAACGAAGGAAATGCACTATCTAAGCATAATTCAGATGGTTTGAATGCTATAATACATGCTATAAGCCGTGATCTACAACATCTTGTATCAACATGTCAAACTTCGAAAGAAGCTTGGGATAATCTTCAAATCGTGTTCGAAGGAAACACATCAGAGAAAGAAGCTAGACTTCAAACTATTACATCTGATTGGGAAAACCTTCGAATGGATGACAACGACACTTTTGAAGAGTTTCATCTTAAACTCTCTGAGATAATCAATGCATCTTTCTCTCTAGGAAAGACTATTTCTAAAAATATATAGTGTGCAAAATTCTCAGAATGTTCCCATCAAGATACGATTCTAAGAAGCATGCAATCATAGAGTAAAATGATCTCACAACTCTCTCATGAAGCACACTCGTTGGAAAGTTAAAGATCTTTGATCATGAATCACAGTCTATTCAAACTAAAGGATTTTCTTTTAAAGCTGAAAAAATTCCTAAAGTTCCAATGAAAAGGAATAGACAGTTGGATGATTCAGATGAAAAGATTGCAGGAAATTCTGATAATGAAATCGAAGAATCATTATCTTTGATCACTAGCTAGACAGTTTCGAGATCTCTTAAGGATAAGAAACAAGAGATTCATAAAGGATACTCACCAATCTTCTCGACCACATGATCGAGTTCATGTCAAAAAGGAACATGAAGAAGATGATGAATATCAGCCGCAATGCTTCATGTGTAAAGGGTTTGGTCATATTGCTAAAGACTGTCCCAATTGCACTAAATATACTGGAAGTAAGGCATTGGCTGTAACTCATGATGAGACCTTTGATTCATACAATTCTAAAGAAGAGGAAACAACTAATGTTGCATTAGTTTTCAATCTTATTTCTTCCTCCTCCATTAGTGATTTGCCCATTTTAATAATGGACATGTCTTCCGATGTTATTAAATTATCTAATGGTAAAGGGAAAGATAAGATAAGATGCAAAAACGGTCTCAAGAACAAAACTGCTAAGAGTTGCGTAGACAACCATAGTCAAGACACTTCGCTAGTTCGAGGTAACAAAAGGAGAATTTCTCATATGATTCTGGATCAAGAACACTCGGGTTGTTCAAAGTTCCATAATGAGAGAAAATCTCATACTAATACCACCTAATTGGTATTAGAATTCTTTCCTCACCATGTGTGCCATATTCGAGTGAGGAACAAGAAATCAAGGCACCCTTTGTGTAGATTATGGAAATAAAATCTAGTAATTGAAAATATTTGATATATTTGTGTAGATATATTATATTTTCGGAAATATGATAAATATAAAGAGATCTTTTTCGTTTTGTGATCTTTCCTTGTCCGAACCATGAGTCTGGATCAAACATCTTTGCATGAAAAGATGATAGATCAGAATGATCATACTAAGAATAAGTCAAGGGCTTCTCTTGAGATTAGGAGTAAAATCAAAAAGGGAGATTGGCTTAGAAAAAAGGAAAGAGAGAATACGCTGAAGAAATATCAGTGTATTGAGGCATTTACACTCTTTTGTGTTCAATCAAAGACAAAACTACATGCTCTTGCAGAGTCCTTATCGAAAATTTCTCACCCGCAAGAGGTTTTGGTTAAGCAACAAGGTTTTCTACTTGAAGCAATTCACAAGCTGAAGAACGAAAATAGAAACCTACCTTCATGTGGCATTGATATGAAGGACTGAGTTGTACTAGAAAAATAGACATCAATTTTTGATTGCTTTCATTGATTGTATAAGTCTATTGAATAAAATTATTTGATTTATAAATTTTCTTGTGATAGTTTTTGATTTACATAGACGGTACTTTAATGCTTTATTTATTTGCTATGTATGTGTATGAGATGTTTGATTTCAGTTTTATTACCTTGATATTCGATCTCATAATATGTTGTGTACCCTTATGGTTTGGGTGACTTTTTGATTTAGTAGGATTAAGTTCTAGCCCAAGTTGGTAGGCTTTATGAAAGGATCATGAGGGATTCCTGTAGATACAATATGTGAAAAAGTCACAATATGTTGAATCGGTTTTGGTTTAGCATATGTGTTTCGACGGTTTTCAACTTTTGCTTACAATTGTTAAAACCGATTTTCAACCTTTCTCTGGTAAAGGTTGGTTGTTGTTATTCTTTTGTTTTTGGCATGAGAATGACAACATAATGGTATTTCGATATCAATTCTCCCGGAAGAAGAAATTGATGGAATCATATTTGGAGAAGTTGGATGCGAAATTGAGGTAACAATCTTGTTAGTTAATTATTTTCCTATTTTAAGATAAGCCTATTTTTATTTGATATATATATATTGCTTTTGCTTAAAAAAAATTGTTGGTACAATTTATGTGTTTATTCCATTATGTATGTATGGATGTGTGTGTGATTCAATTATTTCCGGTTAAGTAAAACTTTTGTTATCTTACTTTGATATCATTAGTTTAGGCTTACAAAATTTGGTGCAATTGCGGTGCTTTAATGTCTATGTTAATTCAATTGCTTCCTGTTAAGTAAAAAAATTATTATTTTTCTTTATTGTGTAGTATCAATTGTTTAAGCTTACAAAATTTCGGTGCAATAGTGAAACTTTGATTTATGTGTGTTGTTTCAATTGCATCCGGTTGAGGTGAATAATAATGCAAGTTGATTTATTGGTTTGTATGAATTATTTATGGCTTAACGAATGAACATGTTGACGGGACGAGTTGTTTAGTCCAATTATCAAAGTGGGGGTTTTGGTTATTCAAGTCTAGCCGAAAGCCTAAACAATGAAATGCTAGTTAACTAACCTAGTATTTGGATTGTTTGAAATCTAAAGGTCTAATATATATGGATAAAATGAAGTTTATCTTTGTTTTGGTTAGAACCTGATGAGAAAAATGGAGTTTATCTTTGTTTTGGTCTTATCGAATGAAGCAGTTTGTATTTATACAATCGGTTTAGCAAAGGAACTAAGTTGCTTAGTTGATTTTTGGTTTGATAAACTAGTTGGAAAAATTGCTTCGGGCAATTGTTTCCATGATAACATATCAAAACGTGATTACTTTCTAGTTTCGGTTTTGATATTGGTTATCAAAAATGGTATGTGGAACCCTCGTGCTTGACTCAACAGGTTGCAAGTCTATTTTGAGATTTGTAAGATCCTTTTCGTGTTATCTTTTATTTGTTTTCTTCTTTGTCATTTTTGTGACAAAAAGGGGGAGAAATATATGAAGTAAACAACTGATGCTGGTATCAATTTATGGTTGATTGGTGTCACTAGGGAAGATGACAATGGTGCTTGAACGTTTATCTAACGAATGAGGAAAAGCATATACTAAGGGGGAGTAACATATCAAATGATTGGGATAACAAAGATGTGCGAAATATATCTCACCTTTAGGGGGAGTATGAGCTTTGTTATTATAATGCCGCTGCTGCATTTTAAGGATTGAATTAATGCAGGTTATGTTCTGTTGAATTCGGGAATCGAGCGTATGCGTAATAAATTCTTGTAATTTGTTTATCCATATGATTGTAAGAGTTTTGTCACTAAAATTGACAAAGGGGGAGATTGTTAGAGCATTGCTCGGTTGAACCCACCAAGCATTGGTATGTCAAGTTTGGTTGTCATATTTTAGTGAACCAAAACTCATTTAAGAGTCGCTTGATTTAAATATACTAGAGTCAACTTCGTTTAGGTTATCTTGAAAGTATTAGGATGAGACAATACAAGTATTGCAAAGACTTGAGGAAGTGAAGAAGTACGGAGCTACAATGACAACATCATCCTTCCACTTAAGGTTAGTGATATTTGACTTGAACTGTTTCATTCCCTAACGTATCTTTCAAGTCGTGCATATTGAAAACATAAAACTGCGAAGCATGAACACTCTAGATATACATAGTATTAAGGAATACAATATGAAATTTCTTGCTTAACCATTAAACTTTGTATATAAGACATCGACATAATCGAATGAATGCTATTGTGATTATGTATGGGTATGAGGTGAGGATTTCATCTTAGGAAACATTGTTTTTACATGTGTTTTAAGAAAGTAAGTTCATGATATGTGTTGTGAACCGAAAAGGAATTCGCCAGGCGTTATTGGGGCTGTTCTTCATTGCATATCTTATGAACGACCAATATGTGTGATTAGTATAACCGCTCATGACTTGTTTGTGTTCTTGGTAAAACTATTCACATGAGGCCTGACTTATGGATTGGTATGCCTTTTATTATTGAAACTGATCTTAAGTAATCACCTGGGGTATGATCGGGTTGTGAGTGTCTGAACTTATTACTGGGAGAAGGTGAACCGATCCTAGTAAGAAGTGCAGTGCATCACAAGGGGAACCGATCCTTGTATGAGGTGCATCAAGGTTTATCGAAGAAAGGGGAACCGATCCTATGAACATGTGCAACACATTTTTGGGAAGGAGTAACCGATCCTATGGACATTCATGGACGCATTTATGGGTCTAATTTGTCCTCAATGTTTCGTATTGTTAGTACTCATTTTCGTCCTTATTATGGTGTTTTGTGTGTTTGTAGGTATTTTTTGGAAATAAAGATTGTTGGAAAATTCGGCTCGAAAAGTTGCTCGGAACACCCCGGATGACATTTTCTATTCGGACTCCCACTTTGGATAATGGGTAACCCAATTTCTAAGGGGGAACCCAGTGCTATTCGCATCCCACAGCCGGATAGGGGGTGACCTTCTTCTTCACGTTCAAACAATATTTTGGCGGGAAAATACTTTTCAAGTGCGTAATTTGCTGAAGAAGATTTGGACGAAATTTTATGTGATTTCCTCGTCAATATTGTTTGGTAATGACCTGTTTCAGCCAAACAGGGAAGGTACTTGTGTTAGTTTCCATAAAAAAGGGAGATTTCGTTGATCTGCAATAAAACAGGGAATGCATATTTGACTGAGATATTCTTGAGATTTCTACACAATTTTTTGGGAGATTGGTGTGTGCCCGCACGAGTTTAACTCAATATGCAAGCGAGTTGGAGTGTTTGGAAGCATCAAACACAAGGGAGAATCAACATTAGACGCGTGAAAGGTGAAATGGGAAATAAAATATATCCGGGGATATATATCATGAATGGAGATTTCTTGGGAGTTATTACGAAGATTTCTGTGCTGTTGTGGAGTATATAAAGGGTTCTGGGGTCTCATAGAAGGGGATGGAGAGTTTGGGGTGAAGCAGAGGCATAGAATCACGCTGCAGAGAAGAATCACAGCAGCAGCAAAGAAGAAGAAGGAGGAGTTGCAGACGACGCACGGAAAGTGTCGTTGTGATGAACACGAAGAACATACTAACCAGAACTGTCGTTTATAAAAAGTGTATGCGATAGTAGTTTTGTAACATTTTGGTTTGATTCTGCAACAACCGGATTGTAACGCTGACGTCTGTTTTCATATATTTCTTCAATAAAAACACCTTTTTGCGCCATGAATCAATATTTTGAGTGTGTTTTCACCATGAGGAGCTAGAACCCATCACTGGGACAACGGAGGAAGCAACTTTTCATGATTGTGGTAAATGAATTAATTCTTTATATGACTTTTTGCATAGATCTAATTGCTTTATGATTTCTATTAATTATTTGTTATTTTGTCTGATGTCGCATGCTTGGTTTTAATTACTTTTGATGCGTCATGCTTACAACTTACATATAATGTTTTATGAAATCTATTTTTGGAAAAGAATTAGAGTCACAACTTCTTTTGTTTGAGCTATATTGTATAGAGTTAATGACTGAACCACAAGAATATGAAAAGTAATGAAATCCGGCGTCCTAGTGTCTCTTCATCCCATGAAAATATTTTGTATATTTATTTTTCTATTATTTTAGTTTATTAATTCTTAAACTCAATCTCATCAAGTCCGAGTGAACGACAACCTTACTACCACTTTCTACAACATTATTGATTCACATCAATTTTTTGCGCCGCCGACGCGGACTTGTGTATAGATTTGTTTTTAGGTTTTATTTTTATTTTTATTATTTTTGTTCTCTTTTAAGCCTTTGGTATTTTTTGATTCTTTTCAGATTTGGAGCGAAGCTACAAGGAAATAAAAAGTGCTATAAAAGGAAAGCATCACCAAAGAAGGAAAGAAAAGAGGAGTCCAAGGAGTGAAGAATATTTTGTACAAATTTATTTTATTTGGACTTTATTTCATTTTATTTTTAGAAACTGTAAATAGGGTTTCACTGTTGTAATTTATCTTTTCCTTTTTGGACTTTTGGACATTTTTTTTAAAACCCTAAGAAAGGGTTATTTAAATATAAACTGCACAGGGAAGGACGGTGATTACGATATCACCTCGGCCCCTCGGGTTAGTACATGACATAGGAGTTGTGGCCCAAGTCGACTTCAACGGTTCATCCCCAGTATGGAACGGGAGGTAAGAATTATAAACACCCGCGAATCCCTTGTCAGCGGGTTTACTGGATGATTTTGTATGCATATATGTTAAGGTTTACAAAACGGTCGCTTTAATTTCCTAGTAAAGGGCAAGGACGGGCCATACAAGATAAGGGTTCGGATTTCATCACCGTTCTCTTCTTGCACGCCTTAGGAAAACGATACCAAACGCGAACCTAAGCTTAAAATATTGACTAGAATGAGACCGATAGGGTAACGATTTTAATAGGAAAGTCATTCAAAAAATATTGGTTACTCTTTAAGCATACTTCGAAGTTCATGATGGTTTCTGTAAGTTGAATGCGTGACTGCGCCGCCTTGTAATACGGTGAGGCCTTGGGTATCAAAGCTCCACGCAGCTTCCCTTGCCTCTATTCAACTTACTTAAACTCGGATTGATTCCAGAGGGGTCTGCTTAAATTGTAACGAATTCCCTTTCGAAGGATTAGAAGCTGGTCTAAAAACAATCTAAGTGGAGCCATCATGCTTTTTGTTTGCTAGAAATCAGTAGGTTTGTTGTGGTCGAGTCAGCCTTGTATGTGTTTGTGTAAAATTCCCTTGCAGTTAGGATGTTGAACTGGTATTACAATAGCCAATACAACGAATATACGACTAATTTTCAAAATGGACATTACTTTGACCATAGTGTGAATAGTGGTTAGGAACACCAATCTTTTGAAGGTTATGGCCCATACCATGGTGAGCCCAATTACTATCCACATGCCCACCGGTCATACGAGCAAAATTCCTATAATTTCACTTCTCTAGATGAAGAACGTAAGATACTTGAGTCAACACGTAAGTTACTTGAGTCGACACATAAGTTAGCGGACACAGATGACTTAGTTATGGATGAAAGAACTATAACGGTGAGTGAAACTTATTTAGAAGATAACCTCAAGAAGTTATATGAGTCAACATGTAAGTTAACTGAGTCAACACGTGAGTTTTCTGAGTCAACACGTATGTTAGAGTTAGAGACGGAAGAAAAAATTGCTCGAATTACTCTTGATTGCCAATACATTCTCTCCAATATGACCCGTGAAAATGGGGAAAATTTTTATAATCAGGATGACGAGGTTAGAATTGGTAACACTACTTGTTTAGATGAGGCTCAACCATTTTCATGTTATTATAATAATGATTATGAAGAGGATAGTGTTGATGAAGAATTTGAAATAAATAGGCATATTGATCAGGTATTTACTACTCCAATTGAGCTTTATAGTAATAGGGTTACTTTTGGTTCAGATCCTAATAATTTTAACAATTATTCACCAATTCGAAAGGAAGAGGATTTGACTAGAGATATTGTTTTAGACGATGTGGTATTTCCTGTTTACGAAGCCGATTATAGTTTTGAGGAACGAGTTTATTATGAGAATATTGTTTTAGAGTCTAGCGATTTAAAAACATTAGACTTAGAAAAAGAAGACGAACTCGTAGAGCTTTTAAATATGAGTGAGGATACATGATAGACGCATTTATGTGTCTAATTTGTCCTCAATATTTCGTATTGTTAGTACTCGTTTTTGTCCTTATTATGGTGATTTGTGTGTTTGTAGGTATTTTTTGGAAATAAAGAGTGTTGGAAAATTCGACTCGAAAAGTCGCTCAGAACACCCCCGGAGGACATTTGTTATTCGCACTCTCGATTTGGATAAGGGGCACCTCAGTTGGGCACCTACTACTCGCACCCCAGTTCTGGATAGGGGCAACCCTTTTCTTCCCCGGATTTTTGGCGGGAAAATATTATTTGAAATTCCGGTTAACTGCAAGATTTTCTGGATCGATTTTGGGTAGGATTTTGAGATATTTAATCGGTCATATGGATTAATACCAGCCTGTTACGTCAAAACAGGTTTGGTAAGTGTTTTGAGTTCGAGAAAAAAGTAATATAATCACCGTGAGAAGAAAAAAGGGTACGTGTACGAAGTGAAATAATCATGATATCTTCTGCCATTTCCCGAGTATTTCTGAGGTTGGCGTGTGTTGGAAACGATCAATCAGCATGTTGGTGTGAAGTATGACAGAAGATTACGCGTATATGAGATTAACAGGGAAAGAAATCTCGGTAATTTGCAGAAGGATAATAATGAATTAAAGAGAGAATATCATGCATTAAAAGAGGAGATTTGGAGGTTGTCGAGTATAAATAAGATTTTGGGATGTCATAGAAGGGCATAGAGAGTTAGGGTGTAGGCTGAGGTTGAAGAATCATGCTGCAGGAGGATTGTAGCAGCAGCAGAAAAAATAGTTGCAGACGACACATACGTAGTGTCGTTCTGAAGAACACGAAGAACAAACACTACTTAGCCGTCGTTTATGAACAGTGACAACGATAGAGATTTAGTAACGGTTTTAGTCCGAGTTATAACATACATCTTCATTAGCAACAGTTCTGTAATTTCATTTGTAACAGTGTGTTCTGTGACGCTTATACAACGTTGCGAATCTCTGTTTAATTACAATTCTTCAATAAAAACACCTTTTGAGCAATGAAAAATTCCTTTGAGTGTATTTTCACCATGCGGAGCTAGAACCCACCACTGGGACGATGGAGGAAGGAAAATTTCATACATGGGTAATTTATATTAATTCTTTATATGACTTTTGCACTATTTTAAATTGATTTATGATTCGATAAAATTAGTTGTGATTCAATTAGATAGGTTATGCTTTGTTTAGATAATCTATGCTTAGGGGATACAATTAATGTTTTGAGGATCTACTTTGGCAAAATAAGAGTCCAGGTTTTTATTTGTTGAGCGATAATTGTTAAAAGAATTAATTTTTGAACCTTTTGTTGTGAGTTTGGCCGAATCCTGAGTCCCAACACATCTCTTCATCTTGTGACAATTTTTGTATATATATTTTTATCTAATTTTAGTTTTATTAAGTCTAGAACTCTCTTGCTTTCACAAGTCTCAAAAGAACCTTTTTACTACAACATCATTGATAAATACCATCAATACATCACCTGAGTATAAACTACAAGAAGTAATTGACCATTTTCAGGATTCTGATGATCTAGAAATTAGGGAAATTATAGCTGATCTATCTAGAGATACCCAAAATTCTAAGTTTGGGGGTGATTATCATTTTCCTTGTGCCTTAACTTTAGCTCTTATAAAGATCCCTCACTTGGGACTTGATATATGTGCCTCAACCATTGTGCCAGATTACCTTCATGCTAGCTCTCCCGAACCTAATAATGTCCAAGAAGAAGTTCAGTTGTTAGAAACCCATCATTTGGTTGATGTGGTTAACCCAGGCTATGATACCAAAATTGACTTTGTTTTCCCACCAAAAACTTTTCATCCAATTGTGGGAACTTATGATTTTCTAATGTGTCGGTTATTAAGTTTTCAGACTAAACCTAATTACTTTAGGAGAATAGGGTCGACACATTTGATTAAGGAAGATCGCCTCTTTCATTGTGGTCAGCTATGTGAGTCAAATATGATTGACTTAGAGGATCCCCAGTTATTCAGGTTAATATTATGTGCTTCTAAGTTGTTATTCGAGTTTTTCCAGACTCTAGGACCTGAACATCCGGATCTAACTTTTGAGGAATTGCAACCCATGAAAATATGTTATCTAGACCCAATTATAGAACCTGAACCACAGCTATTTGTAGTTGTCTTAAACAGGAAACTAGACAAGGGTGTGCTTTATTTGCTAATTTTCTTGGGATGTTATAGATTACTTTTACTTGTGATATCCCTTTTTGATCCAGATGACCCGCAGTTATTCCGGCTGCTTCTATTTGATTCTTCGAGGTGACTAATCCCTTTCATTGTCTGACTGAAGACTTTAAACTTAGCACTTCTTGGGAGGTAACCCAATATTCGTGCATCACGGTAATATCTTTCCTTACTCTTTTCTTCAAGTGGTAACAGTTTCTCCTTGTTCATGCTTTTAATTTCATCTTTAGAACATTGAGGACAACGTTAGATTTAAGTTTGGGGGTATGGGAGAAACCTTTTAGTTGCACTTTTGAAACTTCTAGCGTCACATGGTATCCGGTTAGCTAAGTTTACATACTTTTTCTCACCGAAAAGATAGAAATTGGAATGCTAGGGATAACAACCTATTGAGACATTAGATAAAAAGACAACGAGATCCTTGAAATTCAGGAGAGAACTTGTTCCTTTTAGAGGGTAATCGTGATGGATCTAACCATCCATGATGGGAAGGAAAGTAGGTCAGTAAATGCCAGAAAGATAAAGCAACCTCACAATGTAGTCTTAGTTACTGGATTACGACTCTCTCTCAGTAGAATATTATCATCATCAACAAACGGAGCGACATCAAAATCTATGAAAAGTTGAAGACGTTTAAGGTTTAAAAGCAACAATAGAAAATCAGAATTCAAAATCAAGGGTTACAAGAAGTTATAAGAGCAAAAAAAAAAAAAAAAAAAAACGATATAAGTTGTTGAAGTTCATGATACTAAGACATTACAAGTTACGAAGATCCAAGTGTTAAAGTCCTTCTATGATGGCCATGTAAATTTTTGTCTTGTTATTACTCTATATTTCATACAAAAAAAAAATAATGAAAATGAAGAAAAAGAAATAGAAAAAATAGAAAAAAATCATTATTACGTTTTTGTTCAATAAAGGCCACAGGGAAGTAGAAATTTTTATGTCAAGCAAGAAATCGAAGAGAAGAGTTAATTTTCAAGGTTCTACGAGGTTCAAGAATTTATCATCAACTGTTGAAGACCGAAGAAGGCGTTGTTTCTACTGAGCTCTATGAGAGAGTCGGAGAAAGATACATTTGGTTGCCTTGTTAGGCCGCTTTCAATCTGGCTCAAGATATTTCTAGCACTGGTTTAACTCATCACACGTAATTATTCTAGCTGTGTAACAGATGTCCCTATCATATTTTTCTCTCTCCTAATCTTATCCAGCTGTAAATTAGCGGACGCATCTTACAATGTTTATCTATCGGTGTAGCGGATATCTCTTTATCTAGCAGTGTTGCGGATATGTCTCCCCTTTTCTTCAGTCAGCTTTAGAGCTGGCACCTTTAATTTCTTTGGCATTCTAGTCACTTGGAGATATGTTGAGAATTTGTATGTCCTCATAGCTCTTTGGATACTTGTGACCAATTAGAAGTACATGTTTTGTGGGTACACCTCTGGTAAACTCTCCGGAGACAACACTCCGCCACTAGGGCCACCTAGCGGTTTAACGACTTGCTGCACGTGTTAAGTGTAGTCATTTTATTTTCTAGATTAGATTTGCTCGGGACTAGCAAATAATAAGTTTGGGGGTATTTGATAGACGCATTTATGGGTCTAATTTTTCCTCAATGTTCCGTATTGTTATTACTCGTTTTCGTCCTTATTATGGCGTTTTGTGTGTTTGTAGGTATTTTTTGGAGATAAAGATTGTTGGAAAATTTGGCTCAAAAAGTTACTCGGAACACCCCCGGAGGACATTTGCTATTCAGACTCCCACTTTGGATAAGGGGTAACCCAATTGCTAAGGGGCAACCCAGTGCTATTCGCATCCCACAGCCGGATAGGGGGCGACCTTCTTCTTCACGTTCAAATAATATTTTGGCGGGAAAATACTTTTCAAGTGCGTAATTTGCTAAATAAGATTTGGACGAGATTTTATGTGATTTCCTCGTCGATATTGTTTGGTAATGACCTGTTTCAGTCAAACAGGGAAGGTACTTGTGTTAGTTTCCATAAAAAAGGGAGATTTTGTTGATCTGCAATAAAACAGGGCATGCATATTTGACCGAGATACTCTTGAGATTTCTACGTAATTTTTTGGGAGATTGGTGTGTACCCGCACGAGATTAACTCAATCTGCAAGCGAGTTGGAGTGTGTAGAAGCAACAAACACAAGGGAGAATCAACATTAGATGCGTGAAAGGGGAAATAAAATATATCCGGGGATATATATCACGAATGGAGATTTCTTGGGAGTTGTTACAAAGATTTCTGTGTTGTTGTGGAGTATATAAAGGGTTCTGGGGTCTCATAGAAGGGGATGGAGAGTTTGGGGTGAAGCAGAGGCATAAAATCACGCTGCAGAGAAGAATCACAGCAGCAGCAAAGAAGAAGAAGGAGGAGTTGCAGACGACGCACGGAAAGTGTCGTTGTGATGAACACGAAGAACATACTAACCAGAACTGTTGTTTATAAACAGTGTATGCGATAGTAGTTTTGTAACATTTTGGTTTGATTCTGCAACACTCAAATTGTAACGGTGACGTCTGTAACACTATTACAGTGTTGCGAAACTCTTTTTTCATATATTTCTTCAATAAAAACACCTTTTTGAGCCATGAATCATTATTTTGAGTGTGTTTTCACTATGAGACAATGGAGGAAGCAACTTTTCATGATTGTGGTAAATGAATTAATTCTTTATATAACTTTTTACATAGATCTAATTGTTTTATGATTTCTATTAACTATTTGTTATTTTGTCTGATGTCGCATGCTTGGTTTTAATTACTTTTGATGCGTCATGCTTACGACTTACATATAATATTTTATGAAATCTATTTTTGGCAAAGAATTAGAGTCACAACTTCTTTTGTTTGAGCTATATTGTATAGAGTTAATGACTGGACCACAAGAATATGAAAAGTAATGAAATCCAACGTCCTAGTGACTCTTCATCTCGTGACAATATTTTGTATATATATTTTTCTATTATTTTAGTTTATTAATTCTTAAAATAAATCTCATCAAGTCCGAGTGAACGACAACCTTACTACCACTTTCTACAACATTATTGATTCACATCAGACATGTGCAGTGCATACAAGTTAGATACCAAATATATGTGGGGAACCGATCCTAGTACCTAGTCAGCTGTATCTTTGGTAAGCTAGTGTAACTATGCACAGTACTCACATGGAGGTAGAACCGAAACTTGTTCTGGTAGAACCGTAAACCCATGAGTTGTGTTGAGTGGTACTTAATCAATCGCATAGTTCTTGAAAGTCAGATGAACTAATTATAAACTTGTTTGGAAGTGTGGTAAATCGGTTTCAAGAGAGCAAGCATGGAAACGACTTGCAAGAGTAAGATGTCGATAAACTTTAAACACGGTGCATTAGTATTTTTTATTTTTTTTATATTGTTCAAAGATATTCCTTAACAGCTAAGAAGGAGTAAATCCCAATATCATATTTAAATAAGTTAAGAATCTTTTTAATTAAGGGTTTTTAATTATATATGAAAAATAAGAATTAGTAATGTGCATTCACTAGTTAAAGATTTTCCAAGGGGATTTCGATCATATTTTTGGACAGTGCATTCACAGGAATTTTGAAAACCAAATTTGGGTTAATATGGAAAAATATCTTGAGTATATTTTCGGTTTTGGAAATTCATTGGTGTCCAAACTTCCTTGTCAATAAATACTTTGAGTTTTCATTTCTAGCAAAAAAATCCAGCGTAACATTAGACTTACTATTTTGTCTTTGTTACTGGTGAAGCCGCCTATCGGAGAGGAGAGTAATATAATTAGGTGAAATCTCTTACGGCAACTCAATTTAAAGTCTTCTTTGGGATTGAGAAGCTCTAGCGCGACCCGTTGGTGGGAAACTAGATATTGCGGTTTATCTTTAGTTTTCGTATTGATTTGATTGACTAACGGTGATTGAACTTTGATTGCACCTAGTTTGTTTATGCTTGAGAATCTTCTCTTCTGATATAAGATTCACTCAAACTAGTTCAAGGTTTCGACATGGATCTTTAGACTGTTGTTAGATCTAAAGACGATCTTGTGATAATCCATTGTTAACAGACTTCATTCTGTGTGTGATTGCTCACAAGAGATTCAAGTAGTTGTGTGCAGGTGTTTATTAAATATCTAAAAAGATTTGAAGACAAAGAAGATATTAAAGATTTCTGACTTGGTTTTTACAATATTTGGTTTGCACAATACTTGTTTGGGAAAAAGAGGATCCGACTATAATTGATTTATCCTTTTAGGTATTTTGATAGAATAGTTAAGGAAGATCGGCATCAATATGTTTCCTTGTGATTAAAGGTATTGATTGGCTTAATCTTAACGATTGCCTTTGGGTGATTGAATATATGATAGATCTTGGAACCTGGCAAAGGAGTTTATGTTAAGATAAACAAGGGAACCTTTGCGCAACTCATATCACTTGGTTGAAGAGAGTTGATACCAAACATATTTGTTGTTCCTTTACTGTTTGGAATATGAACCAAAGGAATTGGTCCAAGTACGTGACTTGTTTATAGGTTGGAGGCGTGGGAATACAGACGAAACTAGGTGAACTATAGGTTTAGTTGCTTGGTCTCAACTATACGAAGTTGGTTTATTTTGTATAGCAGCTTAATCCTGAGAGTATTCAATTCTGGACTAGGTCCCGGGGTTTTTCTGCATTTGCGGTTTCCTCGTTAACAAAATATTGTTGTGTCATTTACTTTATATTTCCGCATTATAATTGTTTTATTATAATTAAAGAAAATTGCACAAATGTTAATTCATATTTACTTGATACATGAATTGAGTTTGGTTAAGTCTGAACCTTTGTATCAAGTAAACACACTTTGTTGGTATATTGTCTCAATATCGTATCCATAGACGATCACACAAAGTGTGAACCGATTTTTTGTATTGTCTCGACTCAGTCCATAGACAATCACTTTCGTGGAAAGGACTTATAGGAAGGAAAAGTAATAGATTGAGGTATATTTGGGGTACCCTCGCCTTTTCAGCTTTGTTACTAAGGTAACTTAGATTGCACTATATAAAGGAGAACTCTAGCAACTGGGAAACCTAATCCCCAAACCTCATGTGTGATACTAGTTGTATATGCTAGAGTCGATTCTCCTTCAACTTTAGGTTTTTTACGATACCATGTAGGTTAACGACTTAAAGACTTCATTGGGATTATCAAGCCAGTCCCAACTATTTTCTTTGTAGTTGTGTGATCTGATCTTGCTATTTTTATCGTGTTGAGTACAATCGTAAGATTGACTTGAGATTTATATCTCTGATAGGAAAGATAGAAAATAAATCACAAACATCTTCGTCTCATTGTTTGTGATTCCACAATATCTTGTTTCGTTAATCGGTTAAGATTATTGTGAGGTGATTGATAATTCTAGGATGTTCTTCTGGAATATAAGTACGGGTTACCTATTGGTTCCTGTTCACATTGATTTATCAAAAGACGTAAAAAAACTCATAGGTTTATCTCTGGGATACATATTTATCTATTCAATAGACTTTTCTTTGTGAGGCGGATTTGTTTATCAAGTCTTCGACTTTGGGTCGTAGCAACTCTTGGTTGTGGGTGAGATCAGCTTAGGGAATCAAGTGCATAGTATCCTGCTGGGATCGGAGACGTAAGGAATGCAACTGTACCTTGAATCAGTGTGAGATTGATTAGGGCTCAACTACAGTCCCGGCCGAAGTTAGTTTGTAGTAGGCTAGTTCTGTAGCGGATTAATACAATGTGGTGTTCAAATCTGGACTAGGTACATTTGCGGTTTCCTCGTTAACAAAACTTCTGGTGTCTGTGTTATTTCTTTTTAGCATTATATTTTGTTAAATAATTAAAATATCACAGGTTGTACGTTGAATCGATCAATTGGTAAATCCACCCTTTGGTTGTTGATTGAAATTGATTGATCCTTGAACATTGGTCTTAGGTACCGTTCAAGTTATTTATCTTATATTCAATCAGGCTCGCAAATTCCTATTTGTTTGAGTGTGGATTGAATGGAGAAATTGATATATAACTCTTTGATATACTTTTATTAAGATTGAGTCTGAATGTCTAGTTGATTCTCTTAAAAGTATATTGGAGTTATTCCATACAGATTGCTAAGCGAAATATTGTGTGTGGTTGTTATACCCCCGCTTTTTCACACTGCTCATGTTGAACAAGACGAGACTTTAACTCATTAAATGAAATATTTATATCATGATTTTGTATAGATATAAAAAAATTATCGAAATCACGACCAAGACCATTAAAGACATGCATACCCAAATCTGAATCACTCACTCATTCACCAATGGCAGACAAAGCATCAGAAATTTCTTTAATTTTCTGTAAAAACTCACTTACAGAATCAGACCATTTCTTCATGTTAAACAACTGATTTAGAAGCATATATTTGCGAGAAACAAAATGAATAGAAAAGGTTTTAATTAACAAGGTAGTTCCAAACCTGTAAGAAGTAGGCTGACCCAAAATATCTTTGGAAACTGAAGGAGAAAATGTTGCATTCAAGAAACTGATTACAAAAATGTGTCACTTTCTCCACATAGCAAAAATAGGATTAGGATGTTCTTTACCGTTAGTTTTTTATAGTGTAAGGAGTTTATGGAATGTTCTCATCAACAAACTATATCGACCTGAGCTAATAAGTATGGATTCCATCTGAAATTTCCAAACCAAGACGTTTGTATCATCTAGTTTTGTAGAGACATAGTTCGATATGTTGGAGAAAAGAATTGATGAGTGAAAATTGTATTTGTAAGAACCCGTTTGTGATTGATTGGTATGATTCACAGGAATTTTACCATCCGATGACATTGAAGATTATGGCAGCTAGAATCCCGATACCATAATAAATAATATGTTGTACTAAATGATAATGTCTTAGACACAAACAAAGATATGCCTGAGCATTTATAAGACATTATCAGGTGGAGATAACAGAAGCTAAACAGATTCCTAATAGATTATAAAAGTAACAGACTGAAAGGAGAAAACAGAGTGACATATTGAGTGACGTACAATCTTTTATAGTTGAAAACTACGCTCATACAAATAGCAAGAACATTTCATGACATGTAAATCCTTAATCCAACAGTTTAAATTTCAACCATTCGTAAAAAAAAGTGCTCGATTTCCCCATTATCTTCGTGATTCTTCTTGATTTATTTGGTATGATATGATATTTCAGATCTGCTAGGCATATCAGATAGTGTTATGTAAATTATAAATAAATAAACTATCGCTCTCTTAAGCGATTTAGGTTTTAGGTTTATTTAATAATCAATCATCAATGGCATGTAGTTCTTGCCGTTTAGACGTGTTCTCATCGCTAATGGCTTATATTGGCCATTTAGTTATCTTCCTATATGTTTTAACATCGATCTTTGATATATTCTGCAACAATTTTTTTAAGTGTAGTTATATATTCAAGTAAATTTTGGGAGATACTTCATTCAAACATGGTGTGAATCCTTTTATACAATATCAGTGGTTGTTGGTTATGATTGTAACTACAGTTTTATGGGCGATTTTCTTCTTCTTAATGGAGAATCAGAGTTTGAAGACTCACAAATCATGGGAGGTTTTCTTCTTTTTAATGGAGAATCAGAATTTGAAGACTCACAAATCAAAATCAAAATGGTTGAATTTAATTTCAAAAACCATTTGTCGCAAAGCATCGAATTCCTCTTGGAATTACATATAATTAGTATGTATGGTGTATTCTAGTTCCTATGTAATAGGAATTTTCATCACAACTTGTACTATTTTTTGTTTGAATCTGATGTACGAATTGTTTACAGTTTATTAATTCAAAGTTCACTTTTCTCCTTAAAAAAAAAAACCATTCGTAAATTAACAAGGGTATGGCCAACTATCACTTTGAACTCAATATTATAAGTGCATCAACATATACCAGTAAAGTACAATGCTTATTGAATCTGTAGAGCTAAAACATTAGACATGACATTTTTCTTACCACTAATATGCATTATGCATCAAAATGGTGTTATTTCTTTGTTGGTAAAAAAGAGGCCAGAAGGTCCATCGTCAGGTACAAGAGCCAATTTTATGACTCTTTCCGCACCTTCGGTAGTAGTGAGAACTCCGGAATTATAGCAAATATCTGTCTTGACCCAACCAGGAGATACACAATTTATGCGAAAAGTTGGAAATTCCCTCGCTAATATCCTTGTATAAGCATTCAGACATATTTTTGAGATAGTATATGCAGGTAAATATGCATGCCATCCTTGTATTTCTAAGATATCCTCCTTAAAATCTTTAAGAAACATATTCACTATTTCATCCACACTTTCTTCCTTTAAGCCATCCCCGTCATTAAGTATTTCCAAAGCCATTTGATTAGAAATAAACTAAAATCAAAGCAAATGCAAACATTGGTGAGATTATTATAAAAGAAGGAGAACATATATCCAAATAAATATTAACATTTTGGTGTAAACCATATATATGAATCCACAAGATAGTGTCTACAATTTTTTTCTTTCTTTTTTTTTGCTTTGTCCAATTTTTTTATGAATAACTAAAAACGTTTACTGAAATTTGAAAAATAAACATCTAATAAAGATTGCACACAAGGTGTAATAACATAAGATTCCAGTAAATACCTTCAATTTTCCCAAGGCGGAGGAGACATTAACAATTCTTGGCGATTCAGAGAGTTCAAGTAAAGGGATAAGTGCTTTAGTCACTGATTTGACACCATGATAATTTGTTTGCATGCATTCAACTGCTGATTCATACGTCTCTGTTATCACTTGTTTCAAAATTGGTTTTTCTTTGTTCTTGTCCATCTGAAAGAGTGAGATAATAATAATACCTTAGTATGAAAAGAATAAGCAACTCTTATTGTTATTGCCTTTTGTCGTTATTTGGGAGTCGAAAGAGCGCAATACATATTAAAGTTGGAAAAAGAATGCAGAAACCGTCATTATGCTTGGCAGAATCAAGCGATTATGGAAGAAATTAAACATGAAATCAGTAATAGACCCAATTTTCGAGGTTTTTTTTTTTTTTTTTTTTTTTTTTTTAGATCGGCAAACAATGTAACGGATGTCCTAGCTAAGAAAGCAAACTTTACTCTCACTTTCTTAATTTGGAAACTCCGCCTAATTGCATTATTAAGTCCTTAGCAGTAGATAAATCTAATGCCAGATTTCCCACGATACTAGATGGCTCTACTTCTTTTGTATCACGGGTTCCTAACTCCCTAAGGCCAAGCACTATGGGAGAGGGCATCCCTTCCATATCCCTCATATGTAGGGAAGGGATATGGGTCACAAGGCAGCTTCACTATAATCTGTATTTATCCCTTCCCTACATGACACAGAAACTCAGTTTCCGTGTAAATAGTGTTAGTTTCCTCTTTTTTTTTCCAATTTTTTTTTCCCGTTGGATTATATTTGTATAGGTAAAGAAAGATAATTTAGAGTAAAAAAAAGGAGATATAATTGGTAAAAAAAAAGTTTTAGTAAAAAAAATGAAAAATGAAAGTTTTAGGGTAAAACTAAAAAAAACAAAAACGGATACTTAGTTTCCGTGTAAAAAGTCATGGATACCGAGTATCCGTTTCAACTAAAAAACATAAAATGAGTATCCGTAAAGGAAGATTTACACGGAAGCTGAGTTTCCGTGTAATTTTCCTTCCCTACTACCCGGATCAGATCTGATCCAGTTTGAGTAGTAGGGAAGGGATATATCCTTACACAAATAGGGATACGACAGACCATAATAATTGACAAACCAGATTTTTCCCTACATATGAGGGATATGGAAGGGAAAAGGGGTACCATAGTGCTTGGCCTAAGTTAGTTTCTATGTGACCAATTTGCAAAAAAATAAAATGATCTCATCAAGAGTTCTTTGGTTGGGTTCTTTACATTGTAAATTTGATCACATTCTAAGATTTTGTTCAATTGGAAGGGTGTTATCCACTTATAATACCTGGCTGACGATGTAACTTGAGATCTTGTTGCTGATTCTAACAGCTTTCTAAGTATTTTTATTTCAGTATAATCTTCTCTTGTTCGAATTTTTTTAAGAATAAAATTAGATAGACATACCTCAACAGCTTCCACCAGTGCTTTAAAACTAGCAGCATCTGTTATCGCTCCAAGAATTCCAGCATTATTCACCTTTCAAAAATTTAAAACTAGAATTTAAATATCAATTAGCTAAAGCCCAAATTATGTTTATGACTTGTAGGTTATAAAAAAAATTAATCATGGTGGGTATGGGGTCGTCAACAAGCACATTACTGATTTTGCTCGCCGACTATGGCAGCACTTGCACCTAGCAGTATATGAAACAAGAAACTAAGTGATCGGATTCCTTTTACCAAGATATCAAGCTTTCCAAAACGGGTGCTAATGAATTCAGCCAAAGATGAGATAGTAATTTGATTCATGACATCAAGTTGATGAAAAACAACATTTGAGATTCCAGATTTTTTTAGATTTGCAACGGCTTCAAGACCTTGGTTTCTATCTCTAGATGTCAATACAACAAAGATCCCATTAGAAGCTAATTGCCTGCAAATCTCCAATCCAACCCCCTTATTAGCACCTGTAACTACTGCGCACCTGAAAAAAGAATTTAGAAATGAGAAATGGGTTATTAATACGATTATTTGGAATTCATGAACTGAGCACTTACTAAAAGCATGAAATTACCTCTTTACATGACAATTAAGGAGTGTTTCTGCCATGTTAATCTTTGAGTTCTTGGAGGATGCTTTGTACTTGGCTTATTGTTTGAGAATTGAGAGACTAAAAATCTAGTTGATATTGCTGAAATTTATTTTTGTTTTTTAGTGTTTGGTCTAAGAATCGGATGACTAGATTCTTGCTTTATTAACTTGTCAATTAGCACCAAACTCTATGTTTAAGAAATTATTAAAAAGGGAATGCAGGGAAATCTGTCAATATATGACTGAATATCATTTGTATGTATATTCACCCCTGGATAGGAACCGATGATAAA
This sequence comes from Papaver bracteatum, assembly GCA_023529315.1. Classification (NCBI taxonomy): domain Eukaryota; kingdom Viridiplantae; phylum Streptophyta; class Magnoliopsida; order Ranunculales; family Papaveraceae; genus Papaver; species Papaver bracteatum. The sequence continues at coordinate 202,154 of JAJJWX010000874.1, forward strand.
CTTAGATTGGCATGATCTTCTTGCAAATTTGACACTAATTTTTTCACGTACATCAAATAAATACTATTTAGATAGTAAAAGTTTAAAAGTTTATTTTTTCCTTCTTATTGGAAACAATATTCCCACAGAATATAAGCGCATTTTGACACATGTAAACCCATAATCTACTTGGTTTGAATTTCAACCGTTCATTGTGAACTTCTATTACTAATATATAAGAGCATCAACATACACCAGTCGAGTACAATGCTTGTTGGATTCTTAGAGCTACAACATTAAACATGACATCTTTATTGCTACTAATTTGCATTATGGATCAAAATGGTGTTACTTCTCCATTGTTAAAGTAGAGGCCAGAAGGTCCATCCTTAGATACAATAGCCAATTTTACAACTCTTTCAGCACCTTCCGCGGTAGTGAAAACTCCAGCGTTGTAGGAAATATCTGACTTGACAGAACCAGGAGATACACAATTTATGCGAAAAGTTGGAAATTCCCTTGCTAATATCCTTGTATAAGCATTCAAACATACTTTTGAGATTGTATATGCTGGTATATATGCAGGCCATCCTTTTATTTTCAAAAAATCCTCCTTGAAATCCTTGAGAAACATATTCACTATCTCATCAACTCTCTCTTCTTTTAAGCCATCACCATCACTAAGCATTTCCAAAGCCTTTTCATTGGAGATATTCTAAGATCAAACAAGTAAAAAAAATTGGTGAGGATTATAAAGAATGAGGACATAATTCCCAGAAAAATAGTAGCATCAGGGTCTTAAGACAATGAGTCCACAGGATAGTGTACACAAGGTGTAAGAACATGGGGGTTGTAATAAGTACCTTCATCTTTCCCATTCTGGAGGAAACATTAACAATTCTTGGTGAATCAGAGAGTTGAAGCAAAGGAATAAGTGCTTTAGTCACTGATTTGACACCATAATAATTTGTTTGCAAACACTCTTCTGCTAATTCGTAAGTATCTGTTATCACTTGTTTCAAATTTGGTTCATCTTTGTTCAGGTCCATCTGGAACAGTGAGATAGTAATCATTTCATCTAACCATATGTTTGAATAATCTCATTAATAAAGTAAGTCATTTGGCAGATATGTACCGCATTGACAACTTGCAACAGTGCCGTAAAACCAGCTGCATCAGTTATAGCTCCAAGAATTCCAGCATTATTCACCTTTCAAGTATACAAAACTGGTCTATGTGTCCTTCACTCTTGTGTATTAATTTTCAATGAACCAAGAAACCAAGTGATTGGATTAGTCTTACCAAGATGTCAAGCTTTCCAAAATGGGATTTAATGAATTCAGCCAATGATGAGATAGTAGTTGGATTCGTGACATCAACTTGATGAAAGATAACATTTGAGAGTCCCGATTTTCTTAGTCTTTCAACAGCTGCAAGACCTTTGTTTTTGTCTCTAGATGTTAATACAACTAAGATTCCTTCAGAAGCTAATTGCCTACAAATCTCTAACCCAATCCCCTTATTGGCTCCCGTGACTACTGCGCACCTGAAAAAAGAAAACAAAATTAAGTTAATTATCCTTCCATTTAGCCACCAGCCAGACACTAAGTACACACACAACTCAAGCCATTATATTATTATTATGCACTTACCTTTTGATCGGGATATCCAAATCAGCAATATGATACAATGTAGAATTGATAAATTCCTGGAAAACGTAACCACAAACTGTAAGAACTCACTAAATGTATGGAATCCATTAGACGGCAGCTGTCAAATTGTTTACAGGTAACAAATGATGCAAAGAAAGGCATACCCGGAGTTGACCGTCTGCAATGAAAGATTTCAAGCTCTAGAGGGGTGCAAAGGCAAAAGAACGCCCATTAAGACGGTGAATCTTCTAAATAGACAATCAAAATGTTTCCAAACGGAATTTTTAATATGTTTAAATAATCAAAAGAGTACCTCAGTGCCAATCAACATCCTATCTCTGTTAGCAACAAGACCATTCTCAGGAAACATGTAATCGTAATCCGTTATAACTGACAATAACCAAGCATTCTTTCAGTCAATAACTAATAGCAGTCTCCTAAATAAGCTTAAAAAACAATGACACATTACATAGACCCCCATATACCTGATTTCTCAAGTTGACTTGTAATCTTGACGAGGTCAGATCCCACGACAACACCGGCAGTAATATCCTGGTATTAGTGATTGAAAAAGATATGTGTAAACATTTTTTATATTCAGCTATCAAATTCAATGGTCAGAGCAAGCACTACGCAATGTATTGATAGTCAAAGGCTTATCTAGCAGATTGTGGTGAAATCTGCCACCACAATGGTTGCTTTTCTCTACAATGTGGCCTGGCATTCGTAGTGTTTGCACTTAGTATACAAGCAAATACTAACATTGAATACAAGTAGGAAAAATTTCACAAATTTTTCAAGATATCAAATGCTGTTCTTGGAATTCTCATGAAGGGGAACATCTTTGGTTCACTTCCTACAGTACGTAGAACGGTTTTTCACAAGACGTGAAAATTAGTTAAAAAACAATGAGGTTTTATTCTGCGAGAGATGTTTTATTTTTTTCCTCGGCAAAAGTAATAATATATTGAACGACTTACTGGCAGTAAGCGAAACCAATACCCACAGTCATACAAAGAAGACTCCACAAAACTCAAATCAATTTTCGGCGCAGCGAAAGAAGAATGGAAGGAAAACCTCCCTAAAAACTAACCTGACAGAAGAAGGAAAAGCCCCAAAACGAATCACCCTCGGGCTTTAATTTACAAAATATTGCCCCCAGTTCGATTTTACATTGTCTAAGGAAATGTTTTTCAAAGCTTCCACATTCTTACTCCAATAATACACCTGACTTTTTACCTTTTCGATTACTTGCTGCACTTCGAAGTCGATTCCTCTGAAAACCAAGTCATTTCTGGCATTCCAAATTGTTCATGTGATGGCCGCCGGAAGAATTTTCCATAAAACTTGTCCGACTGTGGATAAGTTCTTCATCTTCCAACCTTTGATGATTAAGTCGATACAATTTGGCATAACCCACTCCACTTTCACGTAAGCTCTGAAGTATAACCATATCTTCACAACCTCTGGACAATGGAACATCAAGTGAGAGGCTGTTTCACCCTCTTTGCGACATAACAAACAACCGTTTACAATTAGCTTACCTTTCTTATAAAGGGTGTCCATCGTCGCCATCTGTTTATGATATAATTGCCATAAAAAGAAGCCCACTTTGTGTGGCCAAGCTCTAGACCAGATGCTAAGGTTCGGAGTTTCAATTTCGTGTTCTTTTTCAAACCAAGAGTAAGCCGATTTTACTGAAAATTGTCCCGTTTTGTCAACGGACCAAGATAGAACATCTTCTGAATTACCAACTATTTTATCTTCAATAAGACTAAGTAAAGAGCATACCTCGTCAATTTGATGTTGATACAGCCTTCGGGACAAACCTAGATTCCAGCTCCCACCATTTGTTATAGTGACCATGCAATCTTTTACTGTCCAATTCTTGGCGTCTGAGATAGAATAAATGCCTGGGTACCTGACTTGGAAGGACTGTTCACCTACCCAAGTATCTTCCCAGAACCTAATTGTTTTTCCATTCCCCAAAGTGAGAGCTGTACCTTGTTTGAAATCCTTTAGCTGCGAAAAAATTCCTTTCCAGAGTCCACAATAGTTTGGATTTTTGGGTTTCTTTGTTTCACGCTCAAAATTTTCAGCTTCATATTTTGCGACCATTGCTTTCCTCCAAAGAGCAGTCTTCTCCCTATTAAAACGCCACCACCATTTCGAAAGTAACGCTTTATTCATGCTCTTCAAGGACTTGATACCCAGGCCGCCTTTTTTGAGAGGAAGGTGACATGTTTCCCAAGCAATGTAATGATGACTTTTCTCTGTGTCGGAGGCGTCCCATAAGAAATCTCGCATAACTTTTTCTAACGCCTTGATGACTTTGGCAGGGGCAATAAAAAGAGATAACATGTAAATTGGGATACTTGCTAAAACACTCTTTATAAGTGTCAATTTTCCAGCTTTAGAGAGGCTTGAACGTTTCCACGAGCACAATCTAGACTTGCATTTTTCAATTAACTCTTCCCATTTTTGATTTAGGTTCAGAAAGTCTCCTAATGGCATTCCCAGGTAAGAAGTAGGCAAACTTTCCGCTTTACAACCGAGCATGGCTGCCATAGAATCAAGGTTTACAGCATTTGCTACCCCAAATATACTGCATTTGGCGAAGTTAATGTGAAGCCCTGAAACCATTTCGAAACCAAGGAGATAGTACCGTAAGTAGTTCATTTGTTCTATGGAATCGTCTAAAAACACTAGTGTGTCGTCTGCGTATTGCAGATGACTAACATTCATACCATTCTGATTCATTGCAAAACCGCCCAAATGACCCGCCTCATGACCAATCTGAAACAACATATTTAACACTTACGAAACAATTAAGAACAGAAAAGGCGAAAGAGGGTCACCTTGAGTTAAACCTTTCCCAGTAGTGAACTTAGTATGCGCCGAGCCATTTATGAGAACTGAGACTGGAGTGTTGGTGATGCAACCCTGAATCCATTTTCGCCAAAGAGCTCCAAAACCCATTTTTTCCAAGACTTCATCGACAAATTTCCAAGAAACATGGTCGAAAGCTTTTTCGAAGTCGATTTTACACACCACCCCAGGTGTTCCATTTTTCATTCTCGAATCAAGACATTCATTGGTTATTAAAGCACAATCCAAGATTTGTCTTTCCTTTATGAAAGCTACCTGTTGGTGAGATATAAGAGAAGGCAGAACCTTTTTTAACCTTTCAGCTAACACTTTCGAAATCATCTTGTAGACGCTATTAATCAAACCAATTGGCCTGAAATCTTTCACTTCTTCTACCACCTGCTTTTTAGGAATTAAAGAGAGAAAAGTGTTTTTTAGTCTCCAATTTAACGTTCCCCATTTGTTGAAGTCCTTCACCACCTTCATTATATCCTTGCCCATGAAGTGCCAGCACTTAAGAATAATCATCACCTGAAATCCATCCGGACCTGGCGCCTTATCTTGACCCAAACCTTTTAGCGCCGCTAGACAATCCTGTTCTGTAATATCAGCTTCCAGCCCCGAAGCTAGGCTCGGGTGGAGTTGCTTAAACTGCATTCCCGCAATCGAAGGTCTAGCAGAAGGTTTTTTTGCGAAAAGAGTTGAGAAGTAGTCTGTAATTGAAGACTTAATCAGCTCCTTATCTTCAGAAAGTTTCCCGTTGACCTTCAAAGAATGTATAGAGTTTCTTCTATGCCTTATCTTGACTATTCTATGATAGAAATTTGTATTTCTATCTCCATCGAGGTCCCATGAGTTTCCAGATTTTTGAAGATACATGATGTGCCTTCTATCCGCCAATGTTTCAAATTCTTGTAGCATCTGATTTTTTTTAGCCACTTGAAGAGCAGTGACTGAACCCTTATCAATCACAATATCTAAAGCAGCCAGGTCCACCAAAATGTTCTCAATCTGCCTTTCCACCTTACCAAAAACCTCTTTATTCCAAGTTTTTATACTTTCCTTCAAAGCTTGAAACTTTTTAGCTAATATGAATCCGGCAGATCCATGAAAAACATAGGATTCCCACCATTGTTTCATCAAGTCTAGGAGATTAGTATTGTGTAAACACATAGCTTGAAATCTGAATGGGGAAGGACCCCAGTTTTGTTGTTCGCAGGAAAGCAGAATCGGAGCGTGATCTGACATTGGTTTACCTAACACATGCGCAGAGATTGAAGGATATTGGAAATCTAAGTCGGCTGAGATGAGAAACCTGTCAATCTTACTAGTATTCTTCCAAGTAAATTGCGCACCATCCATCTTCAAATCCACCATCTCCGTGTCTTCCACAAATTTACGGAAACTCTTCATGCCTCTGGAAGTAGATTTACAACCCACCCTTTCTTTCATCTTTAGGATTTCGTTAAAGTCCCCTCCTATGCACCAGGGAAGACTCCAATTATTCTTAACCGCAATCAATTCTTCCCAAACAATCTTTCTTAAAACCACATCACACGGAGCATAAACCCCAGAGACCATCCACTGAAAACCATCCAGCACCATCTTGCATTTTAAGCTAATAGAATGTTGACTTAGAATACAGTCTTCTACTTCAATGTTGTTTTTGTTCCATATGATTAAAATACCACCAGAAAAGCCTATAGAGTTGATAGCACGCCAACCATGAATTCCCCCACCCCAAATTTGATTTATAATTCTGTCATCGCAAGCTTCCAACCTAGTTTCCTGTAAAATAAGGATATCCGGTTTCCAAATCTTCACACATTGCTGTAATCTGGCCCTCCTTTTCCTCTTCCTAACACTATTAATATTCCAAGAGATTAACTTAAACATAAAAATTAGAACCCAGGAACCCAACTAAGAGGAACAATTAACTGTTAACCTCCACCCCTTCACGAATTTGGTCTTTAAAAGCGTCTACATGAAGTTGAATTCCACTTACTACCATGTCCATATATTCTTCTCTCGATTCAGGAAAGGACATTCCCGCAGGATTCAACACCCCCTTCGTCATATCAAATAATTTACCAAATTTGTACTCCAAGTATTTTTGTGCCTTAAGTAATTTAACAGCATCACATTGAGAACTTAAGAAACAAGAATTAGGAGGTGTTTCAACACTACTGACCTGGTATGAAACAATTTTTGCTTCCCCTTCTCCAATCTCTATAGGCATAACCGTTGGGCTAACTTCTGCAGCAGTGACCGAATTCGAATAGTTTTGAGCAATTAGTGTTGGATTAAAGACATTAGAGACTTCATCATCCACGCTTGGCAAAGACTCCTTCCTGAGAATCGGCAAAGTGCTATCAATTTCTCCCTCCTCCAACTCCCCTGCAGAAGCCGATTCTAATCGCTCACTTTCATTCAAGGAACTTTGAGTTACTTTCCCTGAATCATTTGTAAGAGATTCCGAATCGGATACATCTTCCATCAGTGGACCATAATAATCCACGTTAGAGGACCTTAGAGAAAAATCTGATGGTTTTTCGGCTACTGAAGCTGTTGGGCTATCAATCTTCGTGGGCCTCTTAGACAAAGAAATTGAACCTTTTGGAAGAAAGCCTAAATGTGCTTTTGAAGCACCCACGTTATCCGCAAGACTTAAAGTGGTTTTGTGAGCTGGCAAGTTGAAATTCTGCCGTTGTGCGTCAGACAAAGGCTGTTTACTCTTTCCTCCTTTTGATGCACCCACGTTAACCATAATAGGTATTTGAGCCTTCATGATGGGTTGGGTACTCAGCAACGGAGCGTCGACAGCTTGATTTAGATACAACCTAGGGATATGCAAAGATGCTTCTCCGTTAACGCCTGAAATCACCGATGATGATTCTGGCTCGAACACTAAGCTCCGGTGAACACCAGATGAGTGTTCTACTTGTTTTTCGGCGACCGAAATTAGGGCGAATATCCAATCTTCATTCACTGATAATCCCAGGGACCATGAATCGGAGGATAAAGGACCTTTCACTTTAAGTCTCATCTCCGAGATCACTTCCCCTGTCCTAGTTTCATGACTTATGGCTAAAAGACCACCACATGCTGCTCCAATAGTATGAAATAAATTTAAATTCCATGAGTTTTGAGGAATACCCGAAACAATAATCCAAGCATGGGAGATTTTGCGGTCACCCAGTACCTTTTTCTCCACCGGCCATGAAGAAATCGATATCTCCACCTCCTCTACCATTAGCGAACCATTATCCGCAATTCTTTTTTTCTCTTCCACAAAGTTAGCGAAAAACACAGCCTCATTATAAGATAACGGCCATATCTTGAAAGCATCCTTCATCTCCAGATGTTGTTGTAACCATCCTCCAATTTCTGACCAGTCCACATTAATAGCCTTGATTATCATCTTTAATGCCAAATTCCAGTTGCCCAAATAGTTGCTCTTAGAATCTTTACCAGTTGCTGTGTCTAACGGCTGTGGTTTTTTCCAGCAGTTAATAGTAGTGGGATCACCCTTAATAGTACCACCGTTATTAGAATCCTTCTGAGAGATGTTCAGTGTTGCCGTCGGACTGTCTTCATAGTTGCAACATCTTTCTAGAGTTTTGCAAAATTCCCTCCAACCCTGTTTGTTCCTCCCGCAAGGGAAGAAACAGTGATGCAAAAATCCTTTGTCGTCCGGAAAGGACAATTTTAAAAATTCACCCGCTTTATTTTTGTCCCTTAATAATGAGAACCACTCCGTTTTGAGGGAGTAGTTCCATTCTTTTTTGGAGAATTCTTCATGAAGAATTTCGTGAAGCTTAGAGATCAACCATAGTCCTCCTCCTTCTGTGAATGAATTAATCCACCTTTTCCCTTTACAAGTTTCCTTGATTGTTATAATTTTTCCATTTCCCCACATCTCGAAAGACTTTGCTTGGATAGAGCATTTCAGGGAAGTCCCTGCTTCCTGCATAATTGTGCCTCGTCCACCTCCCTTGAGTTTCCGGTTGCGTTTTCCGGTCACTAATGACCAAGGTTCGTCAGTCATTCTTGAGTTTCTCTCTCTTCTCTCAGACTGGAGTATGTGTTAGAAGTTAGGGTTTTCTGCAAGAGATGTATATAGAGTAGATATACATAATATATACCTTTCTTGGACCAGTAAGTGTTCCATTAACATCTAACAAAGCAATCAAACCATGGTTGATGATCTCCTTACAAGTTTCCTTGATTGTTATAATTTTTCCATTTCCCACATCCATTTGTCAAACAAAATTTCCTTGAGCAATTGACCAAGGTTCGGATCATTCTTGAGTTTCTCTCTCTTCTCTTCTATCAAGAGATGTATAAAAAAAAAAAAAAAACTGTGTTTGATTGAAGCACAAGAAAGCTATGAATCGTAAGAAAAGATTCAATTTCGATAAGAAAATTAAGGTATTTTTGGTACCTGAACTGAAATTTAATTTCAAAAAACTCAAAGATGAAAACTTTTTATGATTTTGATTAAGATAGGGAGGTTGGTCCTCTTGGTTGTGGTAACTGGCAACATTTATACAGAGTGAAGAGTCAAGCAGTCATCTGGACTTACTATTTTATTCACTTTGATGTTTGAGTCTATTGTAGTGAAATGTATTTAAGTCTTCTTTTTTCCCGCTGATTTTCCTTGCATCTTCATTATTTGGATCCTTTCTCCAATTGTTAATCAGAATTAGGTGGTCATTATTTGTTTGTAGCGGATTTGAAAACTAATTACCAGCGTTTTTTTTTTCTCGCAAACACCATAGAGAATTTATTCATCAAATGGGAAAATAAAACAGAAGCTAGAGGGGTCCTGTTAACTTGAATAGTGCACAAGGGATTAACCTATCCATTTTTCTTTTTCTCACTTTCCGTTCACATTTCATCATTTTTTTTTTTCTTAGGCATAGGCCCGTCCTATCTCTGGCAGCGTAGCCACCGACTTAGTTCTCCCGAGCAAACTCGACCTCTTTCCCCCCGGTAATAAGTTAGTACTTAGTAATAATTACACGAAATCTCCAATATTTAAGCGGATACTCGAACTGCTGACTTCATTTTGGTACTTTCTCTTATAGCCAATTAGGCAATTAGAATTAAATAGTGATTTCTTGGGTCTTTCGGAGTTCACACTTGACATTAAAACAAAACACCGGGATTGCAAACAACAAATGGTATCTAAAATAAAATTTGAACTGAAACATTAAATTGCGCACGGCTTCAAAATTTTAATTTCATATTGTAATATCACAATCAACTATTGAAAAATATCAATCCAGTTAATTTTTTATTTTTTATAAGTGCCTGCTAAATTAAAAATACTAAAGCGGTGCCATCTAATTTTATTTTCGATGGGCAAGGTTAGAGCCAGCTTAGAGCATGGGTGTATCATTACACACCTAGTGCAGTTCCCAAGCCCAATTATATTATTTTTGTCCCATCCTATCCAGTATCCACCTCATCCAACTTGTCAAGAGCTTTTACACTCTATTTCTCCAAAACCTGGCTCCTCCCTGCCGGTGTGAAATGAGTTAAGAAAAAAAAGAACATGGTATGGGTTATAAAACTGAAGCCAATATCAAAGTCCTCTTGAAATGTTGGTGTTAATATTATTATTTTTTTGTCTTTTTTCTTTACTCGTCTATGTCTACGAATGGGACGTAACTTACAGGAGTCAACTCCAAGTCGTTTTTCATCAAAAGTCGTTTAAATAAAAAAATTTAAAAGATGATATTTCATTAGTTAAAAGTCCATCATATAAAGGTTTATAAGAACAAATCATTGTCCCTTCGCGTCACACGAATTAGTAGAAAAATAAAAAAACACCGACGTTTTTCTATCAGTACTGTTGATTTCCCAATGATTTAGTTTTGTCTCGTTAATCAAAATGGGTCCGTAGCACAAGAAAATTCTCGTAGTGCAAATTTACACTGCGACCTAAAATCTGTATCGTGATTCAATATCAGCATTGTGGCCAAAAATGTGTTAGAGACCCAAAATGCACTGTAATCCCAACTACAGACGAAAAGCCAAAATAAGGATAAATCCCGCCCATATCTGAATCCTACATATTGGATTTGTTCAGGACAGGATTCAGCAAGCTAGCGCGACGTATGTATATATCCTCGTAGAAATACCCCACACCGCCATTGACACCTATGGAGTGGTAACAGATTGATGCAATCGATTTATGTGATTCAAAAACTGACATGTAGAGCGTACATGAACCAAAAGCTTATAATTTATTGCCTATCATTAAATTTTGGGGTCACACTACTCGACAGCAGTTATGGCACCAACTAGAAGTTTTCAACTTCCACTGCAAACCACATATTCTCCTTTATATAGCCTTATTCCTTAAGAGTAACTAATCATCTAGCAACATTCACAGAAACAAAATGACAGAAACGCATTCGGATGCTGAATCAAAAATCAGGTACTCATAATGAAAAAAGATGCACTCTCACCTTCTAAATTAGTATGACACCGTGTGTTCTTATATATATTTTCAGGTGCGCAGTTGTTACTGGTGGAAATAAGGGAATTGGATTTGAGATTTGTAGACAGTTAGCTTCTAAGGGGATTACAGTTGTGTTAACGGCTAGAGATGTGACTAAAGGTTTAAAAGCTGTTGAAAAGCTCAACAATTCATTTGGACTTGCTAATGTTGTTTTTCATCAACTAGATGTGATGAATCCGATTATTATTTCTTCTCTTTCTGATTTCATTGGAAGTCAATTTGGAAAACTAGATATCCTGGTAAGAAAAACCCAATCACTAGTTATTTCCTTATTTAATATATCTAGGTGCAAGTGAAACCATTGTCAGATTAACAAAATTATTAATGTTGCTTTTGTTGATGACCCTATAGATATGATCCTGGGGTTTGTAACTTTGTATATCCTTATCACCTAGAAGTCACAAGTCAATCGATTGAAGACTGAACATAATTTGTGCTTTAATCTGAATTTTATTTTAAGGTAAATAATGCTGGAGTTTCTGGAGTTATAACTGATGTTGCTGGTTTTACTGCGGTCGTACAAGCTCTTATTGAGGTAAATATCTATCTAAGAAAAAACCTTCATGTTGCAATTACTAGAGTATCTAGCTAAGATAATTGACTACTATGTCACTGTTAATCCAGAAGGACCAGAACAGAGAAAATGCAAATTTGAAACAAATGATAAAAAATCGGAAAGCAAATCTGAAACAAATGATAAAAGAGACTTATGAATCAGCGGAAGAATGCCTGCAAACAAATTATTATGGTGTCAAATCAGTGACTAAAGCACTTATTCCTTTACTTCAACTCTCTAATTCACCGAGAATTGTTAATGTATCCTCCCTCGCAGGGCAGCTGAAGGTACTTAGTTACTTATGCAAGCCCATGTTCTTACACATTGTTTCCGAAAGAATTAAGGTACTTACTTATGCAAGCCCATGTTCTTACATAATTTAAAAGAATTACTTACTTTATTTTCAGAATGTCTGTAATGAAGAGGCTTTGGGGATACTTAGTGATGGGGATGGCTTAAAAGAAGAGAGTGTTGATAAGACGGTGAGTATGTTTCTTGAAGATTTCAAGGATGATTTATTAGATATAAAAGGGTGGCCGGCATATTTACCTGCGTATACACTTTCAAAAGCAAGTTTGAATGCTTATACAAGGATATTAGCAAGGGAATTTCCTACTTTTCGCATAAATTGTTTATGCCCTGGTTATGTCAATTCAGATTTTAACTGCAACACTGGAGTTGTCACTGTTACAGAAGGTGCGAAAAGAGTTGTAGATTTAGCTCTTGTACCTGATGATGGACCTTCCGGCCTCTACTTTATTGATGGAGAAGTATCACCATATTGATGCATGATATAAATTGGAAGCAACAAAAATATCTTGTCTACAGATTTAGCAAGTATTGTTCTCTATATTGTCACATGTTGATGCTTTTATACTAGTAATGAGAGGTCATCTGATAATATAATAAAAGAAACTAATTAAGGAATTTGAGTCTTCTTACCAAGTGTTGATGGTGGTTTTTAGCTTAGGGTTAAAATTATAAAACCTTAAATCTGATGTGACGTCACTCTGTAAGGAAACAGAGCCATAAGTGTCCACCTCTTCACTAGCACATTTATTGAGCAACTCAATATTCTCTTATGAAATTTACCCAGAATGGTGCATGTAACAACAATCCCAGATATTCTGTAAATTTTGGCACATTGCCTATATTTCACTTAATATAAGTTTCTTTGAATGCTTTTTGTGCTATGTTCCCCGGCTGAACCCTTAATGTTGATATGGCATGACAATTTTTGTTCACTCGCAGCAGAGTAGCACGAATTTCCAAGTATCAAGGATAAGGTATTTGCATAAGGTATTCAATCAGGAAGCATGCTGCTCTCTGGCAATGAACTTAAAAAAAAGAGAGCTATGCGTCAACATGTAGAATTCAATCGATTACCCTGACTGATTTGCAAAAGTTATGGTTTTGCGCTTTGCGCAGTATATCAGGCCTTGCTTGTCGAAATTAAGCCTACGCAAACTAGGTGATTAATCCGCCATGGATTAGTAGGTGCAAAATCCTACCCAAAATCATAAAAAAGGAGTCGTGGAATAGGAGCAGCAACAAAGGGAGGTGTGGCCATAGGCCAGCCGGCGCTACTTGCAAGTGGTCACACCCACGCTACTCAACTGGCCTCCTTTCCATCGACCAATCAGGTCTCTTTAAACTCTCCATGGCGCGTTGGAAGTGTGGCCACGCCCTCGCTTGTTGGCCCCCTTTCCATCGACCAATCAGGTCACTCTAAATATGCCACACGCATTTAGAATGAGGTCAGGCCCATGTTGCTTGCTGGCCCCATCTCCCTCGACCAATCAGATTGCACTAAAGCCGCCACGATCACACCAGAATTGTAGCCACGCCCATGATTGGACGGAACCTATCCTTCCTACCAACCGATTAGGTCACTTTAAAATGCGCCATGAGCACTAGAGAGGTGGACGCGCCTTATGTTTGGCCGGCCCCTTTTCTTGACCAATTAAAAGCGCTCCAAACTCGCTGCATACATAAAATGCCAAACACACCCTGCCATGCCACCATACTAACTGAAAATCCAAACACACCTTGCCACAACAACGTATTAACCGGCATGCCAACATACCACTCTGCCGCAACAACATGCCAATGCGCCACAAATGACGCCACTACGTGCTAATCCACTTTCTATTCGGGGCCAATGCCATAACGGACTCCAATTAGGGTTTCATGATCGAAATAAGACTTATGCTTTAATAGCATAAGCCGAAACCCTAATTTTTAGCCATAGTCCACAACATGCCATGAATCACTTTTTATCCTTGGCCATGCCGCCAAGCCCTACTTTGTCCACGACGCCAAATCCTAGCCTTGGCCATGCCGCCAAGCCCTAGCTTTGGCCATGGCGCCAAATACTAGCCTTGGCCATGCCGCCAAGCCCTAACTTTGGCCACGACGCCAAATCCTAACATTGGCCACCCGCCAAGCCCTACCTTTGGCCACGACGCCAAATCCTATCCTTGGCCATGCCGCCAAGCCCTAGCTTTGGCCATGCCTCAAAGCTACATGCGTGGCCATGCCACAACGCCACATACGCGTCTATGCCACCATGCCATAGGCACATACCACTACGCCACGGCTATGTCGTTAACAGGTTCCAACTGAATGTGGCTATAATCAATAGCCACCCTCTCTCCTAAATTACAATCTCAACCATCCAAGTTCGCCACCGAACTGACAGACTTGTGGAAAGTTTTAGGCGACCAACCGCTTAAATCTAGTGGTCATGGCTATGCCATAAGCCACTTGCACCACCGTAACACTGGCATGCATGAGCCATGCCATCCATGCTACATTACCACTGGCGTACACCAAAACGCCCCTGTGCCATTATCAGGCGCCAACACAAGGTATCCATAGTCAACGACTACCCTCCTTCATGAGACGCGATCTTAGCCATCGAAGTTCACCACCGAATTGAAAAACCTGTGGCAAGTTTTAGGCGACCAGCTAAAGAGAAGCCTAATAGCATCACATGTTATTTTACCGTGGTAAGTCCCTTGACTTTGACTTGCCACAAGTAGCAAAGTGCTACATGTTTTCCACGAAAACACTTGAGGCATCAAACATGTCACAAACTGGGGGATGCTCATCAGGGTATTGGTCTGGCGGTTTACATCGTGCGGCTTGTAATGCACCCGCTATGAGAAAGTGTCATGAAGCATGACAATTAGTGGTGGTAAAAAGTAACGGTGTAAACAAATTCACTTCCTTCATCATGGAAGCATAATGACTGACGGTTACACGTTACTCTATTTTCTTCCACCACTCAATCGTTTCCACTTCCTACGAGACCAAGGTACGTTTCAATATGACTTGTATAAATAGGCTTCAACTATTTTCACCAAAGGACAAGATTTTTGGTCGGCAACAATATAGTATCCAGAAATCACCAAGAACTGATAGCTTTCCACTTTGAAAGCCAGTTTTACTTTCTGATACAAGTCATAAAAACAAGCCACATCTTCAGAATCAACTATTCTGGTCTCAACACTCTCTTCGCTTCCCTCCCTAAGACCAAACCTTATCCTTCACTTTGTGACCGAAGAAAGCCTGGAATGGCCGTTTCTTGGTTTAGGCCAGGATTATACAGGTTGATCTCTCGAATCAAAAGCACTCCCATGCAGTGCATTGTTTAGGGTTTAGATTCGTTTCTCATCCATGATGTGAATCAATAATATTGTAGAAAGTGGTAAGAAAAGGTTGTCGTTCACTCGGACTTGATGAGATTGATTTTAAGAATTAAAATAAAATAAAAGAAAAATATATACAAATATTGTCACGGGATGAAGAATTAACTGGGACTCGGGATTTCACTGTATTTCATATTCAAGTGATTCAAAAATTAATCCTAGGCAATTATATCTCAAAACAAAAAAAATATTAACTCTATTCTTTGCCAAAATAGATTTCGTAAAACATCAATTGTAAATTACAAGCATAGTGTATCAAAAGTATCAAAGACTAAGCATAAACTATCTAACAAGATGAAAATTGATTAATATAAATCATAAATCATTTAAAATCGGTGAAAAAGTAAATAAAAGAATTAGTCAAATTACCACATTGATGAAATCCATCTTCCTCCGTTGTCCCAATGTTGGGTTTAGCTTCTCATGTTGGAGACACTCTCAAATGATTTTTTTTATTGTTCGAAAAGTGTTTACAATGGTGAGAATGGAGAAAATAATAAAAGCATCGAATTTACAACGATAGATGAGCGTTACAAACTCGTTGTTAACAAAGCAGGTGTTTGAAATGAAGATAAGCGTTACTAATGAACTGTTACAAAACGTGAAATATACGACACTAGACAACGACTGTTCTTGACAGCATAATGTTCTTCATGTTCATCTTTTCTGCAGCAGCAGAAACTTCTCCCTGCAACTCGTGATTACTCACTCTGTTGCTTTCTCTTCTAACCCCTATCTCTCCATCCCCCTTTATCTTCACACCAGCAACCTATTTATATCGAACAACACCAAGAAATCTTCATTAACTCCCAATAATCCTCCGTTACTCGATAATAAAGAAAATATTTTCTTTCCTTTTATTGCATTCATATGCAGCTGTGAATTACATGCAGAATATCCTTGTTTAACTGATTCACACTTCTTCAGCAAGCCAACTCTAGCCAAACACGTGAGTACACGTCTAAATTCGCTGTAATGCCGTGGTTATCTCCCTCCGAGAATAAACTCCCATGTTTTGACCAAACACTTCCTTTCTTTAATTCCTCACACGTAAACTGAGCTGCCAATACTCCGAACAAGGTAAAATAGTATCCCATATATAGTAAACTCTACATAATCACGCGAACTCCCAATTATGGACTTAATAGAACGCGACAATATTCTTCCTTCTCAGTTTTGCTCAAACCGAAGAATTCCCCCTTGATTTTCTAATCTAAATGCATTACCATCCATGTTTAATCATAATAGGCCAGTCAAAGTCCAAATCTATGAACATATCTCCCAAAAACATCGCCAAAATCTTTCACAGAATTTTCGCATTTTCAAGCAATTTTTTCCTCGCCAAAAACCAGGTGAAGAAGAAGGTCGCCCCATATCCATAGTAGGGGTTCCGATAGCACTGGGTGTGAATAGTAACGAAGGTGCTCCTTAGCCAAAATGTGGGTGCCTTTAGTACTTTTCTCCTAGGGGTCCAAATAGCACTTTTTGAGCAACTTTTTTCACACAAATGTATTTCTCCAAAAACACCTACACAAGCATAAAAACACTATAATAAGTACAAAATCAAGCACTAACAATAGAGATACTGGGGACAATTCAGACACAAAAATGTGTCTATCAATCCACACATCTGAAATTACCAAAATCCGCAAAAACAGTTTTCACCCACAAACAACAAGTTACCAAGCTTTACAAATATGTTTTTAATAAATTCATCCATGGATTAGACAAGACTTAGACTCATGATATTAACTTAATACATTATGGATTCCATATATTCTTAGCCTTCCAACAGCTACAAGACCTTTGTTTTTGTCTCTAGATTTTAATACGACAAAGAAACTAATATAAGCTAATTGCCTACAAATATATATCCAACTCAATACCTTTACTGGAACTTGTGATTATAGGCACTTGAAAAAAGAAAACCAAATGAGAGATAGGTAATAACGTTTTTTAGACTTCATGTTTTCACATGAAAGAACTGATCACTAACTAATAGATGTATGAAATTACCTCTTTAGTTGAGATTTAAACATTGTTACTTCCATAGTCATTTGTGAAGATACCATAGGATGCTTCGTGCATATTAATAACGTTTTCATAAGGTAAATATAATATGTAGTATGTTTATCATTCAGAAGACCCAACTATGAAGCACATCAGCAGATGTGATAATAGTATGTATATAAATCTAAGTGTGGATACAAATTATCATCCCGCCATGTTTAGGAAAGTAAAGAACACGATAAATAGAAAGTGGCCCGACAAAGAAGGAGCACGATAGGAATGTAGATAAGACCGCGATGACTCATCGCATATGATACGATGTCACAATGACAATCATAAAAGTTCACATGAAAAGTGTGACTTCACCATGATAATATCGTTGACCATAATTCCGCGATAAGGAAACATCGGAGAGAAGATATGTCCGAGTTTGTAGAAAAAGAAACTACTTTATTAGTTGTCATCCACTATGTAAAGTCCTATATAAGGAAGGAGAGGGCATTGTAGAGGGTAATGAGGTTTCTCTTAGTCCAGATAATAGCTCGGTGAGAAAAGTTATAAAGAGTGAATTAGGGTTTACATTCCTGGAGAGATATCTTCATATTTATGTATGAATCTTGTAAAAGCTTAATAAAATGGGTTTAATCTTATTTTCTTTAATAGTTTTAGTAAGTTTGTGTGGGAGATATCACTTGGGTGTAGTTTGTGGAATTTCCTGCAGCTACATTTTAGCGCCACACAAAGGGAAAACAACATGTGAGTTATTTTGTTTTAGGAGTCATGGTTTGAGTTTCTAGTTTTGTCGATTTTATTTTCCGTAATTGTGACAGATCCATTTTTTTGTCATCATATACACTTTTCCATCATGTTAGTTTTATTTTTTTACATACACGAAGTCAATTCTATTTCAAATCTTCAGTTATATTCTGTTTTAAGTATGTAGATCTAAGATACCTTCAAGGTTTTGTCAAGGTTTATCAAACTTTCAAGCAAAGAAGAAGTGTTATCATCTAAAATTGGTTTACACCATACTGGTGATGAAGGATTGTTAAGTTTGAGTAAAGAGTTCGTTATCTTGTGTCACAAATTTCAATAAGATATTTCTTTATTTTAGAGTTTCAGTCATTAGATATATATTTCCCCTTTCTTGGATCTATCAAGATCGTTAACATTTGAGTCAGTCTGGAAAATATCTTCGCACCGAGTTACAGATCTATATTTTGAATCGTATGATCTGGCTTTAGACTATAGAGTATTAACAATACAAACTATATCTCACAAAACCATAAATCAATAATAGTAAGAGAGGCAACAAGGGTGGATCACTTGATAGCTACTCGAAGAAGCAGGAGCATCGCAGAAAGGAGAGGAATAATATTGAACGCTGCTGAAACTTTCACAGTCAGAGAAAGACATGGACGAAGAAGAACAACCAGTTCGCAACGATAGAGGAAAATCGGACGATGAAGAGAACATGACTATCGAAGAACTGAGGCAAATACTTTCCCAAGAAAATAGGAGGGAGAGAGAAAAAAAAAAGTGAGGATCTCACGCGATATCACATAGAATTGCTGGAGGAGAATAATAGGCACAAGGGTGAGAGAAATATGCATGTTCAAGCGAGATCAGAAACCCAAATAAGCAGAACCACATCTAGACAAAGAAGATAACATCGCCGAGATCAGAACGAAGGAGGAAATAATAGAAGGACCAGGAGGAGTGTGACATTGCATAGAAAATCGTGGAGAAAGAGAAGGGGGAGAAGGTGAAGCGGACGAATAAGGAAGAAGGAGACATCGCCGAGATTACCATGAAGACAGATGAACAAGAAGGGATGAAGATCAAGATGAAAATTGATGTCGATGAAGATGTCTCAGAGAAGATAGTGAAGAAAGGAATTTAAGAAGATCTATAGAACAAAGTGAGCGAGACTATAAAAACTTACAAATGGCAAGAGAGTAAAGTCGGGGAGATGAGCAATAAAGACAAGAGCAACATGAAAATGAACATATTATAAATCGTACAGTATTGGATTAATTAAGTGGAATGCGAGCACTAATGAACAATACACGAGGTGGTGGGGGGAGGAATTCAGTTAGCGGAAGCTATGGAGGAAGCGGGGATGTCACATGTTATATCACTTCTCGGTCGAACTCGAATGCGTAGCTATCTCAAGCATGTTTTTCAACGTTAGTGATCAAAACTATAAGTTTTGATTTCTAGCCTATTTTTAGATGTCTTGGACTAGGACATAGATTGTGTAGTTGAGCCTTAGACTTCACAGCGTTCATCATTTGAAGATGAGGAACTACTAAGGGGAGCTTGTGGAACTTCATCGACAAAAGGTATGTGGAGACCGAAACTTATCTATCACTTGGAAAGTCCATTTTTACTCTATCTCCTATATTGAGACATAAGTCGTATTACGTATAGTTTTCTATATACACATTTGAGATTTTGAGCTTGTCAAGAATATAAGAGGCAAAGCTGTTTCGAAATAGTTTATTTTTTTTTTCCGAAGAAAAGGTTAAAATAAAAAAGAGAACACATCAAATTCACTCACTCATGAGTGCTTCCCAATTGCTCCAAATGAGACTAGGGGGAACAAACTTGAAAGTATCATAATCAAAAGACCAAAGAATAACCAATTGTTTTACTAGATCAATGATTTCATTTGTGGTTTTCCATCGTCCACCAAAAACTCTCCCATTCCTATCCTTCCACAAAGTCCAACAAATAGCGTAATTGATGATTTTCCAAACAGCTTTGCCTCTTTTAATCTTGAAGAGCTTTCGATTTGACCAAGTTCATCTTATATTCTTGACGAATGTCAGAATATGACCATGAGAAAATTGCCGAGTAGCATCTTACATGGTTTGTGTGATACAATCATTTGGTGTAGACTTGGAATGTTTCGTTATGATTATTTCAATATCTTAAAAATTTCTTTGATGCTAATTGTGTGTGAAAATGGCTATTGTCATCCTCAAAGAAAGTATCAATGATTGAAATAAAGATCTTAGAATCATGTAATCATGGTTGGATATAAACATAGTGTGTTATCACACTTGTGTGTAAGTCCAAAACCGGGAACCTGAAGTATGCATACCCGTACGCGTACTAGCGGTTGTTGGATGTCTGGGTAGTTATGCTTACCATTACGCATACTAGCGGAAGTCTCACGTCCGTGAATTTCTGCTGGAGTTTGGAAGTGTGAATTGGTATGCGCACCCGTAAATGTACTAGCATAACCCAAACTCGGTCCGGCTACTTAAGTATGCGTACCCATTTGCATACTTTGAGTTGGTTACTTTCTAAAATCGGTTGTACATGAACATAAACATTTACAAATTAAGGAATGCAATCTTTACAAACTGTGGCTATAATGTTCATGAACCGATTCGAGTGAATCAAACCGATTTTTCTTCAATTGTATTCTTGTATACTTCTATGAGAATATAGCAATTGAACGGCTCTTTAACTAGTTTCATTTGAGTCATTTGAAATAGTTATGGTTAAGATGAATAAGGTTGATATGAGAGTAATCATATGGCTAACCTTGGTTAACTATTTGTGAGCCAACATAATGTACATTTTTAGGCACGGTTACATAAACCTAAATTAGGGTACATTTCATTTGTGTGTTATAAGCTAAGTTCGATCTAACGGTTGCAAGATATTAGCTTGGTTAAATCAGGTTTTTCGTCTAATGATGAATATTGAATGCTTTGTTACCAATGTAACTTATATTGCAAAACCTGATTTGAAAACTATATAAAGGAGAACCCTAGCAACTGGGAAACCTAATTCCCACACCTCATGTGTGTTACTTGTTGCATCAACTAGAGTTGATTCTCCTTTAACCTTAGGTTTCTATCGAGATCATGTAGGTTAACGACTTCAAAGACTTCATTAGGATTGTAAAGCCATACCCAACTATTTTCTTTATAGTTACGTGTTCTGATCTTGACCGATTCCATAGTTTGAGTACTATCTTCTCTAAGATTTGCTCGAGATTTAATCTCCAATAGGCAAGATAAAAAGTAATCATAAACACATTCATCTCATCGTTTGTGATTCCACAATAACTAGTTTCACCATCATACGATTTAGATTATTTTGAGGTGATTGATAATACTAGGCTGTTCTTCGGGAATATAAGACCGATTTATCAATTGGTACCTGTTCACCTTGATTTATCCTTATTTATTTAAGTTAACATTATTAGGAGATGTATAATTATTTCCTTTTGTCATGATCATGCTTGTGGGGTCACTTTAGTGCTAAGAAGACTGCTGCTAAGATATTGCAAAGTGTGGATTATATTGGCCTTCGTTGTTTAAAGACTCTCACCGATTCGTGTTACTTGTATTTGAACCATTTCGTAGGAACATGATGCCCTTGAACCCTATTTTAGAGGTCTTTGATGTGGGGTATTGACTTTATGGGTCCGTTTCCTAATTCTTTTGGTAACCTATACATCCTTGTCGCCATAGACTACGTCTCTAAGTGGATTGAGGCGGTTGCGTGTAAAACCAATGACCATAGGGTTGTGCTTGAGGTTCTTGAAAAATAATATACTTACACGTTTTTATCGAGCTATTATTAGTGATGGAGGGTCGCACTTTTGTAATGGACCTTTTAAGCTTTTGATGAAGAAATATGGTATTACACATAAGGTAGCCACCGTGTATCATCCACGACTAGTGGTCAGGTAGAGGTTTCAATAGGGAGATAAAACGTATATTGTGAAAACGGTTAATCCTAATCGGAAGATCGGTCGTCTAGGCTTACTGATGCCTTATGGGCTTACCGTATCGTTTAAGACCCCCATTGGAATGTCGCCTTATCGGCTTGTTTATGGAAAGGCATGTCATTTAGTGAGTTAGAACATAGAGCTTATTGGGCTATTAAGCGGCTAAATTTTTCACTTGACACAATGAGTTGGACGAGATTCGTATAGATGCTTGATAGTGCGAAGGAGTATAAGAACAAAATGAAACTTGTGCATGAATATTTTACGGAAGTCATTTTCTCCGTGTCAAAAAGTTCTTGAGCATTTGATCAACTTATAAGGGAATCACCCCAGGGAGGCAGTGCATATTATCTTGCTAGTATCAAATTTGATTGGGTTAGAGGGAGATTCAAGATGTAAGGATATAACTATATAATGTTGGTATGGGTGTTTTGTTGGGTCAACTGAGTTGGAGGAAAAACACAAGCCTTGAATAAGTATGAGATTTATTCAGGGAAGGGTCCAGTCTAAGGTGTATAAATAGGCTACTTGGGTCGATTAGAAGAGGATAGAGTTGGGGAGGAAGTCTAGAAAGTCCAGAAGTTCATTGGTAGTAGGATAGTGTACAGCAACAGCAACAGTTTTCGTTCTTTGTAACAGTACCGGCGGTTTTAATATTTCATCATTTGTAAACCATTTTTTGCAATAATAAATGAATTTTGAGGTGTTCAATCTGGACAAGGTCTCGAGGTTTTTCTGCATTTGTGGTTTCCTACAATTAATTGTTAACGATTATTTGTGAATTAAACTTCATGTGGTGTCAGTGTCTTGGTTATCTCTCTTATCTTGAAATCAAATTTTGATTATTTCTTTTCAAGTTTCAAAAGAACCTTCACTATCGTTATCAAAGACATATTTTGTTATATAATTGAAATATCACATGTTGTGCGTTAAGATCAATCAATTTGAATATCCAACCTTTGGTTGTTGATTTAAATTGATTGACACTTGAGCATTTGTCTTTGGTACCGTTCAAGTTGTTTCACATAATAATTAGGCTCGCGGATTTCTATTAGTTTGATTTGCTGATTACATTGTGAAACAGAGATATCAACTCTTTGATATACTTTTCTCTAGATTGAGTCTAACTGTCTAGTTGATTCTCTAGAAAGTATATTAGAGTAAGTCCTCTCGGATTTCCAAACGAACTGTTGGATGTGGTTGTTAGACCCCCAGCATTTTCAATTAGTATCAGAGAAGGAAAACACATTAAAGACCTTATAAGTCTGTGTTTTTAGCGATCTGATATGGACAGAAGTGGTATCTCTATAAACGCAACACCAGTCGTCGATGGATCTGAAAAGTTGAGGGTACCCCAAATATACCTCAAGCTATAACTTTTCCATCCTATAAGTCCTTTCCCCGAAAGTGATTTTCTATGGACTGAGTAGAGACAATATGACAAATCGGTTCACACTTTGTGTGATCATCTATGGATACGAGATCGAGACAATATAACAACAAAGTATCTTTACTTGATACAAAGGTTCAGACTTAACCAAACTCAATAGGATTCACGTATCAAGTAAATAGGAATTAATGTTTGTGCAATTTACTTTAGTTATAATAAAACAATTATAATGCGAAAATATAAAGTAAATGACATAGCAAAATTTTGTTAACGAGGAAACCGCAAATGCAGAAAAACCCCGGGACCTAGTCCAGAATTGAATACTCTCAGGATTAAGCCGCTATACAAAATAAGACAACTTCGTATAGTTGAGACCAAGCAACTAAACCTATAGTTCACCTAGTTCCGTCTATATTCCCATGCCTCCAACCTATAAGCAAGTCACGTACTTGGACCAATTCCTTTGGTTTATATTCCAAACAGTAAAGGAACAACAAATATGTTTGGTATCAACTCTCTTCAACCAAGTGATATGAGTTGCGCAAAATTTCCCTTGTTTATCTTAACATAAACTCCTTTGCCAGGTTCCAAGATATATCTTATGTTTAATCACCCAAAGGAAATCATTAAGATTAACCAACAACACTCTTCAATCAACTGATAGTTGTTGATGCCGATCTTCCTCAATTAATCAATCCAATCTACCACAAGGATAAACCGATTATTAATCGGATCCTATTTTTCCCAAACAAGTATTGTGCACACCAAAGATTGTAAAAGCCAATTTAGAAATCTTCAATATCTTCTTTGTCTTCAAATCTTCTTAGATATTTAATAAACACCAGCACACAACTACTTGAATCTCTTGTGATCAATCACACACAGAATGGAGTCTGTTAACAATGGATTATCACAAGATCGTCTTTAGATCTATCACCAGTCTAAAGATCCCTGTAGAAACCTTGAACTAGATTGAGTGAATCTTATATCATAAGAGAAGATTCTCAAGCATAAACAAACTAGGTGCAATCAAAGTTCAACCACCGTTAGTAAATCAAATCAATACGAAAACTAAAGATAAACCGCAATATCTAGTTTCCCACCAACGAGTCGCGCTAGAGCTTCTCAATCCCAAAGAAGACTTTAAATTGAGCGGCCGTAAGAAATTTCACCTAATTAGATTACTCTCCTCTCCGATAGGCAGCTTCACCAGTAACAAAGACAAAAGAGTAAGATAGGTTGCGTAGGATTAGTTTGCTAGAAACGCAAACTCAAAGTATTTATAAACAAGGAAGTTTGGACACCAAGGAATTTCCAAAACCGAAAATATACTCAAGATATTTTTCCATAATAACCCAAATTCGGTTTTCATAATTCCTGTGAATGCACTGTCCAAAAATATGATAGAAATCTCCTTGGAAAATCTTTAATAAGCAAATGCACATTACTAATTATTATTTTCCATATATAATTAAAAATCCTTAATTAAAAAGATTCTTAACTTATTCAAATTTGATCTTGGTATTTACTTCCTTCTTAGACGTTAAGGAATATCTTTGAACAAAATAGAATAAGAATTACTGCACCGTGTTCAAAGAGTGACGACATCTTACTCTTGCAAGTCTTTTCCATGCTTTCTCACTTGAAACCGATTTACCACACTTCCAAACAAGTTTAGAATTGGTTCATCTGACTTTCAAGAACTATGTGATTGATCAAGTATCACTCAATCAAAACTCATGGATTTACGGTTCTACCAAAAAAAGTTTTGGTTCTACCTCCATGTGAGTATTGTGCATAGTTACTCTAGCTTACCTAAGATACAGCTGACTAGGTACTAGGATCGGTTCCCCACATATATTTGGTATCTAAATTTTATGCACTGCACATGTCCATAGGATCGGTTCCCCCTTCCCAAAAATGCGTTGCACATGTTCATAGGATCGGTTCCCCTTTCTTCCATAAACCTTACTGCACCTCATACAAGGATCGGTTTCCCTTGTGATGCACTGCACCTCTTACTAGGATCGGTTCCCCTCTTCCCAGTAATAATTTCAGACATACACAACCCGATCATACCCCATGTGATTACTTAAGATCGGTTTCACTTATAAAAGTCATACCAATACATAAGTCAGGCCTCATGTGAATAGTTTTACCAAGAACACAAACAAGTCGTGAACGGTTATATTAATCACACATATTGGTCATTCATAAGATATGCAAAGAAAAAACAGCCCCAATAACTCCTGATGATTTCTTTTCGGTTCACAACACATATCATGAACTTACTTCCTTAGAACACATGTAAACATTGTTCCCTAGGATGAAATCCTCACCTCATACCCATAAATAATCACAATAGCATTCATACGATTATGTCGATGTCTTATATACAAAGTTTAATGGTTAAGCAAGAAACTTCATATTGTATTCCTTTATACTATGTCTATCTAGAGTGTTCATGCTTCGCAGTTTTATGTTTTCAATATGCACGACTTGAAAGATACGTTAGGGAATGAAACAGTTCAAGTCAAATATCACTACCTAAAGTGGAAGGATGATGTTGTTGTTGTAGCTCCGCACGTCTTCACATCTTCAAGTCTTCGCAATACTTATAATGTCTCACCCTAGAGTTGACTCTAGTACATTTAAATCAAGCGACTCTTAAATGATTTTTGCTTCACTAAAATATGACAACCAAACTTGACATACCAACGCTTGGTGGGTTCAACCGAGCAATGCTCTAACAATCTCCCCCTTTGTCAAATTTAGTGACAAAACTCTTATAAATAATATGGATAAACAAATTACAAGAATTCATTACACATACGCTTGATTCCCAAATCCACAACACATAACTTGCATTCATTCAATCCAAAAAAATGCAGCAGCTGCACTATAATAACAAAGCTTGTACTCCCCCTAAAGGTGAGCTAGGTAGATTTTCAATCTGCACATCTTTGTTATCCCATTCATATGATATGTTATTACCCCTTAGTTTCGTTAGATAAAAATTCAAGCACCATTGTCCTCTTCCCTAGTGACACCAATAAACCATAAATTGATACCAGGATCACTTGTTTACTCCATATATTTCTCCCCCTTTTTGTCACAAAAATGACAAAGAAACGAAAAAACAATAGACAACACGAAAAGGATCTTACAAATCTCAAAATTGACTTGCAACCAGTTGAGTCAAGCACGAGGGTTCCACATACCATTTTTGATAACCAATATCAAAACCGAAACTACAAGTAATTACGTTTTGATATGTTATCATGGAAATAATTGCCCGAAGCAATTTTCCAAACTAGTTTAGCAAACCAAAAATCTACTAATCAACTTAGTCCCTTTTCTAAACCGATTGTATAAATACATCCGCTTCATTTGATAAGACCAAAAAAAAGATAAACTTCATTTTTCTCATTAGGTTCTAATTATCCATATAACTTAGACCTTTAGATTTCAAACAAGCCAAATACTAGGTTAGTTAACTAGCATTTCCTTGTTTAGGCTTTCGGCTAGACTTGAATAACCGAAACCTCCACTTTGATAAGTCTAAGTAAGATCAGAATTAACTTAGCTTAGCTTATCCGGAATCGAATTGGACTAAACAACTCGTCCTCTCAACATATTCATTCGTTAAGCCATAAATAATTCATACAAACCAATAAATCAACTTGCATAGTTATTCACCTCAACCGGATACAATAGAAAAAACATAAATAAACCAAAGTTTCACTATTGCACCGAAATTTTGTAAGCTTAAACAATTGATACTACACAATAAAGCAAAAATAACAATTGTTTTACTTAACTGGAAGCAATTGAATTAACATAGAAATTAAAGCACCGCAATCGCAACAAATTTTGTAAGCCTAAACTAATGATATCACACAACGAAGTAAGATAACAAAAGTTATACTTAACCGGAAACAATTGAATCACACACACATCCATACATACATAATGGAATAAACACATCAATTGTACTAACAATTTATTTTAAGTAAAATCAATATATATATATATCAAATAAAAATAGGCTTTTCTTAAAACAGGAAAACAATTAACTAACAAGATTGTTACCTCAATTTCGCATCCAACTTCTCCAAATATGATTCCATCGCTTTCTTATTCCGGGAGAATTGATATCGAAATACCATCATGTTGTCATTCTCATGCCAAAAACAAAAAAATAACAACAACCAACCTTTACCAGAGAAAGGTTAAAAATCGGTTTTAACAATTGCAAGCAAAAGTTGAAAACCGTCGAAACACATATGCTTTTATGCTAAACCAAAACCGATTCAACATATTATGACTTTTTCACATATTTTTTCTACAGGAATCCCTCATGATCCTTTGATAAAGCCTACCAACTTGGGTTGGAACTTAATCCTGCTAAATCAAAAAATCACCCAAACCATAAGGGTTCACAACAAATTATGAGATCGAATATCAAGGTAATAAACCGAAATCAAACATCTCATACTCATACATAGCAAATAAATAAAGCATTAAAGTACCGGCTATGTAAACCAAAAAACAATCACAAGAAAAATTATAAATCAAATAACTTTATTCATAATAGTTTTATTCAATAGACTTATACAATCAATGAAAGCAATCAAAAATTGATGTCTATTTTTCTATTTTTTTTCTTCTAAATCATGAAATTCTATTACCAAAGGAATGAAAATTATTACAAAAGATAAGCCCATCTAATTAATCTGCAAGGCCCAAATAGCTAAAAGTAAAAGGACAGAGCCCAACAATAGGCCCAAAGAAAGCAAAAACTAAAAGCACAAACTACTTTCAGTTGAATCTACAGAAGGAAAAGCAAATTCTTTTCAAGAAATAAATCTATAACACACACCCTCTTCACTCTCCAACTGATTCAAGCAATTTGGTTTGTCTTCATAGTACATAACAGTCCCCCTTGCAAGTAATACCCCCTGCTTAGCCATTGTATCAGCATAAAAATTTACCTCCCTATAAGAATGTATGAAAGTGATCCTTGAGATATGTTTTCTAATATTATTCCACCTATTCATAACAAACCAAGGGATTCTACCATTATTGAAAGCTAGTATAACAGCTTTTGAATCAAGCCTGAAGCAAACACTGCCATACCTTTTCTTCACATCCCATTCACCAGCAGCCACTAAGGCCATCACCTCTGCCAAATAATTTGTTGCTACTCCCAATCCACCAGAAGCAGCACCCACCTTGATCATTCCTTTCTACAAAACCAAAACTTGCATTCCCAGGATTACCTTGTGATGCACCATCACAACAAATCAACACTTGTCCATTTGCAGGCAGTTTGAAGAAAACTTGCTTCACTTCAGGCATATGAGTTTTAATTCCTGTAATTCCAAAAAGAAGGAGGATTTTAAGATCATACATACTTCCCCATTTGGACCCTTTCAATCTTACCCCACACTCCTTTGTTGAGAAAAGTATTTTCTGCTTGAATTTTTCAACATTAGGCTCTTCATTCTCATAAATACTTTTGTTTATTGTATGCCAAAGATCCACCATCACCTTGAAAGCACAGTTGTACCAGATTTCTTGTATTGCACCACTTTTACCCTTAGCATACTTTAGAACTTCCTCAAAAGATGATGGATTAGGTAGGCAGAAAATACCTCCCAACCAATGCCATATTATTCTGCTAAAAGGACACTCCCATAATATATGACTCATTGTGTCTTGTGCATTGCCACACAAATAGCATTTTGATACTGTCATAAAACCTTTTTTTCTTACAGCCTCCTCAGTGGCACAGGCATCCCTCAGAATTTTCCATAAATTGGATGAAGTATAGGGGTGAATGCATGGATTACAAATTTTCTTTGCCCAAGACTGCACTGGATATTTCTTCCTTATTTGGTTAGCAGCATTAGCAACAGAGAATTTTCCATTAATATCACTCCCCCATATCTATATATTAGGACCATCACCAATTACTGGTACTTCATTTCTTTCATAGAATTTGAACATTTGCTCAGGAATTTGCCAAACACCATCTATAATTAAATCAGCCACTTTGAGCTCCATATTGCTCTAAACATAATGATCTGTTGCATGCCTCTAAATTAGAGTATAATCCTTAATCCATTTGTCCCTCCATACAAAAATTGATTTTCCATCACCCACCAGCCACCTTTTGCCTTCATTTACTTCATCCATGACCCATTTAATCCCAGGACAAATAGATGATTGTTTGTAAGATGAAGTCCATTCATTCTTCTTGTTCTTATACTTTGTTCTCATAAATTAAGTCCATTCCATCTCCTCTGTTTCAATTTTCCATAATAGTTTCATTAGCATAGCTTTATTCATCATCTTTAACCTTCTTAAACCCAAGCCACCTTCAATTGTTGGAGCATTTACTTCATCCCAATTCACTGTGATTAACTTTTTAACTGCAGGGTCACCAGACCACAAGAAATTTATGATAATTTTTCACATAAAATGCCATATTATATATTGATAATTTCTGATAATTTTTCACATTAACTTTATAACAGATTGGGGCCACTTGTAAACTGCCATATTATATATTGGTATGCTGCACAACACATGTTTCACTAAAGTTAGTCTTGCAGAGAAGCTAATAATTTGTCAATCCATCCATCAAGCATCTTTTGCATTAACTCCACCATCCCCCATACTTGGTATGATTTAACTCTACCAGGATTTAATATAATCCCCAAACAAGTATCAGGCAGCTCTGAAAGATCCATTTGTAAGTACCCAGCAATGTCATTTCTTCTTACATTTGAAACCCCTCCTACAAAGCATTTACTCTTGTTTCTATTCACAACTTGTCCCGATGCTTGCTGATATTTGCTTAATAATTCCATCAATGTATCCAGTGTCTTCTTATGACCATTACAAAAAATGAAAATATCATCAGAAAAAATTAGATGTGAAGGCCGACAGTTACCTCTAGTTACCATTGCTTGAATCTTGCCTTTCTGCACCAGTAGAGATAAATTTATGCTAAGCACTTCCTCTTCAAGAATAAATAGAATAGGTGACAAGGGGTCACCTTGTCTCAGTTCCCTACCAACACCAAAAAAACCACAAGGGCCCCCATTAACAAGTACATCAATCATTGCAGACTAAAAAAAATTCCTAATCCAATTGATACCAATTTCAGAGAGCCCAAATCTTCTAAGCACTTTAAACAAAAAATCCCAACTCAATGAATCATATGCTTGTGTTATATCCAATTTGAGTCCAACATTTCCACCTCTTATCTTTATGTTCAGTTCATTAATCATTTTAGAGGCAAGCACAATTTTATCTTGAATACTTATCCCTTTAATAAAAGCACTTTGTTGATGTCTATTTTTCTAGATTAAATATTATAGCATACTCTAGTGGTGCTCTTGTTGTTCACCGATGTTTCTTCAGTGTTCAAACTGTTAAAGCATGTCTCAAGAGACTTGTTTGCAACCACCTCATGTTTCTCAAGCTTTTCAACTTGAATTTTTAAGTCAGATATTCCAGATTTAGTTTCTCAATCTTATCCTTGAGCCAATCATGATTTCGAATCGTTGATATGAGATTGGTTCTTAATTCTTTAAAACTATGTATATAGTCAAGCATACTATCTAAACGAACCCACTTGGTTTTGGTTGGATCTTGTGGATTATAGGCCAACATACATAACTCATCTTGTGATCCAACCGAACCTTCAGAATCATAATCATTCATGATTTTTGATCTGCTTCTTTTCTTCTTCTCAGTATTGATTCCTTGATACTCTTTAACCCTTTGAGCCTCCTCCTTATTAGTCTTTAAGACACTGCGAGTTATCGGAGGCATGCTTGGTTATATATAAGATGATTGATCAAGGTATCAATAAACTAGAAGGACTAGTTTCCCTTTATAGGGAGTCAACTTTCAGACCGAAAGATATTAGTAGAATCCGAAAATTTTGAAGAATATGTTTCGTTTCCTTTTGTCCGAACTTTCTTAGTTTTATTCAAAAGTTCCAAATAAAACTTATCATGATGAACATGAACAACTTTTGGATTTACAACTATCCATAAAAATCTACCATTTTTGATAAACAATTACAAAAATTACATGTGCTCCAGATTTATTGTGCCATTCCCATCCATAAAAACGAGCACAGAAGCGGATGCGAATGCACAATCTTGAAACAACTAGGTTGTATCGAAATAAGCTTTTTCAAGCTTATATTGATATCAGAAACATAGTTCATGTTTATTTTAGGGAATTTCTGCCCAATCCCAAGACGATGATCTTTTCCAACTCTAGAGATATGATCATGTGGAGAAATTGTACCGATGTGAGAATTCTCAGAGACTGATAGATCTCTCTTAATTCTTTCAATGATATTTTCATAAGATTTCCTCATTCTAAGGACTTCCTTATGATTCATATCAGTGTGATTTATCTGAAACAATTATTGGAAATTCCTCATTGTTTCTTTAGGCAGAGATTCTATCTTTCCCTTCTAGAATCATTCCTCATCAAAACAAGAATTGTTTCGATATGGATGAGGAGGAATCTTCTTTCAGAATCTATTGTCAACTCTTTCCTCTGATTTTGAGTTGATCTTATAGGGTTGTGGTATGATATGTTTTTCTACTGAGGAATGATCTTTCATTTTTTTAAGACAAGAAACCTCCTTTAAAATTTTTACCACCGTATGTTGAAGAAGTATAAGTTTCTTATCAAGTGATTGAAAAGTGTATTCCTTAAGATTATTATCATGGAATCGGTTCAAAGTTTCCTTTGGACAATATTTCATTTAATCATCAGTAGATATAGAAGCTTGTTTCTCATCCTCTTCTGACTTGATGTAGTTCGGTAAACTACCATCATCTTGATCTGTTTCAGGCGTGACTAATACAACAACATCATTTTTCAGAGTCATTGGACCTGTCTCTTTATCAAGAGAATCAACAAGAGCTTCTAATTTGACATAGAGATTCATATTCTCTTCAGCCAGACTATCCATATGACTGTCTTTATTTCTGATCTCCTGCTTAAGAAGATTTGTCTTTGTCTTTAAAATCATCAATTTAGAAGACAGAGATTTTATAAGATTTAGGAGTTTTACCAACTCTTTATCAGCATATTATTTTTTATCAGAAAAAGACACAGATGTTTTCGCAACTCCTGGATCATGAGTCAACGAAGTAGTAACATCTTCAACCTTTGAGTAGTCATACTCTTGCTTAACGTTAACTGAATCCGATATGGATTCAATTCTTATAGGATGGATCGCACCAAACACATATTGTTAGATATTTTCGTGTTTGCCTGCTATGATACCAATTGAAAAAGCGAGGGTACCCCAAATATACCTCAAACTATAACTTTTACTTCCTATAAGTCATTTCCCCGAAAGTGATTGTCTATGGACTGAGTCGAGACAATACAACAAATCGGTTCACACTTTGTGTGATCTTCTATGGATACGAGATCGAGACAATACAAAAACAAAGTGTGTTTACTTGATATAAAGGTTCAGACTTAACCAAACTCAATAGGATTCACGTATCAAGTAAATAGGAATTAACGTTTGTGAAATTTACATTACTTTACTTATAATAAAATAATTATAATGCAGAAATATAAAGTAAATGACACAGCAAAATTTTGTTAACGAGGAAACCGCAAATGCAGAAGACCCCCGGGACCTAGTCCAGAATTGAATACTCTCAGGATTAAGCCGATATACAAAATAAGTCAACTTCGTATAGTTGAGACCAAACAACTAAACCTATAGTTCACCTAGTTCCGTCTGTATTCCCATGCCTCCAACATGTAAACAAGTCACATACTTGGACCAATTACTTTGGTTCGTATTCCAAACAGTAAAGGAACAACAAATCTATTTGGTATCAACTCTCTTCAACCAAGTGATATGAGTTGCTCAAAGATTCCCTTGTTTATCTTAACATAAAATCCTTTGCCAGGTTCCATGATTTATCTTATGTTTAATCACCCAAAGACAATCGTTAAGATTAAGCCAACAACACTCTTCAACCAAGTGACAGGTGTTGATGCCGATCTTCCTCAATTAATCAATCCAATCTACCACAAGGATAAACCAATTATTAATTAGATCCTCTTTTTCCTAAACAAGTATTGTGCACACCAAATATTGTAAAATCCAAGTTAGGAATCTTCAATATCTTCTTTGTCTTCAAATATTCTCAGATCTTCAATAAACGCCTGCACACAACTACTTGAATCTTCTGTGATCAATCACACACAGAACGGGGTCTGTTAACAATGGATTATCACAAGATCGTCTTTAGATCTAACACCAGTCTCAAGATCCCTGTCGAAACCTTGAACTAGTTTGAGTGAATCTTATATCAGAAGAGAAGATTCTCAAGAATAAACAAACTAGGTGTAATTAAAGTTCAACCACCGTTAGTCAATCAAATTAATACGAAAACTAAAGATAAACCGCAATATCTTGTTTCCCACCAACGGGTCGCGCTAGAGCTTCTCAATCCCAAAGAAGACTTTAAATTGAGTGGCCGTAAGAGATTTCACATAATTAGATTACTCTCCTCTCCGATAGGCGGCTTCACCAGTAACAAAGACAAAAAAGTAAGTCTAGGTTATGCAGGATTAGTTTGCTAGAAACGCAAACTCAAAGTATTTATAGACAAGGAAGTTAGGATACCAAGGAATTTCCAAAACCGAAAATATACTCAAGATATTTTTCTATAATAACCCAAATTCGGTTTTCATAATTCCTGTGAATGCACTGTCCAAAAATATGATCGAAATCTCCTTGGAAAATCTTTAATTAGCAAATGCACATTACTAATTCTTATTTTCCATATATAATTAAAAACCCTTAATTAAAAAGAATCTTAACTTATTCAAATTCGATCTTGGGATTTACTTCCTTCTTAGCCGTTAAGGAATATCTTTGAACAAAATAGAATAAGCATTAATGCACCGTGTTCAAAGAGTGACGACATCTTACTCTTGCAAGTCTTTTCCATGCTTGATCACTTGAAACCGATTTACCACACTTCCAAACAAGTTTAGAATTGGTTCATATGACCTTCAAAAACTATGTGATTGATCAAGTACCACTCAATCACAACTCATGGGTTTACGGTTCTACCAAAACAAGTTTCGGTCCTACCTCCATGTGAGTAGTGTGCATAGTTACTTTAGCTTACCAAAGATACAGATGACTAGGTACTAGGATCGGTTCCCCATATATATTTGGTATCTAACTTGTATGCACTGCACATGTCCATAGGATCGGTTCCCCTTCCCAAAAACGTGTTGCACATGTTCAAAGGATCAGTTCCCCTTTCTTCCATAAACCTTGCTACACCTCATACAAGGATCGATTCCCCTTGTGATGCACTACACCTTTTACTAGGATCGGTTCCCCTCTTCCCAGTAATAAGTTCCGACATACACAACCCGATCATACCCCAGGTGATTACTTAAGCTCGGTTTCACTAATAAAAGTCATACCAATATATAAGTCAGGCCTCATGTGAATAGTTTTACCAAGAACACAAACAAGTCGTGAGCGGTTATACTAATCACACATATTGGTCATTCATAAGATATGCAATGAAGAACAACCCCAATAACGCTTGGAGATTTCCTTTTCGGTTCACAACATATATCATGAATTTACTTCCTTAGAACACATGTAAATATTGTTCCCTAGGATGAAATCCTCACCTCATACCCATAAATAATCACAATAACATTCATACGATTATGTCGATGTATTATATACAAAGTTTAATGGTTAAGCAAGAAACTTCATATTGTATTCCTTTATACTATGTCTATCTAGAGTGTTCATGCTTCGCATTTTTATGTTTTCAATATGCACGACTTAAAAGATACGTTAGGGAATGAAATAGTTCAAGTCAAATATCACTACCTCAAGTGGAAGGATGATGTTGTCGTTGTAGCTCCGCACTTCTTCACTTCTTCAAGTCTTCGCAATACTTGTAATGTCTCACCCTAATACTTTCAAGCTAACCTATACGAAGGTGACTCTATTACATTTAAATAAAGCGACTCTTAAATGAGTTTTTCTTCACTAAAATATGACAACCAAACTTGACATACCAACACTTGGTGGGTTCAACCGAGCAATGCTCTAACAGGCTCAAATTACTAGTGGTGAAAAATTGTTATGCGTGCCTTTATTCAATTGCATGATTTTTAATCATGGGTTTATGTAGATGATGGCTATGATGCTTTCATTGTGGCAGTTGGATATGCGACCGTTCCTAAGGATATTAGTGAGCATATGACGCTGCTGAGATACTTACTGGAAAGAAAAATTCCAACGGTTTGAATGCTATCATACATGTCATTACCCCATATCTTCAGCATCATGTGACTACGTGCACTCGGTCTAAAGATGCTTGGGATATCTTAGTAACAGTATTTGAAAGGAATACTAGTGAAAAGGAAATCAGACTTCAAAACCTAAATTCCGATTGAGAAAACCTTCATATGGAAGATGAAGATTCATTTGATGAGTTTAATCACAAAGTGTCTGAAATTGTTAATGCATCTTTTGCGTTGGGTAAGACTAACCCTGAAAAGGACTTTGTGTTGAAAATTCTCATATCACTGCCATCCAAATATGATTCTAATAAGCATGCCATCGTTGAAGGAAATGACCTTGATGCTCTCTCCTGAAATACGTTGGTTGGAAATCTAAAGATCTTTGATCATGAGCATACATCCAAAATCGGAAAGGATGTTGCTTTTAAATCACCAAAGAACACTAAATTACTTGACAAAATTAAAAGTGTTTGTGTCTCAAAGGATGATTTTTCTGAGGCTGATTCATCAGATGAAGATCTTGACAAGTCAGTCTCTTTTATCACTAGACAGTGTAGAGATATTTTATTGAAGAGAAGTAAACGGTTCTCCAGAGACAAACCCATATCATCAGTTAAACCTCATAATCGCATTTCTCCTAAAAATAGGGATACTGACAAGACTGATGATGAGGATATGCCACATTTCTTTAAGTGTAAAGATTTTGGTCATTTTGCAAATGAGTGTCCGAACCTTATAATGAAGACGAAAAATCAAGTGTTGCACTTCTTTGTGAAGATATTAATTTTGATAATTGTAGCAATACATACATCAATCTTGATATTCTTTCAAAAGAAAACTCAACCAATCTGGAAGAAACAATTGACCTATCTTTTGGAAACTCTCTGTCTGATTTTTCAGGTTCCACTTTGCATCTAGAAGCTTTCACATCTCAGCCATCTGAATTATTTTATCCATTGACATGCTCTAATTGTTCACTCAAAGGTTATGAACTTTTAAAGTGTTTCAAGTACAAACACAAGATGAGACATGTCAGTAAACGTCAACGAAGAGAAAATCTACTAGCAAACAAGCTCAAACTTGTTCAAAAAACCACTGAGGTATGTAAGATTTTATCCTCTTCAAATAAGTTAGTTTCCAAAGATAAGACAAGACCACTAGAAAAAAGGGTATGGTCTAAACAATTTGATAGACATGGTTTGAATTCCTTTCAAAATTATGGTGGATTGTTGTTCACCACAATACAACTTGATTGTGTTGTATTGGATCATCTTGTATCATGTGCCTGATCAAAAGAGACAAGATTGTTCACACCTCAGGCTTTAGGAAAAGAGATTTCCATATGTAATTCCTTTCGTAGCTTTGATGTGCTTTGCAAGTTTTGGAATTCTTTCATATATAATTGGTATTGAAAGGGACTTCCCTGTTTAGTCAATAAATGAGGGTTATTATCGACAATTATACTCTCCTTATGGTTTTGAATTGTGCGTGCGTGAACCTTTGTGGTTAAAGGTTCCGTATCCCTATATTATGTTTCTTTCTCTGAAACTCTTTTTATCTTAAAACTACTTGTTGAGCTTAAATTGTGATTTCCTCTCACAAAACCATACACGTATGGATACTCCAAGCATCATGTCTTCTGATAGAAAATATCTTAA
This sequence comes from Papaver bracteatum, assembly GCA_023529315.1. Taxonomy (NCBI): domain Eukaryota; kingdom Viridiplantae; phylum Streptophyta; class Magnoliopsida; order Ranunculales; family Papaveraceae; genus Papaver; species Papaver bracteatum. Next base: position 239,628 of record JAJJWX010000874.1, read on the forward strand.
TATGATTGTTAAGCCATCAATCATGAAGGAAAAAGATAAATCTCCATTACCTCCAACTTTGAAAAGAAAAAAAAAGGAATGTGAGGAAGCCAAGAGTTGTTCCTTAAAATTCCCAGAAGTTTTCTGGTGTTCTTGAAGAGTTGAAGGAAACAAGGAAGGAGATATAGAAAATAAAGGCTATTGTTATGAGAACTCTTGAAATTCAGAAGGCCCTGGTTCGACATCATCAGCCTAAAAGGTTTGTTGGAATTGACTCATTTCTTCATGAACCCTATGTGCCTATGGCTGTTGACGACAAGGAGTTCGAGGAAGATAAAGAATTCTTTAGAGGTCTCAATGTCTAGGAAACTTCTTATGAGAATTTATTTCTTGTGTTTTTAGAAGGATTACTAGGTTTGGAATAGCCATTATTGTGATTACACATAGCTATTTCCAACGTTTTCATCTTCGATATTTTTAGATTTATTTACTTAAATTCTAAAGTAATTTGGAAGATGATTTTTGCAATTTTAATCTTTATGATTTTATATATTGCAAATTTTTATGGGATATGTTGTTTATGCCAGTGAACCTGTGACTGTCCCATACTTTTTCAAAAGTTATCTCTATTATGTCGGTATGAAAGTATTGATAAAATATAGAATGAACTTGTGACAAACAAAAGTTGAAGCCTTTTATGTCATTATGCAAATATTGATGGAAGAAAGGATGTACTTTTGTTTACAAGGATTAAGTCTATTATGTCATTGTGCAAATAGTGATGAAAAATAGAATGAATCCTTGTTTAATCCGCAGTATTGGTCGATCTCGATCCACTTTTTTTTTTTTTTTTTTGTGTGTGCATATACTGTGTTGCTCACAAGTTCTCTTATGTTGAGCATGGCCAATTGAATTGATCATTTTTTTTGTGGTTGATTCAATTGAGATATTTGTATTCAAATTCATGTTTTTCTTGTGATTTGGCTATATCCAAAGAAATCCTTCTTTTCTTGTAAAAGCAAGGTCGCCTTTGTTGTTATTTCGGGAATGACATTTTATGGGGGAGAGTTCTTTTTGAACTTGTGCTTTATTGCCAAATCTTTGTGGGGAGTGTGGCTATGTAATATTATAGGGGTTATCTTGTATCTTTATAAACTCCTTGATGAATGCATTTAGCTTCGACTTTATGATTGCATCTAAATAAGTTGGCCTGTTATTCTCTTTTGGTCCTGAAGTATCTCTATGAAAATTTCATGAGGATCCCACTAGTTTTCGTACCTTTGCCAATTTATATTGACAAAAAGGGGGAGAATTAATGTGTAGTTTCATACTACATAATACATATGGTTTACTGATCATTATGTAAGGGGTAGTGGTTTTCATGTGGATATGGAGTATTGACTAAGGGGGAGTGATACATATCACCATAGTATTGTTGTCAAAGTTGTGATACAATTGAACTTTGATATTGTGTAATAATACTATGACATTGTATAACAATGATCTAGAGCTTTTGTTTTCTCATTGTTATCGCTACGGATCTTCAACAACTATGATGCTGAGTTGAACACATTTATAATCATGGAATACCTGGAAGTGACGAAGATTTCGAGTCGTGTTGAAGATGTCAAGGAGATAAAGCATTTGGATGAAAAGCTACAAATTTTATTTATTTTGTAATCCATATGTATTGATAGTTTTTTCACTAAAATTGACAAATGGGGAGATTGTTAGAGAACTTCTCGGTCGAACTCTCATGTGTTGCTATCTCAAGCATGTTTTTCAAAGTTAGTGATCAAAACTATAAGTATTGATTTCTATCCTATTTATAGATGTCTCAGACTAGGACATAGATTGTGTAGTTGAGCCTTAGACTTCACGACGTTCATCATTTGAAGATGAATAACTACTAAGGGGGCCTTGTGGAACTTCATCGACAAAAGGTATGTGGAGACTGAAACTCATCTATCACTTGGAAAGTCTAATTCTACCATATCTCCTATATTGAGACATAAGTCGTATTACATATATTTTTCTATATACACATTTGAGATTTGGCTGAGTTTATCTCCCTTACATATTTCTCGAAATATGTGTTGGCAAGCTTTCACTTCGACCAAGTTCATCTTATATTCTTGATGAATTTAAGAATATTACCATGTGAAAATTACCGAGTATCATCTTACATGGTTTGTGTGATACAATCATTTGGTGTACACTTGGAATGTTTCATTATGATTATTTCAATATCTTGAAATTTGCTTTGATGCTAATAGTGTGTGAAAACGGCTATTGTCACTCTCTAAGAAATTTTTAATGATTAAAATAAAGAGCTTAGAATCATGTAACCATGTTTGGATATAAACATAGTATGTTATCACACTTGTGTGTAAGTCCAAAACCGGGAACCTGAAGTGTGCGTACCCGTACGCGTACTAGCGGTTGTTGGATGTCTGGGCAGGTATGCGTACTGTACGCATACTGGAGAGAGTCTCACTCCGTGAATTTCTGCTGAAGTTTGCAAGTGTGAATTGGTATGCGCACTCATATGCATACTGGCGTAACCCAAACTCGGTCCGGCTACTTAAGTATGCATACCCGTTTGCATGCTTGAGTTGGTTACTTTCTAAAATCGGTTGTACATGAACATAAACATATTTATAAATTAAGGAATGCAATCTTTACAAACTGTGGCTATAATGTTCATGAACTGATTCGAGTGAATCAAACTGATTTTTCTTCAATTGTGTTCTTGTATACTTCTATGAGAATATAGCAATTGAACGGCTCTTTAACTAGTTTCATTTGAGTCATTTGAACTAGTTATGGTTAAGATGAATAAGGTTGATATGAGAGTAATCATATGGCTAACCTTGGTTAACTATTTGTGAGCCAACATAATGTACATGTTTTGGTACGGTTACATAAACCTAAATGAGGGTATATTTCATTTTTGTGTAACAATCTAAGTTCGATCTAACGGTTGAAAGATATTAACTTGGTTGAATCAGGTTTTTCATCTAACGATGAATATTGAATGCTTTGTTATCAAGGTTACTTAGATTGCAAACCCTGATTTGAAAACTACATAAAGGAGAACTCTAGAAACTGGGAAGCCTAATCCCCACACCTCATGTGTGTTACTAGTTGCATCAACTATAGTCAATTTTCCTTTAACCTTAGGTTTCTATCGAGACCCTACAGGTTAATGACTTCAAAGACTTCATTGGGATTGTGAAGCCAGACCCAAATATTTTCCTTGTAGTTGTGTGTTCTGATCTTTCCCGATTGTATCATTTGAGTACCATCTTCTCTAAGATTTCGAGATTTAATCTCCGATAGGAAATATAAAAAGTAATCACAAACACCTTCGTCTCATCGTTTGTGATTCCAAAATATCTAGTTTCGCCATCATACTATTTAGATTATTGTAAGGTGATTGATAATACTAGGCTGTTCTTCGGGAATATAAGACCGGTTTATCAATTGGTTCCTGTTCACCTTGATTTATCAAAAGACGGAAAAAAAAACTCTTGGGTATTTATGTAGGAGACATATTTATTCAATCTATAGAATTTTCTGTATGAGACAGATTTATTTATCAAGTCTTCGACTTCGGGTCGTAGCAACTCTTAATTGTGGGTGAGATCAACTTATAAGGGAATCAAGTACGTAGTAACCTGCTGGTATCATAGACGTAAGGAATGCAACTATACATTAAATAAGTGTGAGATTGATTGGGGTTCAACTACAGTCTAGTCCGAAGTTCGTTGGTAGTAGGCTAGTGTCTGCACCGGCTTAATACAGTATGATGTTTAATCTGGACTAGGTCTCATGGTTTTTCTGCATTTGTAGTTTCCTCGTTAACAAAACTTCCGGTGTTTGTATTATTTCTTTTCCGCATTATATTTTGTTATATAATTAAAATATCACAAGTTGTGCGTTAAGATCAATTAATTTGAATATCCAACCTTTGGTTGTTGATTTAAATTGATTAACACTTGAGCATTGGTCTTTGGTACCGTTCAAGTTGTTTCACATAATAATCAGGCTCGCGGATTTCTATCTGTTTGATTTGCTGATTATATTGTGAAATAGAGATATAAACTCTTTGATATACTTTTCTCTAGATTGAGTCTAACTTTCTAGTTGATTCTCTATAAAGTATATTAGAGTAAGTCCTCTCGGATTTCCAAACGAATTATTAGGTATGGTTGTTAGATCCACGCATTTTCATCACCCTTCACTGTTGAGATATTGTATGAACAAATACCCAATATGTGTGTGCTTCCCATATTTAACAGTATGTTTGATGGATAAGGAAACATGGTACAACACATCAGCTTGTACAATTTATCATTCCTGCAATGGGGGAGGGAATGAATCAGGAAAGTGTAAGTACTTCCGGCAAGCTTATAGGGTTAACCATTAAAGTAGTTCAACGCACTGCCTGAAGGCACCATTGCGTCAATTGAAGAGATGCAAAGCGTTTTCCTTGAAATTTACATGCACAATAATCTCCTCAGGCCAGGAATTCAAAGTTTATTTAACTTAAGAAGAGGGCAAGGAGAAAGCTTAAAAAACTTGGTGAATCGATAGAAAATTTCATGTAGAGAGCTCGCGGGATGTGTATCGGAGATTAATTTAATTATCGCATTCATCAATGTGCTATTTGTGACAGATCTTCTATACATATATACAAATATACAGAGTTAAAGACACTTTGAGAATAAAAGAATTGCGAGAGTACCAAGAGGAGTACATCGCGTTAGAAGAAAATCAGAGGGAGGCGATAGGATACCCCGCACAAGCAAAATAAGGAACTTCAAGGCTTCTTCCAAGGAATGAAAATATGGTAGAAAACATTGGACAAGCGAATACGAAAGATCCACAAAAATCCAGGAAACAAAAACAAGTGGCTATGTCTGGCAAGGATGTGGAGTGGTTCGAAAGAGAGTACAAGAATAAGAAATATCAACGTAGTTATCATGGAAATCAGGGAAAGTAGTATAATAACCAAGGAGGGTATAATCAAAAAGGAAGATATAATGATATAAAATATGGAGGGAGAAAGCAGATGTTTAAAGAGGTAAAGATTCCTAGGCTCAATACGACAATTGACAAGATCTGGGAATTAATCGTATTAACTGAAGAAATTCTTGTCCCAGGAAATTTGGGTATGGAACCACCACTTGGACCTCAGAGTCACGAGTTTTGCTCATATCATAGGTTCCATGGATATTCCATAGCAGATTGTAGGAATGTTCAAATGTTAATACAATGATTTATGCATCAAGGATGTTTAAACCATTTATTGGAAGCACCGAATCTCCCACTACCACCAATTTAGCAGGAACATCAACCACAAGTACGACAGCCGGGACTAGTGTTTCAGATTGCGATATAAAGAGATGCCAATCGACTGCAGTGCAATTCGATTATTCACTCAGTGAAAAGTATTAATGAGTTCCATGATAATATGTTAAGCAGGATATATAAAAGATATTACGAAGGAAATGAGATTCTCAGTGCCGCAAAGGATTCAATTCTCGCCAATTGGCAAAAATAGCTGAAAAAGCCTCACCCAATATTTCGCTTAGCAATCTGTATGGACTAACTCCAATATACTTTCAAGAGAATCAACTAGACAGTCAGACTCAATCTTAATAAAACGTATAACAAAGAGTTATATCTCTATTTCTCGATTCAATCCGCACTCAAACAAATAGGAATTTGCGAGCCTGATTGAATACAAGAGAAATAACTTGAATAGTATCAAAGACCAATGTTCAAGGATCAATCAATTTTAATCAACAACCAAAGGTTGGATTTATCAATTGATCGATTCAACGTACAACCTGTGATATTTCAATTATATAAAAAATATAATGCGGAAAAGAAATAACACAGACACCAGAAGTTTTGTTAACGAGGAAACCGTAAATGCAGAAAAACCTCGGGACCTAGTCCAGATTTGAACACCACACTGTATTAAGCTGCTACAGACACTAGCTTGATACCTTAAACGATGGCATGCTTATTAGAATCATATCTAGATGGCAGTGATCTAATAATTTTCATCCCAATGAAGTCTTGAAGTCGTTAACCTACAGGGTTTCATGAAAAACCTAAGGTTAAAGGAGAATCGACTCTAACTTATATAACTAGTATCACACAAGAGGTGTGGGGATTAGGTTTCACAGTTGCTAGAGTTCTCCTTTATATAGTCTCCAAATCAGGGTTTGCAATCTAAGTTACCTTGGTAACAAAGCATTCAATATTCACCTTTAGATGAAAACCTGATCAGAACATACTATGTTTATATCCAAACATGATTACTTGTTCTAAATTGACATTTCAATCATTGAAACTTTTTTATAGGATGTAAAATAGTTGTTATTCACAAACTAATTTCATCAAAGAAATTTTCAAGTTACTAAAATAATCAACACGACTTTCGTCATGAGTAAAGATGAACTTGGCCAAAGTGAAAGATTACCAGCACATATTTCGAGAAATAAATAAGCGAGATAAACTTGGATCGAAATAACAAATGTGTATAATTGAAGTCTATATAGCTATACGACTTTTGTCTCAAAATAGGAGATATAATAGATAGACTTTTGAGTGATAGATAAGTTCAAGTCTCCATATACCTCTTAGTTGATGAAGTTCCACAAGTTCCCTTAAGTAGTTCTTCGTCTTCATTCGATGAACTCCGTGGAGTCTAAGGCTCAACTACACTTACTATCATAATCCAAGAATTAGCTATAAGTAGACTAGAAATCAAGACTTATAGTTTTGATCACCTAAACTTGAAAAACAAGATTGAGATAGTGACGCTTGCGAGTTCGACCAAGCAGTGCTCCAACACTAATATATTTTTGCGACATTTTTGTGGGATTCTATACTCCAACCAAACCTAAGTTAGGTTGTCCTATTTTTTGCTTGAGTCATCCGAAACTAAGTCATGCCATTAAAGAGTGAAGTTCGACTGATAACTTATTAACTAAACCTATTTTTTTCTAAAACATATCTAGGTTCAGCTGACAAGTTATCAGCTGAACCTATGAGTATTGTTCATATACGAAGAATACCCAAGGTTCGGCTAATAACTAGTCATCGAACCTAAGTATATATTTTGTAAAAGTTAAAAAATAAAACAAAAAAAGAATTCAAAAATATTTAAGAAATAATAATAATAAAAAAACATTTAAAAAACTAGAAATTAAATAAAAAATGATAAGAATATAAATGTAAGGGTATTACTATGGTAGATAAGGGGATGCTTATTTTACCACTTAGTGACTTTATTTTGTCTTTATTGAGTATGCCTCGAAGCATCCTTCCAAGAAGTGGAATAACATTCGTCAAAGAGTGGATTGAAGGTGCAATATTATATAACATTGAAGCCCAAGTTTGTAAAGTAAGATTTGAGTTCCAAGTACTGTTTTGGGGAAATAGTAAGAAACCATTGTCTTCGAGAGATGAGTAACAAGAAAAAACGGTGAAAGATGGCAAGAGTTTTAGTCTTTAGATCATCAGGTAACTGATGTCAATGCGTGACTAAAGCTTGAGTTATCAAAATATTATTACCCAAAAATACATGTGTGTTTTTTCTCATTTTCACCAGGTACATTATAACAATAATACTATAATGAAATTAATCATTAAGAAACTTCACCCTTTAGGATGGGACAAACTAAACAAACCGATCACCAAAGGGCGTCTATGCATAAGGAAAAGTAGCTATCAAAACCAATCCTTACTCATTTTATGAATTTGGAACATTCACGCAAACCCAAATGCCATGTGTACCCACCTATACAATGAAAAATATCTCAAACATCAACCAATATTCCAAGGAGCAACACCTATACCTTCTTACTCCATCCCGCAATGGAAACAAATGGCCTCCATAATTCCTATATTTCAACAACTCATATCTCACCTATTGGAAACGGTTTAGAGACTCATATCCAAGCCAACTGGATACCTCATTTTAAAAACCTATATCGTATCCAATACCATCCTATCAAAACTTTGGCGGATCTCATTGACCCATTTAATCATAATTGGAATCATGAGAAGCTAAATAACCTCCCATCTAATGTTGTCCAACACATCATAAGCATCCACCTTCCCCTAGATAGGCCTCCGGGCGGAACCATCTGGTCGCATTCAAAATATGGAAATTATACCACTGCGTCTGGGTACAAGTTTTTAACCTAACAGAATAACCTCTCACAAATTACCCCCCTCCCAGTCACCAACTTTCAGTGGACCTTACCATGTCCACCAAAGATACATATTTTATTGTTGAAATCTATCAACGAAGGTCTTCCAACCTTGTCAATCTTACATCAGATCAACCTTACAAACTCCAACATAAGCCCCCGGTACAACGCCGAACCCAAATTATCTGAGCACTTGCTTATCCGTTGTTTAGTTTAGGTAACTACCTAGAAAAACCTCTTCATCCGTCTTTCATCAAACCATCCCACCACTCACAACACCCCAACCACATTAACTCCTCAAACATTTCACAAACTCTGTAAGAATCTTCCCCTAAATTTTCAATCACGGCATACTGTTTCCTATTATGGAACCTTTGGACGACCAGAAATGAAATCATTTTCAAACAATACCATACACATCCAAAAGGCATACTGGCAAGATCTTTGATACAATAACAAGAATTTGAATGGGAAAAAAAGATATCACCCCCAGTTCTTCCTGGAGAATTACCATCCATAATTGCAACAAATAATATTAGAACAACAACAACAACAACAACTATATCAGCATGATGGTCCAGATCAGAATCAGATTGGATAAAAATCAACACCGATGGTGTTACTTGGGGTCATCCAGGAATGGCAAGAGAAGGTTTCATTTGCAGGAATTCAGACGCACGTACTGTGATGGCTTATGCTCAACCTTTAGGAATATATACTGCGCTAACGGCCGAAACATGGGCATCATTAATTGCAACCAGGACATCAACGAAGAGACACTGGACAAAAGTTCTATTTTAGACTGACTCATAAAATCTCATGCGCTTCATAAAATTTTCAGATGAAGATCCATGGTATATCACTGGAATGATTGACGAAATTAAATAAAGAATGAGAAAAATCCCTCAGTGCGATGTACATCACAACTATAGAGAAGGGAATCAAGAAGCAGATGGTCTAGCAGATTATTTAGCGGACAGAAGCCAAGTGGGAAATCTTTCAACAGGAATTTGGGACCATGCAACTCCATCTTTTTTTAAGAAAATTTTATTTGATTACTTTTTGGATACTAGATACCCACTTGTAATAACGATTTATGTCTGTTTTATTTATCTTCATGCTTCAAAAAAAAATGAAATTAATCACAAGACTTTGTGTAGTATGTAAGACTATGAAGTCACAAATGACATCAATTTCACTACTACACTAATACTACGATATCACTTATGATATTACATCAGTCAAGTCAACTTTCAACCATAACTTTCCAATTTTTTAATATTAAACGTAAACGGCCACATGTTTAAGCATTGCCCCTACATTTTTTTTCCAACCACTACCTGGGTCAATTTGAAGGGACACATATCTCAATACCTTAATCTATCAACATTCTAATAAATATCTCATCAACAACAACAAAAAACATTCTAGGTTTGTGAGAAGAAATGGATTCAAATACCCAAACAACAATCAGGTATTTATAATGGAAAAATAAAATATGTAATCGCAACATCTGAATTAGTACAATATGTGTGTGTTTCTTATATATCCATGTTGCTATAATCTGTATTTTCAGGTGTGCAGTTGTTACTGGTGAAAATAAGGGAATTGAATTTGAGATTTGTATACAATTAGATTCTAGTGGGATTTCAGCTGTATTAACATCTAGATATGCAACTAAGGGTTTGGAAGCTGTTGAAAGGCTCAAAAAATCGTTTGGACTTTCTAATATTATTTTTTATCAACTTGATTTGACGAATTTAATTTCTCGTCCGTATCTGGCTGAATTCATTAGAAGTCATTTTGGAAAAGTAGATGTCTTGGCAAGAAGAGTATATTGCATTCCTTGTTTAATAATATATTATGTGGCCAGGTGAAATCGGCAAACAAAGTCAGCAGTATGATGTGTTATTTATATTTAACTCTAATTTTGAATACTTGAAAATGTGAATAATCCGGGAATTCTTGGAGAAATAACTGATGAAGCTGGTTTTATGGTAATGTTAGAATCTCTCGAGGCAATGGTAACTCTTGAAGTAAACACATATATAACGACATATCATATTAGTGAGGATATCGATACATACATTAGTTGGTAATATGGGATGAATCGTGAAGGGGTGAGAGTCAAACTCGCGATCTGTCTCAATCATTCCTAGAGGATGGGTTAGGAATCCACTGGGACATATAGCACATCATAATATTGCAAAAATATATTAGTGTTAGAGAACTGCTTGGTCGAACTCGCAAGCGTCACTATCTCAATCTTATTTTTCAAGTTTAGGTGATCAAAACTATAAGTCTTGATTTCTAGTCTACTTATAGATATGTTTCGGATTAGGATAGAATGTGTAGTTGAGCTTTAGACTTCACGGCGTTCATCGATTAAAGATGAAGATCTAATGAGGAGAGCTTGGAGGAACTTCATCAATAAAAGGTATGTGGAGACTAAACCTTATCTATCACTCAGAAGTCTATTCTATATCCTATTGAGACTAAGTCGTATAACTATATAGACCTTTACATTATACACATTTGATATTTCGAGCTGAGTTTAACTCGCTTATATCATTCTCGAAATATGTGTTAGAAATATTTTTTATTTAGCTATATTCATCATTATTCTTGATGAGTTTAGTTGGAAACAATTTATTTGTTGCAAACTAAATAATGAGTCAAAAGATGATCATGTGGAAATTGCCTTGAAACATGCATCTTACATGATTTGTGTAAGACATTCATTTGATGTAGACTCGGAATGTTTCGTATTGATCATTCGATCACTTGAAAATTACTTATAAGCTAATTGTTTGTGTGAGACAATTATTTTCGTCTTCTAAGAATGTTTCAATGATTGAAATGGGAGTTTAGAACAATAAACCATTGTCCGGATATATCACATTATGCATACCAGTATGAGAACTGTTGTAGTATGATTCAAGTCCGAGAACCAAGTTTGCGTACCAGTATGAGAACGGTTTTAATTGTTAAAGTCCAGGAACCAAGTTTGCATACCCGTTTGCGAACGGTTTCACCTGAGTTAGGTCCGGTACGATAGTATGCATACCCATTTGCAAACGGTCGACAAGATCAAAGTCCGGAACTTAAGTTTGCATACCCATTTGCAAACTGAGTGAGTTTAAGTTCTAAAATTGGATAAGTATGATTTCATACTCATGAACAAATACATTTATATATTAAGGAATGCAATCTTTGAAAACCTTGGTTAAAGGTTCATGTATTGATTCTCTTGAATCAAATTCGACTTTGTTTCAATTATGTCTTGTATACTTCTATGAGAATATAAACAATTAAACAACTCTACGAGTAACAAAATTAGATTCATTTGATTATCATTTAATCTAGAAGTTTTAGATGAATGTGGTTAATACAAAAGTGTTCATATGGATAACTTAGGTTAACTGTTATTGAGCCAACTCAATATACACGTTTAGGTACGGTTACCCATATCTAAATGAAGGTATTTTCCATTTGTGTGTAACAAGATAAGACCATCTAACGGTGGAGAGATATTGCTTTGTTTTTAAGGAAACTTAACTTGAATCTTAAATCAGGATTTCATCTAACGGTGAATATTGATTGCTTTGTTTTAAAGCTATCAAATCCTAATTTGAAGACTATATAAGGGAGAACTCTAGCATCTGGAAAACCTAATACCCACACCTCCTATGTGATACTAGCTGCGACTAGAGTCGATTCTCCTTTAACCTAGGTTTTTTCTAAAACATTATAGGTTAACGACTTAAAGATTTCATCGGGATTCTGAAGTCAAACCCAACTATTTCTCTGTAGTTGTGTGTTATGATCTTACTTGTTGTATCGTATTAAGTACTATATTCTCTAATATTGGCTCGAGATTTATCTTCGATATGTAAGATATAAAAATTAATCACAAAGCTCTTCGTCTCATTCTTTGTGATTCCAAAATAACTTGTTCTACTATCATATAGTTAAGTTATTGTGAGGTGATTGATATTTCGAGGCTGTTCTTCGGAAATATAAGACCGGATTATCAATTGATTCATGTTCACCTTGATTTATCAAAAGACGGAACAAAAACTTCGTTGGTATTTCTGTGGGAAACAAATTTATCAATTGGAATATACTTTTCTGTGGGAGATAAATTTGGTTATAAAGTCTTCTACTTTGGGTCGTAGCAACTCTTAGTTGTGGGTGAGATCATCTAAGGGAATCAAGTGCGTAGAGTCCTTCTGGATTCAGAGATGTAAGGAACGCGAATGTACCTTAATCAATGTGAGACTTGGTTAGGGCTCAACAACTTTCCAGTCCGAAGTTAACTTGTAGTAGGCTAAAGTCTGTAGAGGCTTAATATAATGTGGTGCTCAAATCTGGACTAGGTCCCGAGGTTTTTCTATATTTGCGGTTTCCTCGTTAACAAAACTTCTGGTATATTTCTTTTCCGCGTTATATTTGTTTATATAATTGAAATATCACAAGTTGTACATAGTTCAATCAATTGGTGAATCCAACCTTTGGTTGTTGATTGAAATTGATTGACACTTGGACATTGGTATTTGGTACCGTTCAAGTTGTTTCTCATAATAATCAGGCTCACGGATTCTATCTGTTTGATTTGATGATTACATTGAGAAACAAAGATATAACTCTTGGATGTATTTCCTTGATTGAGTCTGACTGCCTAGTTGATTCTCTTGGAATTATATTGGAGTTAGTCCATACATATTTTTTAACGAAATATTGGGTGTGGTTGTTGTACCCCGGCTTTTTCAATTAGAGTATCGAAATAATATGGTTGATTATTCTTATAATGTTCCCGGATGATCAAAATAGAGAGAAGCCAAATTTGAAACAAGTGCAAACAAAGACTTATTAATTAGCATAGGAATGCGTACAAACAAATTTTTATGGTGTCAAATTTGTGACTAAAACACTGATTCCTTTACTTCAACTCTCTGAATCACCTAGAATTGTTAATGTTACCTCCACCATGGAAATGCTGAAGGTACTTTCTGCGACCCCATATTCTCACATCTTATTTACATCTTGTTGACCACAGAGTTAAAACTTTAGGGATAATACCCATAAAAAAGGTCGCGACTGCAGGTTGAGTTCCCAATACTAGCCTAACAGGAAAATAATGTTATCTTTTTTTTTTCCGATTCTTATTATATATATTCATTTGTTTTTACTTTAGTTTGTCTCCAATGTAAAGGCCTCAGAAGTACTTAGTGATGTAGAAGTCTTAAAAAAAAGTGTAGTTGAGATGGTGATCTAAGTTTCTTAAGGATTTCAAGGAGGATTTACTGGAATCAAAAGGATGGTATTCATGTCTACCTACCTATACAATCTCAAAAGCATATGAATGCTGATGCCTGGATATTAGTAAAGCAATTTCCTATTTTTCACATAAACTGTCTATGTTCTGGTTGGGTCAAGACAAATATTTACTTTAACAATGGAATTTTAACTACTACCGAAGCTGCAGAAAGAATTGTGAGTTTGGTTATTGTACCAGACGATGTACCTCCTGGATTCTATTTTAGAAATGGAGAAGTAACACCATTTTGATGCAACAAGCAGAAACTGAAGTATGTCATTAGACTCATTTCTACTGTATTGGCTCTACAAATTATGGTATTTGTGTTATGATCGCTTTTTTTTTTTGAAAGAGTAGTCGATTTTATTAAAATGTGACTTCCCTGGGGTACAAAAGCCCCATATAATCATTCGTTACAATTACATTTAGGAAGTCCGTATATGATTTTCCCATATGTGTGTGCTTACCATTCCTCCTTTCTGTAGTTGTATATCCGCAGCATAGTTCTCCAATCCATCCATAGCTTGGTTTGCTTCTCTATAGATATGAGTTAGTGTGTATTATCCAATTTGTTGTAAATATCTTTGGATTTCTCCTAGCATGTTATGAATGATCCATGATTTTTTGTTGGTATTGCTGTCTTTCTGGATTAAGTGCAATAATACATGTGAATCTATATCGAAGCATATCCGTGTCCATTACTGAGCCACTGCCTTTTTTGTTGCTTGCAGCATATATTTCCCATGTTTCTGCAACCAAAAACGATATTGCGCCAATAAGTGAATCCATACCCATCACCACCCTATCCCGATAGTTCCTGAAAATCCATCCTGCTCCTGCTGATTCTGGCCATCCATTTGGATCGGATCTGCTTGCTACATCAGTGTTTATCTTGGGACAAAAGTTGGTTGGTGCTCTCCACTTAATAATCATACTATTATATACTTGGTAAAAGTTTTTGCATTTTCGAAACTTGCAAATAATCATATTATTATGTGAAAAATAATCACAGTCAATCTGATTTTAGTTTTACTACTAAAAGAGTGCTTATATTTAATTAATCTGGAGAGTATGTTTACATTTAAATCATCTGGTACAACTTGAAATTCACAAAGGAGAATTCATGTTATTTTAGACTTGATCCATATGGATATGAGATTAGAGATTTATATTCAGGTACTTTGCTTGCTCATGGCTCAGTAGTTAACAATCTATATCCAATTCAATATATTTCAAATTCAACAAATAATCCTTGTGCTTATGGTATCACGAAGAAAGATCCTAAGCAAAAAATTTTCTGCGTAATACAAATTCTTCAACAACTTTTTTAAATGCATCAACACATGAATCTAAACATATTTCTAATATCTTTTATAGATTCATATCTCAAATTCATATCTCATCGATTTGATTGATCTTTTTCATTCAAGATCTGTAATCATGAATCAAGTTTTTCAACAATTATCAAAATTTTGGTTAATGTCATCTTCAACAATTGTTTATCAAAGACGCAAAAATATGGGTACTTTGAATTCCACTGCTCAAATGGGTGAATTTACTTTTCCCTTTACCAATATCTCAAATTTTGTTTCTACCAAATTGGGTCCGAATAATTTCTTGCTCTGGCGTGATCAAATGGAATCAATTCTTGTACCAACAGATCTATTTGTTTATGTTACTGGTGATATTCAAGAACCAGTAAAGCAGGATGAAGTTGATGGTGTTTTAGGTGTGAATCCTCAATGGCTATGCTGGAGAAAGATAGATTGCTTTGTGACAAGTTATATGCAAGCTACATTCACTGATTCTATTAGTGGTAATGTTTTGGATCTCTCTACTTCCCAGGAGATTTGGTATTTTCTTGAAGTAAGCTTTAGGAGTCAGTTCATGGCTAGGAAAAGTATGCTCAGAAATCAACTTCATAATATCAAGAAAGGTAATATCACATTTCTTGTTTATCTACATAATATCAAGACTATAACTGATTCATTAGCTGCAGTATGAGAAAGGGTTAATTCTTTAGATTTGACAATGTATGTTCTGAATGGTCTAGGAAGAGAGTATGATTCCTTTGTGATTGCATCTCATAATAGAGAAGTGCCTTGTACATTTGCTGATCTTAAACCTAGATTACTTAATCATGAGCAATGGCTCCTTGATCAACAACAAGATTCTACAATGTTATTTGATGCACAAAATCCTTCTGAATTCTATAGTAGAAATGGTAATTCTAGTAATACATATGCTGGGAATGGAAGAGGAAAGTCATAAGGAAATTTTAAGAATGGTCAAGTTCAAAATAATGGTTACAAGAATACTCAAGGGTACAATTATGGACAGACTAGAAGTTCTGGTCAAGGAAATGGTAACACTGGACAAGCTACTGATGGAAGAAGGGATTTATCAACTGTAGATTATCAAATTTGTAGAAACAAAGGGCATTATGCTAGTAGATGTCACTTCAGATACTATCCTCCAACTTTTGCTTCAGTTTCAACAAGTAGTGCTGGTCAACAACAACATGCTTTTACTTCTTTAACTGAAGATCAAGTTTTTGGTAATCCTTCTACTTCTGAAACTTCACACTGGCTAGCTGATTCAGAAGCTACAACTCATATGACTGGAGATGAAGGTCTTCTATAAAATACTTCTAGCTTTAGAGGAAAAGAGAAGGTGCAAGTGGGTAATGGTAAGTCTATTCAAATTACCTCCACTGGTACTTCTCATATACAAACGCCTAAAACTAGTTTTAGGATAAATACAATGCTTTTAGTTCCTGAGATGAATCATAACTTAATATCAGTTGCTAGATTTACAAAGAAGAATTCATGTTATGTTAGACTTGATCCATATGGATATGAGATTAGATATTTATATTCAGGTGCTTTGCTTGCTCATGACTCAGTAGTTAACAATCTATATCCAATTCAATATATTTCAAATTCAATAAATAATCCTTGTGCTTTGTCTGCTTCTTCTAAAGTCTGGCATGATAGGCTAGGTCATCCTTCTAGTCATATCATTCAAAATTTGCATTCTTCTAAGCACATTACTTTAACTGCTCCAAAATCTTCATCTTTATGTCATCCTTGTCATCTTTCTAAGAGTAAAAAATTTCCTTTCAAACTTTCTTCTTCTCATGTTGATAAACCTCTTTCTTTGATTCATTGTAATGTCTGGGGTCCAACTGTGCCATCTTTAAATTGTTACAAGTATTATATTGTTTTTGTTGATGAAAATAGTAGGTTTGATTGGATTTATCTAATGAAACTGAAATCTGACACTGTTAAGTGTTTTACTCATTTTAAAAATCACATTGAACTTCAGTTCAACTCAAAAAAATTAGCCTTTAGGTTGATAGTGCAACAAAACTTGTTAAGGGTCCTTTTAAAGTTTTATTAGAGTCAAATGGCATTCAAATAATAATTTCTTTTCCAAAAACCCAGAGAAAAATGGCCTTGCAGAAAGAAAACATAGGCACATTACTGAGATGGGGAATTCTTTGTTGTTTAATGCTCATTGTCCTAAAGATATGTGGTATGATGCTTTTCTTACTGCTACATATATCTTATACTAATATAAAGAAAAGACCTCTTTTTGGTAGGAGACCCCCTAAATTACTAAGTTGTCCCTATCTTTTACATATTTACATAAATATCATTGTTTTAAAAATATATCAAAATTTTAAAAAACTTAATATCTTTCAAAATATACAACAGAGTTTTTTAAAATTTATATATTTGAAAAGCTCTTTCAATTATCTACCTAACGAGTACAAACAAGAATAGTAAATTTTTGTTTTAGAATTTTTTTTTCATGGCTTTCAAATTTAGTATTGTTGGATGATTAAAAATTCAAGCATGTGCATCGCACATGTGTCTATACTAGTATCTGATAAACAAAAGGTGTTATTTAGTGTCCCTTCTGATTATTCTTTTTTGAAATTTTTTGGCACTGTCTGCTATCCTTATTTAGCTCATTCAAGAGTTGATAAGTTGTTTCCAAAGTCTCTGTAAAATATATTTTTCTTGGTTATAGTCCTTTGCATAAGGGCTATAAGTGTTATAATCTAGGTTCAAAGAAATCTTATGTATCTAGGCATGTAATTTTTGATGAGAGTCAGTTTTATTTTCATTCTTCTGTGTTTGATTCAAATTCGGATACTTCTTTAGTGCCAGAAAATCCAATATATATCTGATTTGTCTGTTCCTTCTAGTACTATTGTTACAAGATCACAAAAAGGTATCTCTAAGCCTAAATAGTTTCCTGATTATGTTGCTAACATTACTACCAAATATTCAATGTCTCCTTCTTATGCTTCATTGTTAACTAATCTTGCTGAGCCAAAGACCTTTAAGACTGCCATTAAGAATCCCAAATGGCAAGTTTCTATGAAGGATGGATATACAACATTAATGAATAATGATACTTGGGATTATGTAGTACATGAACCACATATGAACATTCTAGGTTCCAAGTGGGTATACAAAGTCAAGCAAATAGCTGATGGCTCAATAGATAGATTAAAGTCAAGACTTGTTGCAAAAGGATACAATCAGTGGGATGGTATAGATTTTAATGAGACTTTAAGTCATGTGGTTAAGTGTGGCACTGTAAGAGTAGTTTTGTATTTGGCAATTACAAATAATTGGCAAATTAGACAATTAGATGTAAGTATTGCTTTTCTTCATGGTTTTCTGGATGAGGATGTATACATGTCACAACCACATAGGTTTGTTAATCCAAATTATCCTTCTAACTATTATGTAACCTGAAGAAAAGTTTGTATGGATTGAAACAAGCACCTAGAGCTTGGTTTCATAGGTTCAGTTCATTTATTATTTCTTGTGGTTTTAAAAAGTCAGTTTCAGATAATTCAATATTTGTGTATATGAGTGACAAGGGAATGATGGTTTTATTACTATATGTTGATGACATTGTGTTAATTGGAAGCTGTTCTATGATGCTGGATGGTTTAGTAGCTACTTTAAAGAAAGAATTTGCAATGAAAGAGTTGGGTGAATTAGGATTTTTTCTGGGTTTGGAAGCAGTCAGAAATTCAGACTCTATACATTTAACTCAGAAGAAATATACTTTAGAACTGTCAGATAAGGCTAACATGATGGATTGTAAGCCTTGTGATACTCCTGTTACAAAGTGTACCAGATTGTCAGTCAATTATGGAGGGAACTTGTTGGAGCTTTACAATATTTGACTGTCACTAGGCCTGATATTTCTTTTGGGGTTAATTATGTTTCACAGTTTATGCATTCACTTACTAATTTGCACTTACAACTTGTAAAGAGGATATTGAGATATTTGAAGGGCACTATTGGTCTGGGAATTACTTTGTTCAAAGGAAGTTTATGTAGTTTGAAATCTTTTTCTGATTCAGATTGGGCTGGTTGCAAGACACTAAAAGATCAACTTCTGGTTTTGTTGTTTTTCTTGGTTCTAATTAGTGTCTTGTTCTTCAAAGAAACAACCAACTGTTTCCAAATCATCTGTAGAGGCTGAATATACATGTTTGTCAGTTGCTTCTGCTGAATTAAAATGATTATCATATCTCTTAAATTATTTGTATATACTTTGGATGGTCCTGCATTACTTTACTGTGACAATACTAGTGCTTTAGCCTTGGCAACTAATCATGTGTTCCATACCAGGACAAAGCACATAGAAATATAGTATCATACTGTCAGGGAGATGGTGGAGGAAGGTTTCTTACAACTTCAACATATAGCTTCTGAGGATCAAGTGGCAGATCTGTTTACAAAAGGTTTATGTTTTCCTGCTTTTGCAAACTACTACACCAGTTGTTGGACATTTCAGTTACATCAGTTGCTTCAACCTCTTCTTCCACTTCTGACAAGATTACTTCATAAGCTGCTTAGCATTTTTAGCTTCTTGCTTTCCTTGTTTACTTAGATTTTTTTACTTTTTCTGCAAAACTGTGTGTCAATCTGATACTGTGTCTGCCAGTATCACATTGTCAACTGGTCAAATATTAACTTATCTGTAATAAGTTATTTTGTCTGTCTGTAATAGGCTTAAATAAGCTTTGTAAAAACTCTTACAGGTTATCTAATTCATCAATAATAAAAAGAAGTTCTCTCATTCTATTGTGAAAAGGACATGTGGCCAAACTGTACCTCTTAGCCATATTCCAAGATTTATATCGATCGCCAACATTTATCTTATGAGCTAAATTTTTCCAATGATATAAAATTTACCCCTGCACACGAAATTTACTATCAAAATTAATTTACTCAAACCAAAACACTTTGTAACCAAACTTTACGACGTGACCAAAAATATACTATGCGATTCGTCATCTGCTTATAAGTCTTGCAACTTCAAAAGTTGCGCAGTGACCTAAAATGAATCCACAACTCAAAATATGCCCCTGAATTTCCACAAGATAAAATCTACGCCACAACTCAAAATTTATCACTAGGGCGCGAAGTTCACTTACAAGTTACAACTCAAAATCTTCCCCCGTCCATCAAAATGTCTTATGACTGTGTGACCCGTAATTTGCCCAATGACCAAAAGCTGCCCTTGTGATTGAAATATCCTTTGAATTTAAAAATTTACCCATAATTTGGCTTATGATCATAAGTCACAGTTCCTCCATTTTACATCTAGTTTGAATTCGAAAATGACGGTTAGCGAACTTAAGAGTTCTCCGTGCCAGTATATCGATAAGTGATGACCTCAACACGAGCAACTAATATAGCATCAGTCAAGTCAAACTTTCACTCTATTTTCTTGTAAGAACTTTCTTGGAACTTTCAATACTAGTATTTTACGCCTTTTATCATCTAGCAAAACTCTATCAGACAGGATTTCAGAAATGGACTCAAATACTGAAAAACGAATCAGGTAATCATACTAGAAGAAATGTAATCTTTTAATCTAAATTAGTATGCAATTGTGTGTTTTTATACTTGTGTTGCTCTCTGCGTTTCAGGTGTGCAGTTGTTACCGGTGGAAATAAGGGAATCGGATTTGATATTTGTAGACAATTAGCTACTAAAGGGATTTCAGTTGTGTTGACGGCTAGAGATGTAACCAAAGGATTAGAAGCTGTTGAAAAGCTCAAGAATTCATTTGGACTTTCTAATGTTGTTTTTCATCAACTTGATGTCATGAATCCAGTTACTCTTCCTTCTTTAGTTGATTTCATTCGAAGCCATTTTGGGAAACTGGATATTTTGGTATGAAGAATTCAATCGCTTAATTAATTTCTGCTTTAATCTAAATTTCAATTTTGGCATGAAGTCATTAACAAAGTTTGTGTTTTAATCTAAATTTCAACTTAACTAGTGTAGTTTTGAAAACTTGAAAGGTGAATAATGCTGGAATTCTTGGAGCAATAACTGATGCTGCTGGATTCACAGTAATGTTGCAAGCTCTTGAAGCAACGGTGGCTCTTGAGGTAAAAATTTACCTGGTTACGTAGTGATTCTTAATTCCCTAGATTTATAAGATTTTGATTACTATTATACTGTTCCAGGAGGACCAGAACAAAGAGAAGCCAAATTTGAAACAAGTGCTAACAGAGACTTATGAGTTAGCAGAAGAATGCGTGCAAACAAATTACTATGGTGTCAAATCAGTGACCAAAGCACTTATTCCTTTACTTCAACTCTCTAGTTCACCGAGAATTGTTAATGTGACCTCAACCATGGGAATGCTACAGGTACTTATTACAACCTCGTGTTCTTGCATCTTATTTATATCGTGTGGAGCTATATGGTTAAGACCTTATATACCTTAGTGCGAAACTGATAATATCTTAGAAGCTGAGTTCCCAATCTTGAGTGACCAACCCTTTGGCCGGACTGGGCAGTTATGTTCCAATTCTTGTATATATTTCTCACCAAATGTATTCATTTGTTTTGATTTTAGTTCGTCTCCAATAAAAATGCTTTGGAAATACTTAGTGATGGAAATGGCTTAAAAGAAGAGATTGTAGATGAGATGGTGAACATGTTTCTTAAGGATTTCAAGGGGGGTTTATTAGAATCAAAAGGATGGCCTTCATGTCTACCTGCATATACAATTTCAAAAGCATGTCTGAATGCTTATACGAGGATATTAGCAAAGCAATTACCAAATTTTCGCATAAATTGTGTATGTCCTGGTTGGGTCAAGGCGGATATTTGCTACCACAGTGGAGTTTTAACTACTGCACAAGGTGCAGAAAGAGTTGTGAATTTGGCTTTTGTACCTGACGACGGACCTTCTGGCGTTTACTTTAGCCATGGAAAAATAGCATCATTTTGATGCATCGAGTTGAAACTTAGGTATAGAAGAGAAGAAGAAGAGTTTAGGGCTTGAGAAGAAAACTGGTTTCTTATAAATTATATTTCGATGATAGATTACAATGTACTCGTGTGTTATTTATACACATTCGTTTACTTCTTTACAAAGGAATGCCTAAGATACAATAACCGTGCTTTACAAGAAATACAAAGTTACCTAAATACAAACTCTAGTACGTATCTATTACGTTACTTCAATACCCTCCCGCAAGCGTAACGGGTCATCTTGAACCGTTAGCTTGGACCTTAATAAAGCAAAACGATCCTTTGGAAGTGGTTTAGTAAAAATATCCGCAATTTGATCCTTGAAAGAAATGAAACGAACATCTAGTTGTTTCAAAGCAACTTGATCACGAACAAAATGATAATCAATTTCTATATGTTTGGTGCGATCATGAAAAACCGGATTCACTGTAAGATAGGTAGCACCAAGATTATCACACCACAAAACAGGTGGAGACAAAGTAGTAACTTGCAACTCCGAAAGAAGAGATTGAATC
This sequence comes from Papaver bracteatum, assembly GCA_023529315.1. Classification (NCBI taxonomy): domain Eukaryota; kingdom Viridiplantae; phylum Streptophyta; class Magnoliopsida; order Ranunculales; family Papaveraceae; genus Papaver; species Papaver bracteatum. The sequence continues at coordinate 261,994 of JAJJWX010000874.1, forward strand.
CACATAATCTTAGCAGTAGCAATAGCAAGAATACTAGAGCGAGACACGTTTTGCGAGCACTCCAGGGAGATAATGTTAGCACCCAAATAAACACAATAGCCTGCTAGAGCGAGACACGGTTTTCTGTTTGCGAGCACTCCAGGAGATAATGTTAGCACCCAAATAAACACAATAGCCACTTGTAGACCGTCGATCGTCCAAAGAACCAGCCCAATCAGAATCAGTATAAGCACATAAAGATAATTGTAGAGCATTAGCTGGTTGGAGCTTGATGCCAAACGTAGATGTTTGCTTAAGATATCGTAAAATACGTTTAACTAACTGCCAGTGAAATTCAGTTGGAGCATGCATATACTGACAAACTTTGTTGACATAAGCTAAACATTTAAGGTTAAGTTTAAGGACGTGTAAACGTAAGATATTTTAAAGCACCGACAATATTCCGATACTCCGTAGGATCACGTAAAAGAGTACTTCTATTAGAGGATATATCACCAGTAGTACTTAACGGAGTCTGAATTGGTTTAACACCATCCATTTTAGCACGAATAAGAAGATCATGAGCATACCGTTTTTGTGTAAGAAACATACCAGACGAAGTGCGAGTAGCCTCAATCCCAAGAAAGTAAGATAAGGAGCCAAGGTCCTTGATAGCAAATTCCTTATGCAGAGATAGACGAATAAACTCCAAGGTCGCAGTATTAGAACCAGTCAAGATAATATCGTCGACATAAACAAGTAAGTAGACGACTCCATGGGCATCACGGTGAATAAATAATGAAGAATCACACTTAGAAGTAACAAAGCCGAGTTGGAGTAAGAAAGTACTAAGCCGATGATACCATGCTCGTGGTGCCTACTTTAAACCATAAAGAGACTTTTGGAGTTTACAAACGTGGTTAGGAAAATTAGGATCAATATATCCTGGTGGTTGCTTCATGTAAACCTCTTCGTCAAGATTACCATGCAAAAAGGCATTCTGCACATCAAGTTGATTAATACTCCAATTATGAGACAATGCTAAAGTAAGAATAATCCGAATAGTGCATGGTTTGACCACCGGACTGTATGTCTCACCAAAATCCACACCTTCACGTTGATTGTATCCCTTAGCGACCAAACGAGCTTTGTAACGTACAATCTTGCCATTAGCATCCCTTTTAATCCGATAAACCCATTTACAACCGACTAGATTCATTGAAGGATCAAAAGGAACATAGGTCCACGTACCATTTTGGAGAAGAGCGTTATACTCATCATAAGATGCTTGACGCCAATTCGGATCCGCCTGTGCTTGAGAGAAGCAGGTTGGTTCAATGGTAGAATCACGGATAAGTGAATATTTGGAATTCGGCTTGAAAATCCCATCTTTGGCTCGAGTGACCATAGGATGAATAGATGAAGCATCAGCATGCACTGTAGGCTCGGTAACTGAAGTGGAAGAAGTAAACTTCGGACTGTCAGTGGCGGACAATGCAGGTGTGGAAACTGACGCTATGCTAGCAGGCGATGACAAGTCAGCGGCAGATGACGAGACATGTGTTGATGCAGACGGTGTAGGTGACATGATAGCAGACGGGGCAGGTGCTGGAGATAGATGGACGGGCTGGAGTGGACCATGCAGTTGCCGAACAGGGTCCACAGTTGAGGACGGTGGTAGAACAGGAACTGAAAAAGTAGGTATGATAGCCATGGGAGAAGAGGTTACCTCATCAGCAGAAGACGATGCTGGCGTGGATGGTTCTTTGGCCGCAAAAGGGAAGGTGGTTTCATCAAAGACGACATGCCGACTAACATATATTCGACCAGTAGGTATGTGAAGACACTTGTAGCCTTTATTTTGGACACTATAGCCAATAAAAACACATGGAGAAGAGGAAGGATCCATCTTATGAGAACGATAAGGGCGAAGATGAGGAAAACAGAGACATCCAAAAACTCGAAGAGAGGTATAATCTGGTTGTGAGCCAAAAATCAATTCATAAGGAGATGACTTAGAAAGAGCAGAGGACGGGACCCGGTTCATGAGATAACATGCAGTAAAAGATGCATCATACCAATAAGAGGGCGGTATAGAGGCCATAGACAATAAGGTTTGACCAGTTTATCTAATATGGCGATGTCTACGCTCAACTAAGCCATTTTGCTCAGATGTATGAGGACAAGAAAAACGATGGAAGATACCATGCTGCTGAAGATAAGGAGTTAACTTCCGATATTCAAGTGCATTATCGGATTGAAAGAGCTTGATCTTACGACCAAATAAATTCTCAACATGTTTTTGAAAGACAAGAAAAATAGAGTAGATATTAGATTTATGAGTAAGAGGAAACATCCATGTGAAACGAGAAAAGGCATCAATAAAAATGACGTAATAACGATAACCTTCATTATAAATAATATGAGATGGTCCCCAAACATCCGAAACAATCAAATCAAGAGGATTCAAATAAATATTAGTACTAGAAGAAAAGGGTAGCTTATGACTACGATGTTCATGACAAGAGGAACAAAAACTAATAGTTTTACTAGAAACAGGTAAAGAAAATTTTGAGATGACATGACGCACAGTTCGCATCATAGGATGTCCTAATCGAGAGTGCCATTCTTGAATAATGGCACGTTCACCAACAAGACTTTGGGTAGAATCCAAGGGACGAAGCGCCGAATCAAGAACATAGAGACCACCAACCCTACTTCCGCGCAAAAGCACCTTCCCCGTGCATCGATCCTTCACAAGACAAAAATTGGGATGGAACTCAAATAATACATCATTATCAGAAGTGAGACGAGAAACTGATAATAGGTTGTGAGATATTTGAGGAGCAAATAGAGTGTTCTTAAGGTACAACTTACGAGTAGGAGTACCCAAGATTGAGTCACCAGTATGAGAGATAGGAATAGAGGAACCATTACCCATCCTAATTTTATCAGGGCATGTGTACTCGGAATAAGGATGGAGCTTGGAGAGATCATGTGTAATGTGGTCAGTAGCTCCACTATCAGGTACCCAAGGCGCATAAAACGATCGTTGAGCATTAGCCAGATACGCACGAGGAGAAGATTGCTAAGGACGCCAGGTGGTAGTTTGTGCACCAGAATGTTGTCTGCGAGCTGGTTGAGGACGCCAGTTTCGATCGAAACGTTTCCAGCACATAGGAGCTAGATGGCGGGCTTGTCACACATCCGACAATCCCGTGTGAGACGAGAACCGGGAGAGACATCAGCGTAGGCAACAGATCCACGGTAGTAGAAGACGTCTGGAAGAAGCAACAACAACAAAGAAGAACGGGTTGAGATTGTAGAGCTTTAGATTGTTGGTCAACACGCAGCTCAAACGTGAGAAGATAGGTGATAAAATCTTCCATCTTCATCGATCCCATAGATGTAGTAAGAGAGGTCACAATAGAGTCAGAATCGAGTCCAAACCAGCAAGTAGACAAAGTGTCGAAGTTCGGAATTGGTGACGGTAGTATCAGTGCAGACTAAGCTATCAACAATATTACGAGCACGATCTATGTAAGCTCTCATAGAAAGAGAACCATTTTTCAAGGCACGTAACTCGCACTGAAGATGGGGGATATGCGCATCAGATTTAGAAGCAAAGAGAGATTCCAGAGAAGACCAAACCTCATGAGATGTCGTGAGACGATGCACACATCGTAGAACAGCATGAGTAAGGGATGAGAAAATCCAGCCAAGAAGAATTTTATCTTGTTTCACCCATGCAGCATACTCGGGATTAGGAGTTGGAAGAGTGGTTGAGGCTTCAAAGACAGAACTCGGGAGAGTGGCAGGCGGACATGGGTGCGTTCCATCAACAAAACCAGCAAGATCATAGCCTTGAAGGTAGGGTAAAAACTGAGCTTTCCAAAGAGAATGGTTTGTTTCATCAAGCTTGACGGTGATAATATGATGGGGTTGTGAAAAGTGTGTTGAGGCCATCATCGATTGAGAAGAAGCGAGAACGGTTGAGATAGTTGAAACTGAGGAGGCAGCGGAAGACATGAGGATCTCAACAAGGCTGATACCAAGTTGAAACTTAGGTATAGAAGAGAAAAAGAAGAGTTTAGGGTTTGAGAAGAAAACTGGTTTCTTATAAATTATATTTCGATGATAGATTACAATGTACTCGTGTGTTATTTATACACACTCGTTTACTTCTTTACAAAGGAATGCCTAAGATACAATAACCGTGCTTTACAAGAAATACAAAATTACCTAAATACAAACTCTAGTACGTATCTATTACGTTACTTCAATACATCGGGCATACCACAGAGCAAGAAAAAAGTCAGTTGACTCATTTCTACCATTTATCTTTAAAAATCATGTAAGTTTTGTTCTCATCAGTTTTTACTTTGTGCACTTCGAGCCATCATTATAGTGATACTATTTGTTATCAGAGTACAAGAATCTTATATGACAACATGTAAATTAGAATGCAATTGTCGCCATTTATTTGATAAGAATTCTCAAACAAATCATCATTTCACCTCCTCGGCGTCATCAATATCCAAAGATAATAAATAAATAATAATGGTAAATTGACAATGGTAAATAATATTAGTCACCAAGTTTTTGTTGGATATCTATGGATGCAATCTCTCCACGGATTATCCATTTCGATTTCATCGTCGTTGTTGGGCGAATCTCTAAGTGATTTAAACACAATACTACAAACTTTGAAACCAGTTCCAAATGCCAACATCCACATTTTATCACCTCTTTTCACCCTCCCTTTGGCTTCAAAATAAGCCAATTCATAAAACACCAGACTGCTTGAAGTATTCCCGAATCGGTGCAAACTCATTCTTGCCGGCTCAGTCACTTCCTCACCCAGTTTCAAAACCCTACTCACTTGCTCAATCACGGCTTTCCCTCCCGTATGTATACAGATATGATCAAAAGCTGTTGTAAAATCGGGAACAATGGGTTTCAACTCATCCTGAGATAAAACGGACTGAATAACCGAGTATGCATACAAAGCGAGTTGACTCAATGGAAGAACCCGAGGAGCTAGTAATCTTATATGGTCTCGTAAGTTCGTACCAGCTACGCGTATCAGATCTTTAGTAAGTGATATTCCAAGGTTACCGAACTCATCTTCTTTTTGAAATGCTGCCTTATATGCGGAGTCATCAGCTCCATGGTGAGTTCTAAGCGAGTTAACGAGTTCCATCTTTGAAAATCGGCGTTGACTAGGATCATTCGTAATAATAGCCGCCGCACATCCAACTCGAAAAATACAATTAGTCACAAGCATGGAACGGTCATCACCAAAATACCAATTCAATGAGATGCTCTCCGTGATCACAACTAAGGCATACTTAGATTTTGTACAACCTCGAAGTACGTTGGCAGCTAAATCAACACACAACACACCTGAACTACACCCCATGCCGGAGAGATTAAACGTTTTTATATCCTGCCGGAGATTATAACGGTTGACCAGAATCGACGTAAGCGAAGGGACGGACGTAAAAGTTCCAGACGTCACAATCAAGACGTCAATCTTCTGTGGGTCCAGTTTAGTTTTGTTGAAAATTGAATCAACGGATGAGAACATACCTTCTTCAGCTTCTTGGACGGCGTAGTCTAGCGTGGATTCAACGTTAGAATTAAAAATGAAAGGGGGTACGTAGGTCTCATCACCTAGGCCCGATTTTCTGTATATTCCACGCATGAAATTCTCACTTTCATTTGTGAAACGCGCACTGCGGCGTAAGAAGTATTCGCAGACTTCGAATGAACATTTCCGGTCGAAGTCAGGTTTGTAACATGAAAAGTCGACAAGGAAAATGGGAGATGGACGGTTAGAGATGAAGAAATATAGAGATATCAGTGTGCAGCAGGTGCATGTTACAGAGAGGTGGATGTTGTGTAGGAAGATGGTGAGGATGTAGGTGAAGGGAGTGTTGGATAAGAGAAAATGAAATACGAGAAGGACTGTTAAGAGAGTTAGGAAGGAAAACTGAAGGATTTGGATTGATGTGAATGAGTAGGAAGGTTTCATGATGAGTTGATGAGAGGAGTGCAGAGGTACGTAGCTTAGAGAGAAAGAGAATAATGGTGGGTTTTATATACATTTTCAGGGATGAGACCGTGAGAGAGATACAAATGGGGGGTGAGCAAGGGTATGATGCACTGTATAAGGTTGTTAATGCATGGCTAGTGTTATGGAGATGGGTTCGGTGTGGTACACTGGACTATGGAAGATGGTGTAAATGGGAGCCATTGGAAAGTGAGATTTTGAAATTGGGAAACCGAGTGAGAGAGAGATCAGAGCAGGCAGCATAATCATCAAGTTTGGGACATCATTTACCAGTACAGGTCGCATACAGTGCATGTCAAGAGCACGTGATTTATTATGGAGTAGAAGGGAAGGAAGGCAGCTGCTAGCTAGGTCTGAAATTGGTCAGTGAGTACCATGCATGCTCTTAACTGTATTGGTCTGGTAATTCACAGGGTTATTTACATGGCGCCTTTCAAGAAAAAGCTGCTGGAGATGAGGAGTCAAGAATAAATGCTATACATAGGTGATAGGATCTTGTAATAATTACTCATGCATCTTTCAACACACAAATATTCTTATTTATATGGACCCATACCAGCTAGGTGTAATCAATATGTACTCGGGCAATGTTTAGAAAAGCTGCCATGTTAGCTGCGCGCTATGTTTTCAAGGGAAGCTATTTTCTTTCCTCTTTTTACGATTTTGTGTTATTATTCCCGTCCTGGTGTTTTAAAGATGACTGAATAAGGTTATAGTCAGTCAGTCATAACAACGACATTTTAGAGATATATATGTTGAGCCGTTGAGCCCCATTTGTTACCAGCAATTTTTGATTGTCACTCAGAACAATGGCATGCATGAAAATGTCAAGACCTGATGTCAAAAATTGATTCTCACACTAAATTCAATTCAGTATTGGGTATTTCTCCTGAGCATCCAAATATGCATAACCTGTGTAAGGATATTATTGAGAGAAATGAAGTGGCTATTTTGGAAAACCCAGAGACGGAAGATGATGATGGTTTGGGTGATTTGTACTCGGAATCAGAAATGGAATTTTCTACTACTTCGGATGATGACGTGGAGCGGATTGATGCTGTTAAGGACACGATGGAAAGTGATGAATTGGAGGAGGCATCTTTTAACCCTATAATTGGTTCTGGGGTATCTATTTATCAGTAATGGATCACAAAATCATGGGCTGGAACATTAGGGGTCTAGGACAGGATCAAAAGGTGATTGCAATTCGAAATGCAATTTTGAGAAATAAAATAACAATTTGTTCAATTCAGGAATCAAAAAAAGAAGTGGTTAGTGTTGCTCTAATAAGGTCTTTATGGGGAGGTAGTGATTGTAATTTCATTTATCTTCCTTCTAATGGCGCTTCCGGTGGTATAATTGTTATGTGGAGGGAAGGAGTCGTAGAAATGATTGATCATCTTCTGGGAGCTTTTTCAGTTACCATCAAATTCAAAAATTCATCCGATGGCTTTGTTTGGGATTTTACTACGCGGTATTGTTCTTCGGATCCAGGATACTATAATCAAGTGTTGGGGGAATTAAATGATATCCGAATTCTTTTTTGATGATCCTTGGGTTATAGGAGGAGATTTTAATGCAATTCTTTGTCAAGATGAAAGAAATAGAGATGGTGGTTGCGTGACTAGTAGAAGATACTTCAAAAAATTTTGTAAACAGGCAAGCTCTAATTGATCTCCCAATGGTCTAGGAGGTAAGTATACATGGACCAATTCACAACAACCTCCTTTATTAATCGGACTAAATGCATTTCTAGTCACCGATGATTGGGGGAACATTGCCTTCTCTAATGCAATTAAGACCTAAGAGACCAATTTCGGATCATGCTCCGGTAATGTTGGCTTGTAATCTCGGTGCTAAATTCATTTCTCCATTTAGACTTGATAATTACTTGCTTTCTAATCCTTCTTTCGACGGAGAATATGAAAATTTGGTGGGCAAATATTTCATTTTGGTCCGAGTTATGTTATTGCTAAAAAGCTACAATCACTTAAATTCTTCATTAAAACTTGGAAAAGGTCTTTGAGCGATTTGCGAGACTAAAATTGATGATATGGAAATGTTAATTGATTCTTTGACTGTAATGAAGAAAATGTCCTCTCTCCACAGATCATGTGGCGGCAAGGGAAGGCTGCAAAATTAAAACATGCATCTTTGTCTCTCGGATCTTGCAAGGAAACGGGTCGAGAGGCTAAAGAGAAGTGGTTTAGAGATGGGGAGAAGAATTCAAGATATCTTCACCAAATGGAAAATTACAATTATAAGGTCAGTGCTATAAATTGTCTAAAAGTTGAGGAGACTTGACTTATGATAAAAAAAAAGATTCTTGATCGTCAACTAATTTCTACCAATTACTCTTTTCAATCTTTTCCCTCGAGACCAAGATTTGATGGTTTAGAAATGCGCAATTTCTCTTCAAGATAAAATCTGGTGGAGAAACCTTTTCTCGAGGAGGAAGTGAAGAATGTTATTTGGAATTTTGGAACTAATAAAGCACGGACCTAGGATGGATTTACAATGGAGTTTTTCAAGTGTACTTGGGATATTATTAAGAATGACTTAATGCTTGTTATTAAAGAATTCGAGTCTACTTCTTCTCTGTTGGAGACTCAATTGCACTAATTTGAAGCTCATCCCTAAGTGCAGATGGAGTTTGTTTCTTTACACAATTTTAGGCCGATTAGCCTAATTGGAGGAGTTTACAAAATTATATCCAAATTGTTGGCTGATAGGCTTAAGCTTGTGCTTCCATCCATTATTTCAGATTATCAAGGCGCTTTTGTTCAACATCGACAAATAAATGATGGTATCTTAATTGCTTCGGAACTAATTGATTCAAGAAAAAGAGATGATAAGTCTGGAGTGGTTTGTAAAGTAGACTTTGAAAAAGGCTTTCGATAACATTAATTGGGGTGCCTTGATATTGTTATGGAGAGATTTGGTTTTGGTAATGTTTGGAGAAGTGGATCAAATGGTGTATCTCTTATGTGAGATTTTCTATTTTAATAAATGGTGAAGCTTCTTCTATGTTCAAAGCTCGAGAAGGGTATTAAGCAAGGGGATCCAATTTCACCGATTTCTTTTCATTATGGTGGCAGAAATTCTTTCCTTAATGCTCAAGAAAGTCAAGAAGTTGGTCTTATTTCCCGGTTTCAAGGTCTCTCCAGAGGGAACTATGATTCATCATTTACAATTTGCGAGATGATCTCATTGTCTTCTTAGATGATTCAATCCTGAGCAGTTACTAATCTGAAAAATATTCTCTTTGCTTTTGAGCTTGTATCTGGTCTTAGTGTAAATTTCAAGAAAAGTGCAATTGCTGGAATTGGCTTTAACAATAATGCTCATCTTTGTGCTGATATATTTGGTTGTGATCTGGTTCATTTTCCTATTAATTATCTAGGCATTCCCTTAGGAAGCAAATCAAAATGCAAACCTATATGGGATGTGATAATACAGAAAATCCAAAAAATATTAGCTACATGGAAGAAAAATATCTCTCAAAAGGACAAAGATTGATATTGATAAATAGTGTTACTGTCAAGCCTACCAATATACTATTTAACAATGTTTAGGATCTGAAGCGCGATTATGAAGACAATTGAGAAGATTATGAGGGATTTCTCCGGGGATCTACTTCAAATAATAAAAAGAGAAGAGTGGGTTTCATGGAAAAGAGCAAATATTCCAAAACACGGGGGGAGGTATTGGCATAAAGAAATTAAAGTTGGTTAATAAGGCTCTTCATTGTAAATGGATTTGGCGTTATGGTGCAGAAAAAAAAGCACTGGGAGAAAAATAATTCACCGAAATTTGGAGGTAATGTCAATTCTTTCTTACCAAACTCAAGTTCAATATCTCATTGGTCATAGCTTGTGGGATGGTTTTCCAAGTCAAAAGATCACATAATGCAAAACACCACCTTTGAAAGTTAAAAGTGGTAATAAAATCTTGATGTGGGAGGATAAGTGGATTGGTAATCTCCTTTAAAAGATTCCTTCAAAACTCTATATAAGATTTCAAGAAAGAAAAAAGCATTTGTTAAAGATCGCATTTCAACTAGTGGGGCTTGGAATTTGGACTTCACAAGAAATCTAAGAGAAAATGAGCTAGGTGAGGTTATCTCACTTTTACAATTATTGGGAGACCTTTCCAGAGTACTCAATTAAATTTGATGAAGATGACACAAGGATTTGGGATCGGGTGATGATTTGGGTGTTGCAACTGTTATGACTCACTTGATTTGGATGGTTTCTTATCTTTTCCTCATAAACAGCTTTGGAACAAAAGGTTCCACTAAAGGTTTCTTTTTTGGTTTGGACTCATGCTTTAATGGAGCTCCAACTAATGATTATTTGGCAAGAACGGTAGGTCAAATACATGTAATTGCATCCTTTGTAATGAAGCGTTAGAGACTAATGACCATCTGCTTTTTACAATCGTAAAGAAACTTCAAAGCTATGGAGTTACTTTTTGACGGTTTTGGGTTGCGGTGGGCTTTTTCTTTGAAAATGTTAAACCTGGACACTTTGGGAATGGCCTTGCAAAAGGAAAATAACATGAAAAATAAGCTTTGGGGTCTTATTCCTTTCGCAATTTGGTGGACGGTTTGGAAGGAAAAAACGATCGTTTGTATGGAGGCAAGAGAAGCAGGAATTGAAAGCCTAATCATTTCCATTAGTCCTAGATATACGAAGATTTAATACTATATTTGTTTTTAGAAAAGTGACTTTTGCAGAAAAGAAAAGAAAAAAACTTGCCTAAAAATAGACTAAAATGAGAAATGAAAGTATTATTCAATTAGTATTTGGGTCGTAGGTTTTGGTATGTCTTAGTGTTTGGGTCCTAAGTTTGTCCAATTTAGTATTTGGGTCGTTGACCCGTTAGTCAAGACTGTCAACGTGCCAATTTAAGTCAAATTGTTATTAGAATTAACTTTAGTTAGTGTATCTATTTACACATATGCCACTCTATCAAATGTTGCCTCTACGGTCCCTATTAGATTAAATCTGTGCCTGGATATCATCATCTGATCCCATTGTTGGCCGATGCCTAATTTACTTCTAGAATAAGGGGTTGTTGAGAGTCCAATTTTGTTTGGAACTCTAATAACCATGTTTGGATGGTGGCTAGTAGGTAGGTGGGAATAAAATCATGTGAAAAATATTGGTTGGTGGAAGAGTTCTATAGATTTCCCTTTCACACTTGTAAATTCATGCATTCAAACAAGGTAGGTCTTTGAGTCCTAGTTTGAAAGCTAAGGAAGTCCAATTGTAGGATAGTTCTAGTTTGTAGGCTAAGGAAGTAGAACTCAATTTGGAGTTGGTCACATGGAGGCTAATTTATTCCAAAGCTAACTAGTACAAATAGGCCATTAGAGAAAGCAAATGAATATCACCAAAAATTCTTCTTTCTCTCTTAGAGTTAATATGTATCCTCCCTTATGATAATATATGAATCTCTTGTTCTTCCCGTGGATGTAGGCAACTTGCCGAACCACGTAAATTCTCGTCTCTTTTCTTCTTTAGTTTGTGTTCTTGGCAATATTATGGAGTACCGTTTGTAGCTGTGCAAAATCGCTTCCGCAAGGTTTTAGCGGAACAATTGGTATCAGAGAAAGGTTACGCTCTTGGATACGGGTGCTCAGATTGCAGTTGAAGTGATAGTATTTCTAAAGATTGCTTGAGGTAATACTAATCTCAAAGGTTCTGTTTTTTTTTATCAATATTTGGTTGTTTGAGAACAATGGTTGACGGAGATAAACCAGTTGATCCGAACGATACTTAAGGAGAACATTCAGAGTCCACAAATAAAGATAAAGAAACAAAAGAAGAAATACTTCATTCTCATAGATCACAACTGAAGGTTGAAAAGTTCACCGGAACAAATAACTTTGGTTTATGGAGAACAGACGTAATGGATGCTCTTGTTCATCTTGACCTAGAAGAAGCTCTAGAAGGTCGGCTAGCTGAGATGTCTGACAAGAAGTGGAACAAGATGAATAAATTATATCTTGGTTCGATTCGTGGGTGATTAGAAACAGCAGTAAGAGTTAATTATCAGCACGAGACTTCAGCTAAGGATCTCTGGGAAAAGCTAGAGAAGGAATACCTTGTGAAGAACATGGCTAATAGGATATATCTTAAGAGAAATTTGTATCGCTATAACATGAAGAAGGGCGCCTCTTTAACTTAGCACCTAGATTCATATAATAAACTTCTTGCTGAGATGGTTAACTACGATGAGAAGATCAACGACGAGGAACAAGCTATGTGTCTGATAAACTCTCTTCCTGAAAGGTATGAACCCATGATTAAAGCTTTAATGCACGGAAAGGATAAGATGACATACGCCGAGGTCACTACAGCATTACGTAGTGAGGAATTCAGGAAGATGGACCGTGAAGACCTGTCAAGTGAAGCTAACAATGACTTGCTTCTTGCAAGAGGTCGTTCAACAAACAGGAGAAAAAATAATGGTGATCGTGGCAAAGTTAAATGGCGTTCAAAGTCAAGAGCGCGTCTGCAGAAGGATGAGTGTGCATGATGTCATGACTTTGTCCATTGGGCTAAGGATTGTACCAAGTGTAATTATCGAGAAAGGGACAACACCGAGGTGAACATTGCTAAGGCAAGTGAAGATTCAGATGAATCTTCAGATTTCTCGCTGACTGTGATACCATCAACTTTTATCGTAACTGACGGTACGTGGGTATTAGATTCTGGTGCTACTTATCATATTTGTCCTCATCGTGACTGGTTCTCAGAATTTGAAGAGTTTGATGGAGAAGTGCGTATGGGGAATAATCACACCTTCAGGGTGATTGGGATTGGTAGTATTCGATTCAATATGCATGATGGTATGGTTCGGGAGCTGAAGGAAGTAAGGTTCGTGCCTGCTATGAAGAAGAATCAGATTTCGCTCGGAACTTTGGAATCTAAGGGCTACAAGTTAGTCGCTGAAAATGGCATTCTAAAGGTATTCTCTGGATCGTTGGTAATCATGAATGTCACAAGGCATCATAACTTGTACTACATATCTGAGAGTACAATAACGGGAGATGTGTCTATTTCTGAACACATCAAAACTGCAGCTATGGAGACCACGAAGTAATGGCATATGCGACTTGCACATCCAGGTGATAAGTCGTTACATTCTTTAATTCGTCAAGAATTATTGAAAGGTGCTATTGCCTGCAAATTAGAATTTTGTGAACATTGTGTGAAAGGAAAGAAGAAAAGAACAAGCTTTGGCACAACAATCCACAACACTAGTGGAGTTCTTGATTATGTTCATTCAGATGTTTGGGGTCCCTCCAAGAATGCATCATTGGGAGGGAAACATTGGTTCGTGTCTTTTATTGATGACTATTCTAGGCGTGTATGGGTGTACACCATGAGGCATAAGGATGAAGTCCTAGAAGTCTTTGTGAGGTGGAAAAAGGAAACTGAGACTCAAACTGGCAGAAATATCAAGGTACTACGTTCGGATAATGGTGGAGAGTACAAAAGTGATCCATTCTTGCAAGTATGTTAGGATGAGGAAATACATAAGCACTTCACAGTTAAGAAGACACCGCAACTAAATGGGGTAGCTGAACGCATGCATCGTACTTTGCTGGAGAAGGTACGATGTATGTTATCTAATGTTGGATTAGGTAAAGCGTTTTGGGCTGAGGCAGTTACATATGCGTGCTTCCTCATTAATAGGTTTCCATCAGCTGCGTTAAAAGGTAAAACTCTGATGGAGAAGTGGTATGGTAAACCAGCTTATGATTATGACTCAATTCATATATTTGGTTGCCCTGCTTGGTATCATGTTAATGAAAACAAGCTTGATAGCCGTGCTGTTAAAGGGATCTTTATGGGTGTGAAGAAAGAAGTTAAAGGGTTCAAAATTTGGAATCCAGTTGAGAAGAAGATGGTCATGAGTAGAGACGTTACATTTGATGAAGCGTCTATGGTGAAGTCTTGGGGTTCTCGGCAGGTGGAGAACAAAAGCACCAGTACCAGTGAACCTTTTCAGCAGGTGGAGATTGATGCAACTCCACTAATTCCAGCTAAGTTTGTATCTGTTACGAATACTTTCAAAGGCGTGGCATCTACAAGGGTGGAAAATACTGAAGTTCCAAATGATAGTGACGATCCGGATGAAGAGGAACATGAAGCAGTGGAAGATACATAATCTACAGTCACTGAGACTATATCAACCATCAAACCGAGAAGATCAATCAGGAAACCTGGTTGGATGGATGATTTTATAACTTATGCATTACCGGTTATTGAATAAGACATTCCAAATACCTATTTTGAAGCTATGCACAGTGTAGAGCGTCAAGAATGGGAAGCTTCTATGCAGGATGAGATGGAGTCTCTTTACAAGAATGGCACATGGGTTCTTACAAAGCTTCCGAACGGTAAGAAGTCCATTAGGTGCAAATGGGTATATGCTATGAAAGAAGGATCTCAGGTGAATCAAGTACGCTACAAGGCAAGGTTAGTTGCGAAAGGTTATGCCCAAAGAGAAGGGATTGACTACAATGAGGTGTTCTCTCCAGTTATGAAACACTCATCAATCCGAATTTTGTTGGCCTTGGTAGCACAATATGATTTAGACCTAGTTCAGCCAGATTTCAAGACGGCGTTCTTACATGGTGATCTAGAAGAGGAGATCTGTATGACTCAGCCGAATGGGTTCAAAGTTGATGGAAAAGAAGATTGTGTATGCAAGCTGAAAAAATCGTTGTATGGGCTGAAGCAGTCTCCAAGACAGTGGTACAAGCGATTTGATCAGTTTATGATTGGCCAGACATACACAAGAAGTCATTATGACCATTGTGTATACTTCAAGAAGCTACGTGATGAGTCTATCATATATTTGCTCTTGTATGTCGATGATATGCTGATAGCATCGAATAATAAGAAAGAGATTGATAATTTGAAGCATAAATTGTCCACTGAGTTCGAGATGAAAGATCGAGGAGAATCTAAGAAGATTCTTGGCATGGAGATTCAACGTGACCGAGAGAAGGGTAAAGTTTGTTTGTCTCAGAAGGCATACTTGAAGAAAGTATTATTGAAATTTGGTATCTGCGAAGGAACTAAATCTGTAAGTAATCCCCTTGGTCCTCATTTTAAGTTGAGTTCTGATATATATCCTACTACTGAAGAAGAGCATGAGTATATGGCCCAAGTCCCATATGCTAGTGCTGTTTTTAGCTTGATGTATGCGATGGTACGTACAAGGCCAGATATTTCACATGCAGTAAGTATGATCAGCCGTTATATGCATAATCCTGGTAAAGGACATTGGCAAGCTGTGAAATGGATTTTGAGGTATCTTTATGGTACTGTTGATGTTGGCTTGGAGTTTGTGAAGGAAGATGGGAACAATCAGCTTTGTGTTGGTTATGTGGATTCTGACTATACTGGTGATTTGGACAAAAGGCATTCAACTACAGGGTATGTATTTACTTTGGATGGAGCACCGGTTAGTTGGAGACCGATTTTGCATTCTACTGTGGCTCTCTCAACTACTGAAGCGGAGTATATGGCAGTGACGAAGGCATTTAAAGAGGCTATATGGTTACAAGGTCTGCTAGATGACTTGGGTGTTGTGCAGGAACAGCTGCCTGTGCATTGTGATAGTCTTAGTGCAATTTACTTGGCTAAGAATCAAGTTCATCATACCAGAACCAAACATATAGATGTTCAATTTCACTTTGTTAGAGAAATTCTGGAAGAAGAAGACATTCTATTTGTGAAGATCGATACCAAAGACAATCCAGCTGATATGTTAACTAAAGTAGTATCCGGGGTCAAGTTTCGTCATTGCTCGAAATTGATCCACATTCTTCCGGTTTGGTGATACCCTTTGGGGTAGAGGTTCTTAGGAACCTGGTGGAGGCCTTCTTTCAAGGCCATTGAGTGAACTACGGTCGATTTGATTCCTTGCAGAGGATACGTAGGCAGCCTACGGCGCAATCGACGCTGGAAGACGAAGGAGATTTCTTATATTGATCGTCTCATGCATGAATGCATGGTCCGAGGTGGAGAATTGTTGGACGGTGCCTAATTTACTTATAGAATAAGGGGTTGTTGAGAGTCCAATTTTGTTTGGAACTCTAATAACCATGTTTGGATGGTGGCTAGTAGGTAGGTGGGAATAAAACCATGTGAAAAATATTGGTTGGTGGAAGAGTTCCATAGCTTTCCCTTTCACACTTGTAAATTCATTCATTCAAACAAGGTAGGTCTTTGAGTCATAGTTTGAAAGCTAAGGAAGTCCAATTGTAGTCTAGTTCTAGTTTGTAGGCTAAGGAAGTAGAACTCAATTTGGAGTTGGTCACATGGAGGCTAATTTATTCCCTAGCTAACTAGTATAAATAGGCCATTAGAGAAAGCAAATGAATATCACCAAAAATTCTTCTTTCTCTCTTAGAGTTAATATGTATTCTCCCTTGTGATAATATATGAATCTCTGTTTTTCCCGTGGATGTAGGCAACTTGCCGAACCACGTAAATTCTCGTCTCTTTTCTTCTTTAGTTTGTGTTCTTGGCAATATTATGGAGTACCATTTGTAGCTGTGCAAAATCGCTTCCGCAAGGTTTTAGCGCAATACCCATTTCATCGTGTTTGAGCTGATACGAATAGGATTGGTATTCGATCCTTTAAACCCACCATTTCTTCTACACCAATTATCAAAAAAAATATCTTTGTCTGCCAATCTAGCCCGCTAATGTTTCTAATAACATGATTAAAATCTATCAATAAACATGTGAGAATTTGGCTTTAAGAACACAACTTGATGCTGATAGATATGGGGTCGGATTTGATATACACTTTTACAGATTTATGAGACAAATAAGATTTTAGCGAGGAACCAACCCTAACCGTTTTGGGGATTTTTTCAAAAATGATATTGTTTGAAACGGTAAGATTTGATTAATTAAGACAAATAGATTCGATTCCATTTTAGATATGATCTCTTCTTCAAGAACATGAAACTAAGAGAAGATTTTGAGCATCGACACATAGAGATAAGATTTTGAGTATTTAGACATTTACTCTTAAAATGAGATTGACAAACAAATGAGATTGATAAACATAAGGATACTATCTTGAATTTCATTTTCTTTGAACTCTTTATAGTACTTCTCAGTTCTCAGTTCTCCTCTTCACTTGACAATCGAAGAAAATGAAACTTGGATTAACCAACAGTCAGTCAAACAAATGGAAATGAAAATCATTTTTAGCCGGTTAATCGGAGTTGCAAATACGTGAATAATAAGGCTAACGGACGTTAACCATCTTAACGGTTTGACCATAAACAATGGTTGACTAACAGGTCAACGACCCAAACACTAAATTGGACAAACTTAGGACCCAAACACTAAGACATACCAAAACCTACGACCCAAACACTAAATAACTCAAATTTAAAATACAAGTAAAAGTTACTGAATGCATATCATGAAGGGAATTTTTATCAGTGAGTTACAACTTTGTCTTTGAACCATACTTTCAATTTGTGTAAATCCAAGTTTGGTGGAATGGAAAGTAAGTTATACGAGGATGACAATAAATGAAGTATGAGGACACTATGCTTTGACCTTAGGTAGTAGTAAGTTCAATTAGTACTACCTAAGGTCAGTTATTCTCAGCATCAGGAGAAACAAGTCGAATCTCCATCAATTTTCAGAACGTGATCCTTATATGGAACTTTGAAGTTTTCGAGTTCTTACATCACAATTTAGCGCTAATAGCCTACTAATCTCAAGGCCATCTTATGGGTCGGTGGATAATCTTCATATTTTAATACTGTTGCTATAGGACCTTTTTATTGTATTAGTTATTTTGTGTCTCTATATATTCCGTTAGCTGAGTCCGAGTACTATTCTTAGTGCAGCGTCTTTCCATATTTCTAGTTTACTTCAAAGAGCGGCTCTAATAGGTACTGTAGTTTTATTTCTTGCATAGTTGTTCTGTAAGTGCTATATCTATAAAGCACAAGTCTAATAGGTACTATAAAATCTTTTAGGCCTAGTCTAATTAGTATTCCAGACATCTTTTTTACTTCCGCACTTTGCTTCAGTTTATGTTAACAGTCCTCGAGCTAATTACACAAGTCAAAAGTATCATTATGGATCAAGCAGAAAAAATAGAAGATGGACGGGTAATGTACGGGCAAGTCTCCTCAACATCTTGTTATAAGAGCCTGACTGGCATCTCGGATCAATTGCATCAAAATCATCCACCAACAACTAAGTTCCTTTTGACACAACGGTGCCTATCAAAAGTACAACTTTTCTTGTGAAAGCATTTGTCGGAGGTCCATGGTCCTTCGACAACCTCACTAGTTCCAACATTTCCCCCCGACGCAATACTAATCCGGAGAAGGTTGGTCAATCTCTACACCACTATCTTATTACAGAAGAATATAGACTTGCTGATCCAATTGTAACTGTTGAATTTTCGGGTATATCTTACCCCAATGTAATAGCTATTTAGTTATCTAATAAATATCATGCTTCAAAAAAAAAAAATGAAGAGAAGTGGTGAAATACTACGAAGACCACCAAATACGAACAACTTGAAAGAAAAGGGAAGAAAGAATGGAGGGAATTATTTCAAAAAAAAGAAAAGACTAATGGAGGGAATGAAGGGAACAATTTAATTTTTCTGTTTTTTCCTCCAGGGAACTCTACTAAAAATGAGTTTCAGTTGTACTTTTCTTTCAATCAGCTTGCCACTCTCTTGGTGGTAGGCTGACATTTTTTCAATACATCTTGCCCTTTTTGAGTAAAAGAAAAATGGAGGGAATGATTCACGATCTGTATCGAAATTTACCATCTTTTTTTTTTTTACTTAAGCATTGAAATTTACCATCTTTTTTTTTTTTTTACTTAAGCATTGAAATTTACCATCTGCCTTAAAATGACATGTATGAAAGAAAAAGAAAAAAAAAACTATTTTATGACATAAATTTGTTCAAAAATGATACATGTACCGAAACTGTGCACCGAGTGAGTTTTTGTGAGAGGGGAGTGGGGCCCACTCCTGCCCCACTCCTAATCCTAGTGTTTAGAGCCGCTCACAGAACCGTTGGATGTCCGAAGTGTAAATCGCGGTACAAAATTTTGGTCGGTCTATCAACACTCAAATTTGTTTACATTGTAAACCAAAACTTTCTTTATTGTGACCATAGATGACAACAAAATCTAGATCATGACCCAAAACTACACCATTGGCGTAACAAATAACAATTTGGCAAGTGCTTTTTAGCCTTTTTCACCTGGTGTATTGCAACAGTACTAGTACTAGATTGACAATTTGACATTAACCCCGAGTTTTTGTGTAGTATGCAGTCACTAATGACATCAATTGGACTAATCTAGGACAATAATACAGCATTCGTGTACATGATTAATCTAAAAATTATGTAGTATGAGGTCACTAATGACATCAATTAGACTAAACTGAAACACTAATGTAGCATTAGTCAAGTCAATTTTCAACTGTACTTTACGAGTATTTTTTATACGAACTTTCGACTATAAACTTCAGAACTTTAACTTTTTTAGGCATATTTAAGCATTCTCCATTGTTAGGATTTTTGTATATCTTATCATCATCCAGCAACATTCCTATAAATATAGCAGTTCAAAAACACAAAAACATCCTAATATACAGATAGGAGAAATGGATTCAAATACGGAAACACATATCAGGTATCTACGTTGCTCATTGTGTAATCTTTACATCTGAATTAGTATGAAAGTGTGTATTCTTATATAACTATGTTGCTATGATCTATTTTCAGATGTGCAGTTGTTACTGGTGGAAATAAGGGAATTGGGTTTGAGATTTGTAGACAATTAGCTGCTAGTGGGATTTCAGTTGTGTTAACAGCTAGAGATGTAATTAAGGGTTTAGAAGCTGTTGAGAACCTCAAGAGTTTATTTGGACTTTATAATGTTGTTTTTCATCAACTTGATTTGACGAATCCAATTTCTCTTCCATCTCTGGCTGAATTCGTTGGAAGCCATTTCGGAAAATTAGATATCTTGGTAAGAAGAATATATTCAATCACTTTGTTTCTTGTTTAATGTGTACTATGTGGCCAGGTGCAGTTTGGCAAACAAGATCAGTAGTGTTTATGTTATTTCTATTTAACTCTAGTTTTGAATACTTGAAAAGGTGAATAATGCGGGAATTCTCGGAGCCATAACTGATGAAGCTGGTTTTATGGTAATGTTGCAAGCTCTTGAAGCAATGGTAGCTCCTGAGGTAAAAATGACATATATCATATTAATGAGAATATTGCTACATATAGTAGTGGGTAATATGGGATGAACCGTACGGGGTGAGGGTCGAACTCGCAACCCATCTCATCCATCCCAGGGGAGGGGTTAAGAATCCACCGAGATACGTAGTAGATCCTAATGTTACAAGTTTATTTACAACTATATAATAGAGCATCTAAATAATATGGTTGATTCCAGGAGGACCAGAATAAAGAGAAGCCAAATTTGAAACAAGTGATAACAGAGACTTATGAATTAGCAGAGGAATGCGTGCAAACAAATTATTTCGGTGTCAAGTCAGTGACTAAAGCACTTATTCATTTACTTCAACTTTCAAATTCACCGAGAATTGTTAATGTTACCTCCACCATGGGAATGCTGAAGGTACCTACCTATGTTGTATTAGGCGCTAGGCGAGGCGATGCGCCAGACCTAGCGCCTAGGCGACCACTGTTATGATTTGTGCAGTTTCTCCATTATATTCAGTACTTCAGTAATTAACCAAGAACTTCCTGCTGATGAATATCATTAGTACGTCAGTGGTTATATTAACCAAGAACTTCTTTCTGATCAAGATCCGCACTTAAAAGATTGCCATCAGGATGTTTCTGCTCTTTACTGAAAGAACAGACGAGAATGGAAAAAGACCCACTGATTCGAATGAAAAATGGAGGAAGAGATGTTGAAGAAGAATAGATACAAATTAAGATGACTAGGATCTCTCTATGTAGTTACATTTTACATTAAGATATATCAATTTTGCCTTTCCATATTTTCGTCATTAATGCCCTTGATTGATCCTTCTGCAGTCAAAGTTGCTTTAAGGAAATAAAAATCAATCAGGAGAATCTCTTACCATCATCTCTTAACCGGTTATTGATAGTATAATAAAGGCAACATAGTTATGTTTTTGAACATTTGTAAATTGAGTTTCCATATGCATTGATAGTATATAAAGTTTCTATAATTTGATCATGCATTGTCCATGCAATGCGTTGACATTGCCGTGATAATGAGGTTTCCATATTATAACCCGTGATTACGGGTGAAGGTTGCATGTAGCAACTTTATTATCTCACTGTTAATGAAGTTTTCACATTTCAATTACTAATTGAGGATGAAATCGATATGTATAGCAATATTATTATCTCGCTATTAATGATGTTTTCATATTTAAATCCATAATTGTTATTGTGTTTCCATATTTTTAATTAGTGATTGTTGTTGAAATTGATATTACACTAGATACTTATGGAGAATATTGTTCATCAATGAGAATAAATCACCCTTCACGACAATCAACCATGTATGGAAAGAAAAGTTTAAGGAAAGGAAAGAAAAGTTTTAAGGAAAGGAAATATAGGATACTCAGGGGAGAAAATCAATTAGAGGTATTTATAGTCGAGTTTTTTGTTGGCTAAAAGTTCCAGGAGGCGCTTTTGGCGCTTATGCTAGCGCCTAACACTTCCTTGAGGCGCCAAAAGCGCCAAACTCGCTCTCCTAAGGCTCCAAAATGGAATATGGGGTCGCCTTGAATTCCTCGGGCGTTGTGCTGCGCTTAGGCGCCAAAGGCGAGCGCCTTTTATAACATAGGTACCTACCGTAACCTCATGTGCTCACATCTTATTTACATCTTGTGGATTCATTCTTTTATAATACTCACCAAATGTATTCATTTGTTTTGATTTTAGTTTGTCTCCAATGAAAATGCTTTGGAAATACTTAGTGATGGGGATGGCATAAAAGAAGAGAGTGTGGATGAGATGGTGAATATGTTTCTTAAGGATTTCAAGGGGGATTTATTAGAATCAAAAGGATGGCCTTCATGTCTACCTGCATATACAGTTTCAAAAGCTTCTTTGAATGCTTATACAAGGATACTAGCAAAGCAATTTCCTACTTTTCGCATAAATTGTCTATGTCCTGGTTGGTTTAAGACAGATATTTGCTTCAATAGTGGAGTTTCAACTACCACAGAAGCTGCAGAAAGAATTGTGAATTTGGCTCTTGTACTTAACGATGGACCTACTGGCCTCTACTTCAGCAATGAACAAGTTGTTGGATGGTGCCTTCTAAATGGTTGAACGGTTCCTTCTAGATGGTTGGACGGTGCCTGTTTGTATGGTGGCTAGTAGGTAGGTAAGAATAAAACCATGTGAAAAATATTGGTTGGTAGAAGAATTCCATAGCTTTCCCTTTCACACTTGTAAATTCATGCATTCAAACAAGGTAGGTCTTTAATTCCTAGTTTGAAGGCTAAGGAAGTCCAATTGTAGGCTAGTCTTAGTGTGTAGGCTAAGGAAGTGGAACTTAATTTGGAGTTGGTCACTTGGAGGCTAACTAACTAGTATAAATAGGCCATTAGAGAAAGCAAATGAACACACCACCAAAAATTCTTCTTTATCTCTTAAGGTTTATATGTATTCGCCCTTGTGATAATATATGAATCTCTTGTTCTTCCCGTGGATGTAGGCAACTTGCCTAACCACGTAAATTCTCATCTCTTTTCTTTTTTAGTTTGTGTTCTTGGCAATATTATGGAGTACCGTTTGTAGCTGTGGAAAATCGCTTCCGCAAGGTTTTAGCGCAACAATTGGAATCAGAGCAAGGTTACACTCTTGGATACGGGTACTCAGATTGCAGTTGAAGTGAAGGTATTTTTCTGAAGATTGCTTGAGGTAATACTAATCTCAAAGGTTCTGTTTTTTTATCTATATTTGGTTGTTTGAGAACAATGGTTGACGGAGATAAACCAGTTGATCCGAACGATCCTGAAGGAGAACATTCGGAGTCCACAAATAAAGATAAAGAACCAAAAGAAGAAATACTTCATTCATATAGATCACAACTCAAGGTTGAAAAGTTCACAGGAACCAATAACTTTGGTTTATGGAGAGCGGATGTAATGGATGCTCTTGTTCGTCTTGACCTAGAAGAAGCTCTAGAAGGTCGGCCGGCGGAGATGTATGACAAGCAGTGGAACAAGATGAATAAATTATGTCTTGGTTCGATTTGAGGGTGTTTAACAACAACAGTAAGATTTAATTATCAGCACGAGACTTCAGCTAAGGATCTCTGGGAAAAACTAGAGAAGGAATACCTTGTGAAGAACGTGGAAAATATGATGCATCTTAAAAGGAATTTATATCGCTATAACATGAAGAAAGGTGCAACCCTAACCGAGCTCCTAGATTCATATAATAAACTTCTTGCTGAGATGGTTAACTACGATGAGAAGATCAACGACGAGGAACAAGATTTGTGTATGATAAACTATCTTCCTGAAAGGTATGAACCCGTGATTAAAGCTTTAATGCACGGAAAGGATAAGATGACATGCGCCGAGGTCACTACATCATTGTGTAGTGAGGAATTCAGGAAGATGGACCGTGAAGACCTGTCAAGTGAAGCTAACAGTGACTTGCTTCTTGCAAGAGGTCGTTCAACAGACAGAAGAAAGAAGAATGGTGATCGTGGAAAAGTTAAATGGCGTTCAAAGTCAAGAGCGCATCTGCAGAAGGATGAATGTGCATGGTGTCATGACTTTGGCCATTGGGCTAAGGATTGTACCAAGCGTAAGGATCGAGAAAGGGACAACACCGAGGTGAACATTGTTAAGGCAAGAGAAGATTCAGATGAAGCTTCAGATTTCTCGCTGACTGTGATACCATCAACTTATATCGTAACTGACAGTACGTGGGTATTATATTTTGGTGCTACTTATCATATTTTTCCTCATCGGGACTGGTTATCAGACTTTGAAGAGTTTGATGGAGAAGTGCGTATAGGGAATACTCACACATGCAAGGTGATTGGGATTGGTAATATTCGATTCAAGATTCATGATGGTATGGTTCGGGATCTGAAGGAAGTAAGGTTCGTACCTGCTGTGAAGAAGAATTTGATTTCGCTCGGAACTTTGGAAGCTAAGGTCTACAAGTTAGTCTCTGAAAATGACAATCTAAAGGTAATCGTTGGATCGTTGGTAATCATGAAGGGCACAAGGCATCATAACTTGTACTACTTAAATGGGAGTACAATAACGGGAGATGTGTCAATTTCTGAACACATGGAAACTGCAGCTATGGAGACCATGAAGTTATGGAATATGCGACTTGCACATCCAGGTGATAAGTCGTTACATTCTTTAATTCGTCAAGAATTATTGAAAGGTGTTATTGCCTGCGAATTATAGTTTTGTGAACATTGTGTGAAAGGCAAGAAGACAACAACAAGCTTTGGCACATCAATCCACAACACTAGTGGAGTTCTTGATTATGTTCACTCAGATGTTTGGGGTCCCTCCAAGAATGCATCATTGGGAGGGAAATATTGGTTCGTGTCTTTTATTTATGACTATTCTAGGCGCGTATGGGTGTACACCATGAGGCATAAGGATGAAGTCCTAGAAGTCTTTGTGAGGTGGAAAAAGGAAACTGAGACTCAAACTGGCAGAAATATCAAGGTACTACGTTCATACAATGGTGGAGAGTACAAAAGTGATCCATTCTTGCAAGTATGTCAGGATGAGGAAATACATAAGCACTTCACAGTTAAGAAGACACCGCAACAAAATGGGGTAGCTGAACGCATGCATCGTACTTTGCTGGAGAAGGTACGATGTATGTTATCTAATGTTGGATTAGGTAAAGCATTTTGGGCTGTGGCAGTTACATATGCGTGCTTCCTCATTAATATGTTTCCATCAGCTGCGTTAAAAGGTAAAATTCTGATGGATAAGTGGTATGGTAAACCAACTTATGATTATGACTCAATTCATATCTTTGGTTGCCCTGCTTGGTATCATGTTAGTGAAAACAAGCTTGATAGCCGTGCTGTTAAAGGGATCTTTATGGGTGTAAAGAAAGGAGTTAAAGGGTTCAACATTTGGAATCCAGTTGAGAAGAATATAGTCATGAGTAGAGACGTTACATTTGATGAAGCTTCTATGGTAAAGTCTTGGGGTTCTCGACAGGTGGAGAACAGAAGCACCAGTACCAGTGAACCTTTGCAGCAGGTGGAGATTGATGCAACTCCACTAATTCCAGCTAAGTATGTATCTGTTACGAATACTTCCGAAGGCATGGCGTCTACAAGGGAGGAAAATACTGAAGTTCCAAATGATAGTGACGATGTTAATGAAAAGGAACGTGAAGAAGTGGAAGATACAGAAGCTACGGTCATTGATACCATAACAACCAGCAAACCGAGAAGATCAATTAGGAAACCTGGTTGGATGGATGATTTTATAGCTTATGCATTACCAGTTATTGAAGAAGACATTCCAAATACCTATTTTGAATCTATACACAGTGTAGAGCATCATGAATGGGAAACTTCTATTCAGGATGAGATGGAGTCTCTTTACAAGAAAGGCACATGGGTTCTTACGAAGATTCCGAACGGTAAGAAGGCCATTGGGTGCAAATGGGTATATGCTAAGAAAGAAGGATCTCAAGTGAATCAAGTACGCTACAAGTCAAGGTTAGTTGCGAAAGGTTATTCCCAAAGAGAAGGTATTGACTACAATGAGGTGTTCTCTCCAGTTATGAAACACTCATCAATCCGAATTTTTTTGGCCTTGGTAGCACAATATGATTTAGATCTAGTTCATCTAGATATCAAGACGGCATTCTTACATGGTGATCTAGAATAGGAGATCTATATGACTCAACCGAGTGGGTTCAAAGTTGCTGGAAAAGAAGATTATGTATGAAAGCTGGAAAAAATCGTTGTATGGGCTGAAGAAGTCTCCAAGACAGTGGTACAAGCGATTTGATCCATTTATAATTGGCCAGACATACACAAGAAGTCACTATAACCATTGTGTATACTTCAAGAAGCTACGTGATGGGTCTTTCATATATTTTCTCTTGTATGTCGATGATATGCTGATAGCATCGAATAACAAGGAAGAGATTGATAGTTTGAAGAATAAATTGTCAACTGAGTTCGAGATGAAAGATCTAGGAGAAGCTAAGAAGATTCTTGGCATGGAGATTCAACGTGATAGAGAGAAGGGTAAAGTTTGTTTGTCTCAGAAGGCATACTTGAAGAAAGTTTTACAGAAATTTGGTATCTGCGAAGGAAATAAATCTGTAAGTACTCCCCTTGGTCCTCATTTTAAGTTGAGTTCTGATATGTCTCCTACTACTGAAGAAGAGCGTGAGTATATGGTCCAAGTCCTATATGCTAGTGTTGTTGATAGCTTGATGTATGCGATGGTATGTACAAGGCCAGATATTTCACATGCAGTAAGTATGATCAGCCGTTATATGCATAATCCTGGTAAACGACATTGGCAAGCTGTGAAATGGATTTTGAGGTATCTTTATGGTACTGTTGATGTTGGCTTGGAGTTTGTGAAGGAAGATGGGAACAATCAGATGTGTGTTGGTTATGTGGATTCTAACTATGCTGGTGATTTGGACAAAAGACGTTCAACTACAAGGTATGTATTTACCTTGGCTGGAGTACCGGTTAGTTAGAGATCGATTTTGCAGTCTACTGTGGCTCTCTCAACTACTGAAGCGGAGTATATGGTGGTGACGTGGGATTTAAAGGAGGCTATATGGTTACAAGGTTTGCTAGATGACTTGGGTGTTGTGCATGAACAGCTGCCTGTGCATTGTGATAGTCTTAGTGCAATTTACTTGGCTAAGAATCAAGTTCATCATGCCAGAACCAAACATATAGATGTTCGATTTCACTTTGTTAGAGAAATTCTATAAGAAGAAGACATTCTACTTGTGAAGATCGATACCAAAGACAATCCAGCTGATATGTTAACGAAAGTAGTATATGGGGTCAAGTTTCGTCATTGCTCAAAATTGATCCACATTCTTCCGGTTTGGTGATACCCTTTGGGGTAGAGGTTCTTAGGAACTTAGTGGAGGCCTTCTTGCAAGGCCATTAAGTGAACTATGGTCGGTTTGATTCCTTGCAAAGGATACATAGGCATCCTATGGCGCAATCGACGTTGGAAGACGAAGGAGATTTCTTATATTGATCGTCTCATGCATGAATGCATGATCCGAGGTGGAGAATTGTTGGACGGTGCCTTCTAGATGGTTGAATGGTTCCTTCTAGATGGTTGGACGGTGCCTGTTTGGATGGTGGCTAGTAGGTAGGTGGGAATAAAACCATGTGAAAAATATTAGTTGGTGGAATAATTCCATAGCTTTCCCTTTCATACTTGTAAATTCATGCAATCAAACAAGGTAGGTCTTTGATTCCTAGTTTGAAGGCTAAGGAAGTCCAATTGTAGGCTAGTCTTAGTGAGTAGGCTAAGGAAGTGGAACTCAATTTGGAGTTGGTCACTTGGAGGCTAGCTAACTAGTATAAATAGGCTATTAGAGAAAGCAAATGAACACACCACCAAAAATTCTTCTTTCTCTCTTAAGGTTTATATGTATTCTCCCTTGTGATAATATATGAATCTCTTGTTCTTCCCGTGGATGTAGGCAACTTGCCGAACCACGTAAATTCTCATCTTTTTTCTTCTTTAGTTTGTTTTCTTGGAAATATTATGGACTACCGTTTGTCGCTGTGCAAAATCGCTTTCGCAAGGTTTTAGCGCAACATAAGTAACACCATTTTGATGCATCATGCCTATCAAAGAGCAAGAAAGTTGTCATTGATGACTCATTTCTACTGTTTTTATTGCGCTACAAATTATGTAATTTGTATTATCATCACTTTTTAGTTTGTATGCTTTGTAAAATGTGTTACTTTCCAGCAAAATTCAAATAATCATATTATTATATGAAAAATAATTTCATTAATCTACTTTATTTTACGTCCGATTGAGCAAGCTTAAATTAAAATGACTTGGTGGATTTTGCATTGAAATCTAGTTCATCTCTATACTTTAAATGAGAGCTGGCTGACGTTAATCAACATTAAATCACCATCATGGCATGCTGAATGCTACTGAAATGAATACGATTGTCATAATATTCCTATTACATACAAATAACATAACATTTTATGGTCAAAATTTTGGCAATTGGCCTATACTAGCAGGAAAAATGCCACTTCAAGAGAAAAAACATGATAAGTTGTACTCTGATACGGTTTTACAAGAACCAACCAGCAACGAGAATCAGAAAATGTACATGCAGAGACTTGATTGATGAGTAAATAAAATGTGGAAGCTCTTATGTAGGCACATAAAAGTAAATAGAATGAATTCTTGTGGAGGCTAAGGATTTTTACTCTAATCTGTTTATGGAGGAGCATCCTATAAGACCAAGGTTTGATGGTATTCATTTTCCTATAATTTCTGTAGCTGATAGCATTAATTTGGAAAATCCTTTCACTGAGGAAGAAGAAAAACAAGTTATCATGAAATTTGGTACAAACAAAGCATCCGGACCAGACGGGTTTACAATGGAGTTCTTTAAAGTCTCATGGGAGGTTATTAAACATGATTTGATGCTGGTGATTAAAGAAGATGAAACAAGAGGCTCAATGGATTGGAGGTTGAATTGTACTAATTTGAAGTTAATTCCTAAATATAATGGTGTTGTTTCGTTGCACAATTACAGGCCCATTAGCTTAATAGGAGGTGTCTGTAAGATAGTATCAAATCTTCTAGTAGAAAGAATGAAATCAGTTATGCCTTCAATTATAGATAATTTTCAGGGAGCATTCATTCATGAGAGGCAGATAAATGATGGAATCCTTATTGCAGCAGAGTTGATTGATTCAGGGATTAAAGATAACAAGCCTAGAATTATTTGCAGAGTGGATTTTGAGAAGACCTTCGATAACATAAATTGGAATTATGCTGATATAGTGCTACAAAGATTTGGATTTGGTAATATTTGGAGAGGTTGGATAAAATGGTGCATAACTCAAGCAAGGTTTTCTGTTTTAATTAACGAGGAAGCTACACCAATGTTTAAGAACTATAAAGGAATCAGGCAAGGAGATCCGATTTCACCTTTTATATTCATTTTGGTGGCTGAGATACTTTCCAAATTAATTTCAAATGCAGCTTCAGATGGGCTTCTTTCTGGGTTTCAAGTTGCTACTAATGGGACTACCATAACTCATTTGTAATTTGCAGACGATTTAATGGTGTTTCTAGATGATTCTACAAATAAGGCGTAACAAACTTGAAAGATGTCCTTTTTTCTTTTCAATTGATTACTGGTTTGAAGGTCAATTATAAAAAAATTGTTATCGCTGGAATTGGTGATGATCATAATGGGTTGGAGTGTGCTAAATCTTTGGGGTATGACCTGGTATCTCTACCAATCAATTACCTAGGGATAACACTGGGAAGTAAGTCCAAAAACAGAGTTGTGTGGGATGTGATATTACAGAGGTGTCAAGAAAAGTTAATTACGTGGAAGAGAAGGTACTTATCAAAAGGTCAAAGGTTAATCATGATCAATAATGTTATTGCAAGCCTAACAATATTTATTTATCGATGTTTCAAATGCCGGTTTAAGTTGCTAAAGAGATAACGAGGATAATGAGAAACTTCTTGTTGGGTTCTTCAACAAAAACAAAGAAATAGAACTGGGAGAAAGATGCTCTATGGAGAAAAATAGTTCATGAGAAGTTGGGAGGTAATATAAATTCGATCGTAATTACCTAATTTTTACTCTAAACCTGTTGGTCATAGCTTATGGGCAGGAATTCTAAAAGCAATAAGTTATGTGCAAGATAATATGACTATAATTTTGAAGAATGGTGCTTCTCTACAATTTTGGACTGATAAGTGGGATGGTAATTTTACTTTAAAATACATATTTCTCCCTATTTATAGACTATCAAAGTATTTGCACCCAAAATTAAACACGGATTTAACGTGGTTCAGCAAGATGTGCCAACGTCCACGGATGAATCCCCTTGGGGAATGATGTTTTATTGATCTCAGAATTACAATCTCTTCCCCCGCCTCCTTTTTTAGGGTTATAATTCCCCTTATTTATATATTGGCCAATTATCATTTACCTTAATCGTGAGGTAAGCATAAATAGTATTAACTTTCCATGCATGCCTCCTGGCATAAATTATATTAATTTGCCTTGCATGCCTATTGACTTGACCTGCATGGATTCTAGCATTAATCTGCCCTGCATGGCTCCTGGCATTAATCTTCCCTACATGCCTCCTTGTATTGATTTTCCCTATTGGCAGACTTGCTTGTCTGACATAACTTACTGGTAGTATGGATGGATGCTAGCACCATTGACCAAACATTGACTTCATGGAGCCCTGGACTTGCTGGTAGCTGACAAAAATTGGACTGAACGCTAAACTGATCTATAATGGAAGCAAAATACTGGAGCGAAGTAGCTGCATGGAATTTGGGTGTAATGAATGCAAGCGAGAGATGACCTGAACAGTCACTGGTGATACTGGATTGCAGTGATTGATGCGAAACAATTATATTGATGAAAGTGAACTGCGGATGTTGATGTGAAACTGGGTTGCAGCAGCTGATTCGAAATCGGGTTGCAGTGGTTGACATGAAACTAGGCTGCAGCAGTTGTGTGGAACTTAACTGGTAACAGTGATTGGAAAATATTAACTATTTTTGGAGTCACTAAGAGAGAATCCATGTTGACTATTGTTATAAGAGAGACTTGAATTTGCAGTCTGACTGTAATTTCTGACAAGACTGGGCAACGGTAGTTGTTGGTACTAGTACTGCTGTCAACTACAGGCTGAGATGAGGCCAAAGGCGATAGTCATTGGTGAGTTCCTTCAATAGTTGGGATGATAACAAAATTTTGGTGATGATGGACCTACAACGGTTTAGGATGTGCTACTGGATCTGACATCGATCTTTATATGTCATCAGGATAACAACAGTGGCTTAAACTGGACTGTGACTGTCATATAAAATTGTTATGCAGTAGTTATGAGCAAAACTGGATTGCAACAACTTCGGGAAAAGATGGACTGTAGTATCCACGATTGGATGAACTGCAGAGAATACAAATGAAGTTTTACTATGGCAGCTGCGATCAGCTAGACTGCAGGATCTGCGATCAAGGACGGACTGCAGGAGCGACGAGAAGAGCTGCACTGCAGAAGCTGCGATCAGCTAGACCGCATGAGCTGCGAACAGAGATGGAATGCAGCAGCTGCTATCAGCTGGACTGCATGAACTACAAACAAAGCTGGACTGCAGCATCTTCGATCAGCTGGACTGCAGTGGAAACGAGAAGAGTTGCACTGCAGTGGATGCGATCAGCTGAACTTCAGGAGCTACGATCAGATATGGACTGCAGCAACTTCGATCAGCTGGACTGCAACAGCTGCTGAGGAATTGCACTAAAACAGTTCGATAAACCTGAGTATAATAGTCACAAATAAAACCAGACTGTATCAGTTTCGTCCAAATGAGTACATAATTGATGAGCAAAACTGTACTGCATCAGTTGCGTCCAACTGAGTTTATCAGTTGCTTAGGAACTGGACTATAGCAGTTCGATCAATTTAACTATAGCAGTTATTAACGTTATTGTTTGTAATAATTGCGTCAAAATATTAGGGTGTACTCGCCCCCTCTTAATCCTATAACTCGTTGTAGGATTAAGAAGTTTAGGTATCCAGTGGTTGAATTTTGCATCGCATTTAGGTGCCACGTAACTCTCCCCAAAAGAGTTGCTTTAGACAATGAGGTGTTACATATCTCACCCCCAAGTGATGGTCATCCACGTTAAAGTGATATGCAACTCGCCCCTAGAAGACATCCATTGTCATGCTGCTTAATGCTCGCACAAGGGTGCACTTCCTTGCTGCATCTTGCTCGCGCATGGAATGAGGTTGAAGGTTTGTCTGCTATTTGGAATTCGCGCAGGGGGGCAATCCCACTATCCCAGATGCGAGCATAGATGAGATGTGTGCATCTCCATATTCTCTGGAATGCGAAAACGCTCTCTACACTGTAGGTGTCCCATTGAACAAAATTATGCATGATTATATAAAATGATGCGAAAATATTTCGTACCTTATGAGAAGTACTATTGTGACTCCTTGTATGTGGTGCTTGACGTCCACTGGCTATGTTGATATTTCCCAGTAGCGATGACTGTCGAACTGCATGTTGCTAAAACGTTTTAGGCAAAAATTCCTCCGAACTGGAAAATCAAATGAGTTGCTCAAGATCGATTTTGCTGCCGACGAACTTTTGAGCCAAAAAATCACAATAAGCTATAACCTCAAGGACGTTGTAAACAACAATTCCACAAAATTTGGAAATAGATCATGTTGTGGACTTGGAGATGAAATGGAGTTTCACTTGACGTTGGTTGATAACCGTTTTTTATGTAGCCGCACCATGCCTCAAATTAAACTTTTCTAAACGCAACAATTTTTTTTCCTTCATATTGTCGAACATGATAAACCAAAAATCGGCGAGTCAATCGACTTGATCTCTAATGTGACGCTGATGAATGTAAAAGGTGTTTATGTGACGACTGATTTTCTGCTGACAATGTGCTAACTAGACTAGTTGGATAGGTTTGGTCCAAATCCTGAATCGTCCGTTGAACCACAACCAATGAGTCTGATAGAATGAAATTATTGAATAGGTCAGAAATCTCCAGTCTATTTCTTATCTCACACTTCGGCTTGGGCCGAAATTCTGCAGAAATTGTGTAGTTTGGAGGAAACATCCAAAAGCTGCTGGTTCTATTCAGGTGGTACTGTCGTGGAAGTTTATCTTAGGTGCATGCGGCTCGGTTGAAAGAACCACGTGTTTTTTGGCTTCATCTTGGCATAACGGCTTGGCTTCTCTTAATGACTTTTGGACGGCTATTGGCGATGCCGAAGATGATTTGGAAGTCACGATGATGTTATAACGTTATGTTAGATACGACGTCATGATGTGAGTGAGAGGTGGCATTATGCTGATACTATTGTGGTGAATGATGGGTAGCATCACGACGACCTCATGCTGGAGAAGATGTATCGAACAGATTGGCTCTGTGAAATGGCTATGCCTGGTGTGGTTGACTTAGTGTGTCGTCTTGGTGATGATGACTTATGGTTTGCGTCATGGATTGACTTAGCAACCATATTTGTCTGCGGGAGATGAGTGTACCATTTGAATCAAAACTGGATTGAAGATAGTTGTCGTGGATTTAGATTACAACAGCTTCGACCAGCTGGAATGTAACATTTATGAGTAAACCTGAGCTACAATAGTTGCGATCAACTGGACTGTAATAGTTATGCAAAAAAGGACTTATCAGTTCGATCAACTGTACTGCAGCTGTTATGAGTAAAAAGGTTGCAACAGTTTGATCAACCGGACTACAACATTTGCTGAGAAACTGGACTACAACAGTTCGATCAACTGGGATGTAGCAGTTATGCGAAAAAATACTGCAGCAGTTCGATCAACTGGACTGCATCATTTGCGGAGAAACCGGAGTACATCAGTTTGATCAATTGTACTGCAGCAGTTATGCTCAACACCGAATATGAGCGTGTTGAAGTTCGAGAATCAACATCGAATTCATGAACTTCGCATACGGACATGTTATGGACATAAATCGTCACAACATCAAACTTTAAGGATTTCATAATGGCTTCATTTGGTGATTGAATGCGACCTTTTCCGACATAACCGCTCTAAACTCAAAAATAATATTTCTGAAAATGTTGAAATTCTATCCCCATGATGTCGGAAATTTTCATACGATCACAATGAACCTAAAATAGCTCAATTCGGACGTTCTATGAAGAAATTATCGAACAAACAAAATTGCATGCGGAGTGAGTAGGGTTGAATAAATTACTGATTGGGTAGAAGCAGCTGATGTGGTGCTACTTTTACTGATTTGGGAAAGTTTCTAATGTAGCAACTAATTTGGCAAGGCGCTAGTAGACTTGTCACCCGGTTAACGACGCGGCATCAACATGCTGATGACGTGATCCATTTTCAATGGCTTTGCTCGGTGAGCGCTTTGCTCCAAAATTGTTGATGATGTGATTGCTCCAAAAATATTCTTCTCCAAATGTAGAAATTTTACCTTCATGGTGTAGGGTATTGAAATATGATCGCAATGAGCTAAAAATCATCCAATTCAGACGTCATATGAAGGAGATATCAAAGAAACAAAATTGAAGACCAAGCCCAAGAAGAATAGGGTGCTTAAGCCCATAGTGGGGCATATAAATCTGTAAGGCATATCAAATTGGGCTGAAAAATCCATTGAGTCCCCTTAGTCGGCGCCAATATTTGTACCCAAAATTATTTTTGGGACGAAACACGATTGATACGATGATTTGAGGTGTAATTAGGGTTAGGAAACGAATTGAAGAACAATAGAAGAAACACATATTTAACGTGGTTCGGCAAGATATTCCTACGTCCACGGATGAATCCCCTTGGGGAATGATATTTTATTGATCTCGGAATTACAATAGATCTTTTCTCTCTTCCCTTGCCTCCTTTTTTAGGGTTATAATTCCCATTATTTATATAGTGGCCAATTAGCCTTTACCCTAATCGTGAGGTAAGCATAAATAGTCTTAACTTTCCATGCATGCCTCCAGGCATAAATTATATTAATCTTCCATGCATGGCTCATGGCATTAATCAGCCCTGCATGGCTCCTGGTATTAATCTGCCATGTTGGTCGACTTGCTTGACTGACATAACGGGCTGGAAGTATGGATGGATGCTGGATGGCTGGCAGCACAGCTGACAACATGGATAGAGACTGGTTGGAAGTGCGGAATAGTACTAAAATGGAAAACTGGTTAGAAGCGCGATTGGCAACTTGACCGACGGTTGACTTTGACCATTGACCGGGCATTGACTTCATGGAGCCCTGGACTTGCTGGTAGATACTTCAGTGGGTAGGCTTGTGGAAGCTGGTAGTTTTACTCATGGTACAAACACAAAGCAAAAGAAAACTTTTGTGAAGGATATGGTGTCAGTTCATGGGCATTGGAATTTCAACTTCAAGAGGAACTTAAATGAGTATGAGGTAGGGGAGATTGCTGCTATGTTGTAGGTTCTTGAAGGCTTTACCTCAACTATGCATAGTAATATAGAAGATGATGGAAGGAAATGGGATTTTGCTGATCAGTTCTCTGTGGCAAGTTGTTATTCATCTTTAGAGATCGATAGGTTCTTGGTTTTTCTCCATAAGTAACTTTGGAACCCAAAAATCCCACTTAAAGTTTCATTATTGGTTTGGTGTTTATGTCACGGTGGAGCACCAACATTGGAGTTTTTGTATCGAGCTGGTAAGGTAAATTCAAGTACTTGTCATATGTGTAATTTGGAGTCAGAAAATCAAGGACATTTATTTCTTCATTGTTCGAAAATAAGAAAGGTTTGAAAATATTTCCTAAACAATTTTGGCGTTAATGGGTATTATCTAAGACTGTAAAATTAAATCTTTGGGAATGGTCTATTAAGAAGAATAAGAATATGATAAAGAGAATTTGGAGAATTCTACCTTTCGCAATCGGGTGGAAGGTTTGGAAAGAGTGTAATAACAGGGTGTATAATAACAAAAAGAGAAGTATTGAGCAACTGATAGTGGCAGTCAAATATACACTCTTTAATTGGTCTTTGGGTTCTAGAATTTTTAAAGGGTACTCGTTAAGTACTCTTATTTGTAACTGGGAAGTTGTAATTGGAAATAGAAGATTGTTGTATCTCTTCTGTTTTTTTTTTTTAAACTTTCATCTTTCTGATGAAAGCTAATTAATTATTAATCAAATTTTTCCTTTTCTTGTCAAAAAATAAATAAAAATTCTTATGGATGAAGTGGAACGGAGAAGTTACTACTAATGATTTTATGGCGTGGAAAAGGAACTCTAACAAAAAAATTTAGCATTCCCTTAGCAGATGTTTTTAGACTATGGGTCATATAATTGGCTGCTTCTCCATTATGTGTGATTGGGTTGGCTTTCGTTTCATTATTATTTCACCTCTGTTGCACTAGTTGTGCTCAGTTCTCTTGTACAAAGTATTTGTTTATGCGTGCTTTCCTCTAAGAGCTAGCACTATGGTGCTAGCTATCCTTTCCATATCCCTCAAATATAGGGAATGGATGGCACATGAAAGGCAATCTTGCTATGGTGCTCTGCTATCCCTTCCGTACACTATACGGGTATTCAGTACGTGTATGAATAGTAGAAAACGGGTACTCAGTACGCGTATTATTCAACTCGTTGACTTGACCAAAATACGGGTACTCAGTACCCGTTTCATAGGTTAAAGTTTACAGAACTCGTTTCTGTCGCCCATTTAATGTTCTTCACTCAAAACGTTCTTCTCTTTTGCAGTTCCCCCCATTCGATCACTACAGGAAAAATATACATCTACAACTGGAGATTTACAACGCTTCGCTAAGTATTGTAGAAAGTCCTATGTTTTACAACTGGTTTCAAAGGAAGAATTGTCGTATATCATCACTGCCAACACTTAGGAAACAAGGGGTTTGCTTAGGAAAACAAACGACAACTCCTTAAGAAAAACAGTTGTGACAACATTTAGCTATAACAACGTTGTTCTATATATGTAGTAACTTAGCCTATCACAATACTCACAAGTGTTGTTGAAGAACACAAAAATATGATAATGAAAAATATGTTAGAGGGGAGATTCGAACATGAACCTACTACATGGAAGTCTAGCTCATCAACCACCCTTTCAGTTCACAAGTTTTGATTTTTTTTTCTTTTTTTTTAAATAGAAACCTACAACAACACTTATAAATGTTGTTGAAGTACACAAAAATATGATAATGAAAAATATGTTAGAGGGGAGATTCGAACATAAACGTATTGCATGGAAGTCTAACTCATCAACCACCCTTTCCGTTCACAAGTTTTGATTTTTTTTTCTTTTTTTAAATAGAAAGCTACAGCAACACTTATAAGTGTTGTTGAAGTAAAAATATATAATGTTGGAAAAAATAAGGTGGGGGATTCGATCCACGAGCCTCAAGCGTGAAGTCTACACCACTAACCATCCAACACTATAACATGTTCTGTTAAGTTTGTGGTTCTTTAATACACTTATTATACACTAACTTTATGAAAACCCTTCATAAGTGTTGTAATACAAAATATAATGCTCAAGTGACTGAGCCGCAAACAACGCGAAGCCTTCTCTGAAAATTACTCATTTCCAATTAGGGTAGTCTGGTCATTTTCACAATCTCCATAATGTTTATTGCACTTATTTCCATCAAGAGTAATATGGTCATTTTCACATTCTGAAATATTTACTTTACCTATTTCCGATAAGGGTAGTCTTGTCATTTTTCACAGTCTCCATAATATTTATTGGACTTATTTACATTAGGGTAATATGGTCATTTTCATATTTTATAATATTTACTTTATATAATATTTACTTTACCTATTTCTGATAAGGGTAGTCTGGTCATTTTTACAGTCTCCATAATATTTATTGCACTTATTTCCATCAAGGGTAATATGGTCATTTTCACATTTTGTAATATTTACTTTACCTATTTCCAATAAGGGTAGTCTGGTCATTTTCAGAATATTTGTTGCACTTATTTCCATTAAGGGTAATATCGTCATTTTCACATTCTGTAATATTTACTTTACCTATTTCCGATAAGGGTAGTCTGGTCATTTCTCACGGTCTCCATAATATTTATTGCACTTATTTCCATCAAGGGTAACATGGTCATTTTCAAAGTCTGTAATATTTACATTACTTAATTCTGATAAGGGTAGTCTGGTCATTATTAAAGTTTCGATAATATTTATTGCATTTATTTTCACAGAGGGTAATATGGTTATTTTTGGTCTTTAATATTTTCTTTACTTATTTAGGATAAGGGTATCCGGTCATTTTCAATCTCCATAATATTTATTCAACTTATTTCCATTAAGGGTAATATTTTCATTTTCACATTTTGTAATATTTACTTTATTTTAGATATGATAGTCTGGTCATTTCTCACGGTCTCCATAATATTTATTGCACTTATTTCCATTAACGGTAATATGGTCATTTTCAAAGAGCTGTAATATTTACATTACTTAATTACGATAAGGGTAGTACGGTCATTATTAAAGTTTCGATAATATTTATTGCATTTTTTTCACAAAGGGTAATATGGTCATTTTCACGATGTAATATTTTCTTTACTTATTTAGGATAGGGTAGTGATCGGTCCCTTGTTAGCAATTCGTTAAGCGAATGATTCGCGAATCGTGCGATTTAATCGAATCGTCAAGTTGCATTCGGTCGAATTATCCAAAGACCTAACAGATTACGCGCATTATATGGGGTTTCCGAATTATTCGTGAATAATTCATATTAAGCGAATCAATTAAATTTGGTGACTAAGGCGATTGACTCTGATTGAACCCATTTAAGTGTTTTTTGAGAGTTATTAAAAAGAAGTTGGTGGTGGGATTGAACCCATGACCTCTTACTTGCTATTTGCTAATTAAGGATCAAACCATTGATCTATTTGATTGTTTTTGTCTATTCCTAATGTATTATCTATATAATACAATAAAATTGGTTTAAATCATTCTTTCAACTCCATACAACCTTTAAAATATACTTTTTATTAATTTGATGTAACTGAATTTTCCATACCGAACTTATATTTCTAAAACGAATTAGAGACGTCGTATCCGTTAGAACTACACTCCGAACAACAAACCGTTGACCGACTTTTTGACCGAATCCGACCTATCCAAATCCGTAAAATTCGAACGTATGCCGTCCCGAACTCCTCTTCGTACCCCCGTATTGCTAACTACTGATGCGGTCATTTTCATTGATCTCCATAATATTTATTGCACTTATTTTCACTAAGGGTAATATGATTATTTTCATAGTCTCTAATATTTTCTTTACTTATTTCTAAGAAGGGTAGTCGGTCATTTTTCAGGTCTCCATAATATTTATTGCACTTATTTTCACAAAGGGTAATATGGTCATTTTCACATCTCAGTAATTATTACTTTACCTATTTCGATAAGGGTAGTCTGGTCATTTTTCACAGTCTCCATAATATTTATTGAACTTATTTTCACTAAGGGTAATATGGTCATTTTCATTGTCTGTAATATTTTCTTTACTTATTTCTGATAAGGGTAGTCTGGTCATTTTCACAGTCTCCATAATATTTATTGTAGTTATTTCCATTAAGGGCAATATCGTCATTTTCCCATTTTGTAATATTTACTTTACCTATTTCCAATAAGGTTAGTCTAGTCATTTTCAGAGTCTCCATAATATTTATTGCACCAAATCTGATAAATTTCATCTTCATTTCACCCGAATGAGAAACTCAAGTCGAACTCTAGTAATCTTTGAACCGGTGATGTTCAAATCTGATAAATTTCATATTCATTTCATCTGAATGAGAAACTCTGGTAGAACTCTAGTAATCTTTGAACCCCGGGATGTTCAAATCTGATAAATGTCATCTTCAGTTCACCCGAATGAGAAACTCAGGTCTAAATCTAGTAATATTTGAACCTAGGGATGTTCAAGTAGGATAAATTTCATTTTAGGTTCATCGAATGAGAAACTCATGTCCAACTCTAGTAGTCTTTGAACGTGATGTTCAAATCGATAAATTTCATTTTAGAGTTCACTAGAATGAGAAACTCAAGGTCCAACTCTAGTAATCTTTGAACCCGGGATGTTCAAATCTGATAAATTTCATCTTCAGTTCATCCGAATGAGGAACTCAGGTCCAACTCTAGTAATCTTATAGTGGTCCACTCCCGGCCAGGTTTCGACCTTGGAGCCATGGTATGCATACAATATGCCGAATAAGGTTTGTTTAAATTTTTGGGAAATATTCCGTAGGAATTTTACCTGTAAATGCATGGATTCATCGTTCTTACCAAGTTTTCGGCTTATAATGGTCCACTAAGGGCCATGATTCAATCTCGGAGCCAGGTTATGCATACAAAATTCCAAAATAGAGTTTGTTTAAAGTTTTAGGGAATATTCCGAAGGAATCTTACATGTAAATGGATGGATTCACATCGCTCTTACCAAGTTTCTGACTTATAGTCGTCCACTCCCGGCCAGGTTTCCACCTCGAAACCTGGGTATGCATAAAATATGCCTGGATATGGTTTGTTTAAATTTTTGATATATTTCTTATCCAATTCTGATATATTTGGTAATCTAGTCATTTTAACTTTGGTAATATAGTCATTTTAACTTTGGTAATCTTCGAACCTGGGATGTTCAATTCTGATATATTTCTTATCCAATTATGATATATTTGTTACCTATAAATAGATGGATTCGTCGTTCTTACCATGTTTCTGACTTAGAGTAGTCAACTTGCTGCCAGGTTTCGATCTCGGAGCATGGTATGCATAGAATATGCATAAATAAGGTTTGTTTAAGGTTTCGTAGAATATCTCGTAGGAATCTTACCTGTAAATGGATGGATTCGTCGTTCTTACCAAGTTTCTGACTTAGAATAGTCAACTCACGGCCAAGTTTCGATCTCGGATCCTGGTAAGCTTACAATATGCAGAAATAGGGATTTTTTAAGGTTTCATATAATATCTCGAAGAAATATTACCTGTAAATGGATGGATTCGTCGTTCTTACCAAGTTTCTGATTAGGGTAGTCAACTCACGACCATGTTTCGATCTCGGAGCATGGTATGCATAAAATATGCAAAAATAAGGTTTGTTTAATGTTTCGTAGAATATCAGAAGGAATCTTACCTGTAAATGGATGGATTCGTCGTTCTTACCAAGTTTCGACTTAGAGTAGTCAACTCACGACCAAGTTTATTCTTACCAAGTTTCTGACTTAAAGTTTCGTAGAATATTTCGAATTAATCTTACCTGTAAATGGATGGTTTATTCGTTCTTACAAGTTTATGACTTATAGTATTCAACTCGCGGCCGGTTTTTGATCTCTCGGGCACGATTTGCATACAATATGCGAAATAAGGTTTGTTTAAGGTTTTGTAGAATATTTGAAGGAATCTTACTGTAAATGGATGGATTCATCGTTCTTACCAAGCTTCTAACTTAAAGTAGTCAATTTCGATGATGTATCATGCTAAGTTTGGAGTCAGAACCCTCGAAGCTTCATGATTCATAGTTTTCTTATCGTAATACGAAGTTGAAGTTCGAATAAACGCTAAGATTAATTTTTATCAATTTCTATGATGTATCATGCTAAGTTTGAAGTCAGAACCCTCCTAGAGCTTCTTGGTTCATATTTTCTATGCGATTATACCATATTTGAAGT
Organism: Papaver bracteatum; assembly: GCA_023529315.1. Classification (NCBI taxonomy): domain Eukaryota; kingdom Viridiplantae; phylum Streptophyta; class Magnoliopsida; order Ranunculales; family Papaveraceae; genus Papaver; species Papaver bracteatum. The sequence continues at coordinate 303,588 of JAJJWX010000874.1, forward strand.
TCTAAGCAAGTCTGAGCTTCATATTTATCGATTTCGATGATGTATCATGCCAAGTTTGAAGTCAGAACCCCCTTGAAGCTTCATGACTCATTGTTTGTTTGTCGTTATACCGAATTTGAAGTTCAAATCGACACTGAAGCACAAAGAAAAAGTACAAAAGCACGAAGAGAAAGCACAAAGAAACACACCAATTATCGAATTCATTTATTATTTTTTAGCTTTATGCCCATATATTTTTCGAATTTTTTAATAACCCAAGGTTCATAATAATATATTTAATTTATTAATATTTTTTTTGGATTTTTTTCATATCAAAAGTTGGTAATAAAACCAAACAGAAACACACCCCATTCATTTCTCAATCCGTGTACTCATATGTAAGCCAATCAAATTCAAGCATCTCTAATCTAATGGCCCTAACTATTTTCACACGGATCAGCAAAAACCATTTCATTTCACATGGATACCGTCAGATTTTATGTTATCTACGGTTAGAAACTAAATATATATGCAAAGCAGATTGATGATTTGTATGGAATATTCAAAATATTTTTTTTCCTTTTACTGTATACACTAGCACCCAAACCCATTCGATTCATTTCATTATCTTCTTCCTCTTTTTTCTCGACGGCAGCAGACCCTTTTTCTTTTCCACTTCACATAAAAATTTCGTTAGAGAAATCATCAAAAAAATCTTATCTAAATCTTCTTCCTCTTCTCTCCTGGCGGCAGATATTTATTCGTACAGTGATACTGTAACAATTTATTGGTCACCGTTGGTTAAATCGATTAAGAAATCAAATACTGGTTTCAGTGTTTACATAGTATCTTTATATTTTGTTGGGTACTAGATCCTTAATTAATACGATTTGATAAAAAAGAAAACGCATGGTTTGTTCTTTGTTGGGTATCAGATCTGGTTTACAAAAAAAAAATTGAGTTAGATTCGGAATAAATTGATTTACTAATCTCTTAGGTGAGTCATTGGTTCCTTCATCCAGTGTTTTATTATAGGAATAATTCGGTTCTTAAAGTGAATAATGATTTCCTGCCTATGGATAAACTTTTTTCTCTGATTTTGTAGGGAGAAAAATGAATTGCTGATGATGGCGACTATTGTGTTGCTGAGAGCAAAAGGTAAATCTTCCGGTTCTTGTGTCATTTAGTTTTCCTTGTTTTAGATCTAATTTTTCTTCTGCTGTATTTGCAGATGTCAAGTTCATATTTTAGAAGAATCCAGATCTGGAATGTTGTGTTGCTAAGAACAGATGTAAAATTGAAGAATGATGTTTCATGTGCTTTGATGAGATTGTAAATAATTTTAATATTATTTTGAGATTTACCCAAAAAAGAATGGGTGACCAATTCTTCGTATACTACTGATGATAAAAGTTGTGAAGTTAGCTAGCATTTGCATAACTTCATTTTTGTGTTTGAACAGGTGATGATTTCATTTTGATAGGACCGTGTAGTGCCGATATTGATATACAAAACACATATCTCGCTAAAATTGAAGATATGGAATTTGAGTTTTGGGATGGATACCATTTGAACGTTGCTGGGTAATTAATCAATACTCTTATTTGTAATTCATGGTTTCCTTAATTTCATGGATTTGTAATTTTGATTGAGTGAAACAAGTATGTGATCAAGTGAATTCGTATTACGAGACTCCATGTCATAGGCGTGTATGGAGAATATTACGAGACTAATTATTGGCATGCATGTGGAGAAATAATTAAACGTTTAATTGAATCACCTGCTAGTGAATTTTTTATAATTATGGACATTTCGTTAATCAAGCAACGAAATTTCATTCATAGTTTAAGCAGCATACTGCTTGAATCACCTGCTACCTGTTTTAGTACAAACAAATTCACTAGTGCTTCTCAGGAAAATGTTGATGCTATTGGATACTTAATTAGATTTATTACCACCTAGTTATCTCTTTTAGTGTAAAACTATTCTAGCACGGGAACTCATCTCTAAATTAGAGTTTTATGCTTGAAATAGCAATAGCTCTTTGTATTTTAGTGCTTTCATGCCAGTTGGATTTGATGTGCATGTTGAACTCACTGGTTGATTTTTTTTTTGTTGCTGATTGATTGAAGATTCAATTGTCTCCTTTTACACATGTATGTTGCAATTTTGGGATTATATTTTTTTTAATTCTTATAGAAATATCTTTTTTTGTGTGCCAGGAAGCAAATCCTGCAGTTTATACTTCCCTTTTTTTTTTGCTATGATGTTGGGTGACTGGCGTCAAGAGTGCAATCTTACATCACATGTATTCCTTCTTAAAATTCACTGTCCTGTATAGGAAATTGTAGGCTTTGTAGCACAGTGGTCAGAGAATTTCGAATCCGGTTTGATTTGCAATACCTCTCTCTTTTTGGGTAAGAAATTAGCAGCTTCTTAGAGGTGGATTGGTGGTCATTTTTTCTATTTGTTTGCGGTTTAAACTACAATAAATTCTTCTCTGTTCCATTTCATATATTAGGGTAGGGTGATTACAGATGTTGTGATAAGTGCAGGGCAATTATATATAGTCATGCTTTCTCATTTCAGAATCTCGAATGTCAAACTACGTTTCCACTAAAACCACGGTGAAATAATAAAACTAGTTTTGTCCTCTGCGATGAGTGTGCATGTGTATAATTTGTTGCTGTCCTATAGGATCATTATAACATGTTAACTATTTGCTATAATACAATGTATTGCCTTGTTAAAGTTTGGCATTTGGTTCGCAATTGCAGGGTGAAGGTTTAGGATCTTTGCCTTGTTAAAGTTTGGAACCAAAAGTGTTTACATTAAACTTGAGGAATAAAGAAGGTTAGACTTTCTCTTCTATCTCTCCCATAGTATGTGTTTTAATATGTTCACACTTGTTATGGATGATAGACCTACATCAAGACGACCCTATTGAGGTGCGTTATTGGTTGTCTCCTTTGCATGTTTTTTACGATAAATTTTCCTTTGCATGCTTTACGATAAATTTTCCTTTGCATGAACAACAACATAGGTCTGTTGTACTTGAAGAGTAATGGCGATATGCAGGTGCTAAAGCTATGCCAACTGGTATGAAGTTCATTGGCGATGCCTCGACGGTATCATCTTATAATCGTCGTTTGTTTTACCAAGAAGAGAGTCTGCAAAAGCGGATCACTTCAATCTAGCAATGTAACCCAAACTACCATACTATAACATGTATGCTACTACCACATTTGTAGGGAGGCCAATATCTGCGTTCTACGATTTATATGATATTTTTAGTTCTGTTTAAAGGATCTGTCATTTTCTTTTCTTTCGTTGCGTAATGCACTTTCATATAAGGTGATTTAAGTGGAGTTAACTTGAATGAATGTAAGTGTGTTACACTACTTGGTTAATGTGAATGTGAGCAATTCGGTTTCAGCTGTAATTTTTTTTTTCAAAATAGTTATATGCATACAACTTCTAATAAAAGTTGTGTTCCATATTTCAACTACACAAACCAAAGGCTGTGAAAGAATGTATTTACGACATAACTAGGTGTTGTCCTACATAGTTCTACAACCCTAATAGGTGTCGTGCAAATCTTATTCATAATAGTAATAAGAGTTGTTACATATTTCTACAATACACATCCTAGGTTGTCTAAGATAGACCTTCAACTTATACAAGTGTTGTGTTACATATCTTTACGATACACATCTTGTGTTGTCCAAGATAATCCTGCAACAACAAGCAAGGGTTGTGTTAGGCTTTCAAAAAAATTTGAAATAGAATCACAACTTTGGTAAAATATTGTCGAACCATGAATCACATCACCCTTTACAACACTTAGTCAAAAGATTGTAGAAAAGCTTGGACTTTCTACAATACCCCACCTACACAATACACAAAAAAGCGTTGTATTAGGGGTACTACAACCCTTATACAGTGTTGTAAATGATGATTTTTCCCGTAGTGATCGAAGGTCACCTGGCTAGAAAGTTCCCCAAGCTCGACTTTCCAACCCACAACAACGTTTTACATGTTTTCCAAAACATTCGGGATATCAACACAAACAGGGGGATTCTCTTTGGGTATTGGTTTGGTGGTCTATAGCGTGCGGCGTACACTATGCCCCTCATAAGGAAGTGTCATAAGAGTGAGGCGCCTTGTAAATACGGGAGTTATTTGGGAAACGTTCATGGGACATAAATCCGTGAGTTAACAACCTTTATGGAACATCAATTCCATAACGTTTCATGAAACTCAATTTCATGCGTTAACCACTTTATGGAACAATCAAGTCCATGCATACGGTTACCACCTCCTCCTATTTAATCCTTACTCCTTAATGAGACCATGGTACATTTCTACTATGACATGTATAAATAGGTCTTACCTATTTCCTTTTGAACAACAAGTTCATTCGGATAAGACAACACTCAGAATACTTACCTGCTAGCTCCCCTCGTGAGCTCTCCTACTTTTATAAAAACAAGTTGTGGAAACCCAATTGCTCTTCCAGAATAAACTATTCTGGTCTCACACTCTCCTTGCTTCCCTCCCGAAAACCAACCCATTTTCCTCCTCTTTTGTGGTGAAGACAAGTCTGAACGACCATTTCTTGGTTTAGGTAGGACTTATCTGATTGATCTCTCGAACTTAAAGTACTCCCTTGCAGTATATTTGTTTAGGGTTTAAACAGTTTCTCACCTTTCACACCCGCAATAACCAAAACCGGTAGAAACTATTTTCACCTATAAACAATTGGATACCACCGCGGGAGGATTGATCTATCAGTTACGATGTCAATTTTCGACTGTTGATCTCGTCCTTCGACCCATCTATGCTAGCCGCGCTACCCTTCTAGCCTTATCCTCACCACTACTAAAGTGAAGGCATGCAACAATCAACGGTTTCCCTTCAATCCCAGGAGCAAATCCTGGACGTCTAAAATCCCCTCACGACTTTAGGCACGAAACCATAACTAGGTCAAGCGCCTAGTCCAAGTTAGCCGCGCCATGCCAAACCATGGCCCCTCATGCCACGCTACCATGCTGGCCTTCCTCATGTGTCTTCTAAAGTGAAGCCAGGCGACAATCTCTGGTTGCCCTTCAATCCCAGGAGAAAATACTGGTCGTCTAAAGTCCCCTCATGACTTTAGGTCCAAAACCCTAATTTGGTCACGTACCTAGCCAAACTAGCGGCGCCATGCCAAACCATGGCCCTTCATGCCGCGCCACCATACTGGCCTTCCTCATGCGGCTAATAAAGTGAAGCAAGATGACAATCCAAAGTGGCCCTTCAATCCCAGGAGCAAATCCTGTCCGTCTAAAGTACCCTCACGACTTTAGGCACAAAACCCTAACTTGGTCACGCGCCTAGTCCAAGATAGTCACGCCATGCGCCCATGGCTACCCCTTGTCCCCACATGCCAATCCAAACCAAACCTAGCCATGCTAGTCACAACATTCCAAACCAAGCGCCCTCGAATTGGCCCTAGCCATGCCATGCTCCCATGGCAAACCCTTGGCTCCTCATACCAAGTCTAAACACACCCTAGCCGTGCCACCCTGTTGGACCTAACTACGAGGCTACCAAAACGAAGGCGTGCAACGATCAAAGATTTCCCCTCCTCTCAAGATGCAACATCTCGACCGTCGAAGGTCACCTGGCTAGCAAGTTCCCCAAGCTCGACTTGCCAACCCACAACAACGTTTTACATGTTTTCCAAAACATTCGAGACATCAACACAAACAGGGGGTTTCTCTTTGGGTATTGGTTTGGTGGTATGCTTCGTACGGCGTACACCACGCCCCTCATAAGGAAGTGTCATAAGAGTGAGGCGCCTTGTAAATACGGGAGTTATGTGGGAAACGTTCATGGGACATAAATCCGTGAGTTAATAACCTTTATGGAACATCAATTCAATAACGTTAACAGTTTCATGAAAATCAATTTCATGCGTTAACCACTTTATGGAACAATCAAGTCCATGCATACGATTACCACCTCCCCCCATTTACTCCTCACTCCTTAATAAGACCAGGGTACGTTTCTACTAAGACTTGTATAAATAGGTCTTACCTATTTACATTTGAACAACAAGTTTATCCGGACAAGATAACACTCAGAATACTTGCCTGCTAGATCACCTCGTGAGCTCTCCTACTTTTCTGAAAACAAGTTGTAGAAACCCAATTGCTCTTCCAGAATAAACTATTCTGGTCTCACACTCTCCTTGCTTCCCTCCCCAAAACCAACCCATTCTCCCCCTCTTTGTGACCGAAGCAAGTCTGGAATGGCCATTTCTTGGTTTAGGCTGGACTTGTACAGATTGATCTCTCGAACTTTAATTACTCCCTTGCAGTACATTCTTTTAGGGTTTAAACATTTTCTCACCTTTCACACCCGCAATTACCAAAACCGGTAGAAACTATTTTCACCTATAAACAAAAGGTTAAGAAGGTACGTAGTGATAATGGTACGGAATTTCTTCCATTAATTCCTTTCTTTGCTAAACATGGTATAGAATATTTCAAACTTCATGTGTGGATACACCATAGAAAAATGGGCGAGTTGAGAGCAAACATCGTCATATATTGAATGTGGCGCGTGCTTTACGATTTTAAGCCAATTTACCTTTTCGGTTTTGGGGTGAATGTATCTTAAGTGTTGCATATCTTATTAATCGAACACCCACTGTCTTTCTAAATGCGTATCTCCTAATAGTCAAAGGGTCATTAGCAGCGTCAGGAGACACTTTAGTCACATGTGGAAGTCCAATAGACACGGGTGGAAGTCCAAAAGACACAGAGGGAAGTTTAACAGTCATAGAGACATTAGCAGCGTCAAGATACAATTTGGTCTTGTCTGGTGTTTCTACACAAATTATGTCCGGTGGGACTTCAAAAAATGTCTCACCTGCAGTTCCTTCACGCAACATGTCAGGCGGTGACACTTTAGTCTTGTATAATGAAGATTCGCAGGTTCCTTCACAAATTATGTGTTAGGTGAATTTAGGTCTGAAAATGTGTCAGACCAGGAATTATCTTATAGTGCTCCGATATCTCACTACGGCGGTTCAGGAAGTATTTCAGAAGGTGTGTTTTCTGAAAATTCTGAAGTTACCAGTGGCACTCCTAATATGGAAATTAGGCGAAGTGCTCGGTCCCGGATTCCTAATAATCTGATGAGGGATTATGTATGTAATACAATTGAATCAATAGACCCCATCTCCTATATTCCTCACTCGTCACTGTCCTCAGGTACTCCTTATCCCATAAATAATTATGTGTCTTGTGCAAATTTTTCTGCTAATCATACTCGTTTTTTGGCGGCGATTACTGCTCTTAAAAAACCTACTAGTTATGCTGAAGCTGTTCACCTTCCATGTTGGCATCCACCTATGTCTAAGTAAATTAATGCTCTTGATAAGAATGTCACGTTATCTGCTATTGATTTGCCTCCAGGGAAGAAGGATATTGGTTGTAAATGGGTTTACAAAATTAAATATAATTCTGATGGTAGTGTTGAACGGTATAAGGCTCGCTTGGTTGTCCTCATTAATAGACAAGTGGAATGGATGGATTATCATGAAACATTTTCTCCCGTACCTAAAATCGTTTCGGTCAGAACATTTTTAGCAGTCGCGGTTGCTCGTGATTGGGAGTTACATCAAATGGATGTTCACAATTCTTTTCTACATGGGGATCTTGATGAGGAAGTATATATGCAACTTCCTCCAGGATATTCGACTAATTCTCCCGGTAAAGTGTGTCGACTCCATATGGCATTCGTGATCTCCATGCTCCAACTCCACGAATTCGTCAAGCTCCTCGTGATGTCCATGCTCCAACTCCAGGCATTCATAATTGGTTTGCTAAGCTTGCTGGTGCTCTTAAGGCATTCATGATCTCCATGCTCCAACTTGAGGGGGAGTATTAGGAGATACGTATTTATTGTGTATAGTGTGTATATGGTTGCATATTTTGTTATTTAGGAAAGATATTTATTACATATAGATTTGCTAACAAATTAGCTTTGTATCTCTAGATATTTAGTCTCATGGATCCCTCCTTGTAAATCAAGCTTTTAAATAATAAGAAAACTTCGATTATTCTTTACCTTGTCATTTCAGGATTTAAGTTGTACAATTTCAAATTTTGTTAGTGCATTTCGTATAGTTCAGAATTTTCTACAATTGACTTTTTTTGCGAAATGATTTGAAAAAAGAGCCTAATAAGATTTCTGCAACATACCTCTCAGTGATTTAATTGAATTTTCATTCTTCTAAGAATGATCAACAAGAAATGCTTAAGAGTCTTGCTGACAACCATAAAGAGATCTATATAATCGAAGTATAATTTGGCCTTGTTTGGTAAAATTTATGATTATCTATTTATGATTATAGATAATCATAAACTGATTAATCATTTTAAAAATAAATTTTTCCAAACACTTTTTTTTCAAATAATTGATTATCTTAGAATAATGATTTCTAAAAGGAGAGGAAAGAACAATAATTTAGGATATTTTTAGTCCTATGTTGTTTTTTTTGTCTCTCTCTTGACAGTTTAGAGAAAATAAGAAAAAAATATTCATTTTGAGTTCCTTAGAAAAAATAATTGATTATAATAAAATTTTAGCAACATTTTCCTTTTTATGAAATAATGGATTTTTTCAATTATGATTAAAATAAGCAATTATTATAATGGTTACCAAAGGCATATAAATTTCATTATAATCTGCATAATGGATTATGGGCTGATAATCTATTAAAATAATGGTTACCAAACAACCCGTTTATGTTCACCTATTCTAGTCCTTATTTTTAGTTTAATTTTTCATTTGGACATTTTGCTCTTAATTGCGTTCCCTTGCACATGACTTGTGTGTTTTACATTATTATTATCTTTGCCTAAGATGAAGAAGGGAAATAATAAAGATATCAAAAATGGTGGACAACAATTCTAAACTTTTTTGGATAATATTTTATCACGGAAATTGATGTCCCTTTGCACTCACTCCCTTTTAACTCCACCAGATTTTGTTACAAAAGGGTAACAAGAGAGATGCATTAGAGAGTTCCCTATTAATAATTTCAATTAGGAAACATGATTGTCAAGATGCTACTTCCCCGCACAATTGCGGGTTTACTGAACTTGTCTTAAGATATAAGCAGAAGAGGACTAAATAATAATATAATACTACATGCCACAATAATTTTGGAACATATATAAAATCTGCATCAAAACCAAAACAACCATTAGGGCGATGATTTTAGTTAGCAAATCCTGCTGCATAAACCTATGAACTTGAAATTCAAGCCAATCCCTAACACTTGGTTGGTGTCTTGCTGGATACATTTGTGGTCTCCTAACATTTCTTTCTGTCGTTCTTGTATTTTCGCTCCAGTGAATGTCGTAGTCAGCTAGCAAATTGGAGGCTTCCTTTTATGTCATTGGCTTTGAAAGCAGTGGTACAAATTAGAAATATTGAACAAATTAGGAACTATATTTTTTCCAAATTGAAATTCAAATCGGCAGATGACAATATTACCACAACGGAATGCATAACTTTTTATGGGACTGTAACACTGGGGGAATATTACTTTAAGAAAAATGCTAATTTCTAACAAAAAAATATTTTCATGCAATGTTTTTCTTCATATATGCTATATAAACATTTGAAATTCAAATCTGCGGATGACAAAATTACTGCAACGGGATGCATCAATATTTATCAGACAGGAACGTTACGAGAATATTGTTTTGCAAAAAAAAAAATCTAATTTGTAATTAAAAAAAAAAATTAAATCTAGGAAATGATTAACAAATCAAGGTAGATAGAAAATTTTGAAGGAAAATGAATGATCGTATTACCTGCAGCTGCTCTTCTTAGACGTTCTCTATCTTGTGGATACCGCCGTAAAAAGTTAGCCACATGATAAACAACTCCACCAATTTGTACCCTGCAATCACGTTCATCTAAGTGCCTAGGAAGTTGTTCTAAGGTCCAAGGCACCATGTTGCTGCCGCAAATAAGAAAATTGTTTTGATTCATCATGTTTATATACAGCAACGCTGATTGATTCTTAATCAGAAATGGACAAGAAGAAGGTAATTTTTAATAATCTAGTACATTTTTTCTTTTTTGATAATTCATTAAATAATATTTATTTTTTGTTTTGAAATTAGGTAGGTTGGAAATTAGAGGAAACGACTTTAAGACTAAAGAGAAAACAATTCATTTAAGACTCAATCACAAGGGGAAATCGTTTAGATTTCGTTTTCACACAATAATACTTCGCTCATCAAATCTTCTCTTGAGATTTATCTAGAGGGATATCTCAAACAGAAATTCTTAACAGACTGAAAAAACCGAGAGAATAAACCGCCCCTCACAGCCCCTCAACGTCTCTCGAGGATTACTAATAAATAAATAAAAAAATGTGAGAAGTGGTTTTCACAGTGTTTTTTTCCTCGGTCTGTTAAGAACGATTGTATCTCAAAAGGGCACCCTAAGTTCAATGTCTCCAGGACGCCAAAGGTCATATGTATTGGTGCAGAAATGTATTAATACTCTCACCTCAGCTAGTCAACGAATGTGATTATTAAGGTAGGCTTATCAACTTCATCTTCACAATCATGGGTAGTGAATACTAATAAACAAGGAGATATCCTTAAGTCTATTTTGTGGAAAATTACAGAGATTAAAATCCATCTTGACATCGACGTGAACCAGCAAATTTAATTGACCCTGTGCTTGTTATACAGTGCTCTTGACTTCATTCGTGAACATAGTCTGGTGAAGAAATCCTGGTTTCATACTTCTATTTATCCCCTCCAATAAAATCCTGGCAATTCAGATTCCATCTTTGGCGACATTTCTTATGTGTTTAGATTGACACTACCTTTATGTTTTGATGGTATTTTATGTGACCCAAATGAGAACAAATTACAGTCTTAACTATTTTGTAAAATGTATATTTCATTGCGGATTATGCTTCAAACGAACTATGATAGTAGGTTACACACCAGGGAAAACCATAAATCAACTGTAAAGATTTGTTATTGAATTTTCACCATTTGAACTAAGACATTGTTTGAATCTTACATCGATAACAACATTCTTGAAAAAATAAATCTTTGGCTCGTTTGAAAATGCACTCAACAGTAGAAACCGCTTTTCCACAATGTTCAATCGGTCACAAATAATGGAAATGGTGAGCGGGAGAGACCATATTCTGATATTCCACCAACTACTGATGGTGGCTGCAACAAGACTTCTTTCCCGAATGAGAATAATAATACCAAGCTACAAATGCAATAACCAAACTGATAATTGGTACAATGAATTTCCTCATTGAAGAAGAAGAGGATGCTTGTCTTTCTAATGTTGCAGTCTTCACACCGTTTGTACTTTGTGGAACAACTTCGCCATTCTTGGAGCTACTAGTACCTAAAGTTCCGATCAAGTAGCTACTCAACATGCTTGTAGCTGTTGAACTATGACCCACGTCTTCGAAATCATTTGTTGCATCTCCTTTGGCTTAAACAAAATTGGAAAACCATAATTATCATTATCAGGACTAAGTTGAACAATTTCAAATCTTGATTGCGCACTTTGTATAGTTCTACCCACAGATATAAAAATCAAAAACTTCTATAATTAATTTTTTCAAATAGTGGTTTGATTCACCAGTTACTAACTTACTATATCTTTTCAAACCAATGGTGAGATTTTTGCACGGGCTTATGTTTTTGCAAGCATTTTATCTAATCGGCCCAATTATAGCATCACTAGATTCACATCAAAAGTATTGGGATTATAATATCCGGAACAATAAAATAATAGACAATTTGGAACCGGGATGATAATATCTGGATCAGATCCTATTAAACGCACAATAACCAGGTAAGTCAACCATTTTGAATCTTGATCACAACTAACTCTCCAAATCCTTGATTAAGTTGATCAGATTCACAAATCTTATCCATAAATAAACCCCAATAGAAATCTAGATTTTTTGTTGTTCTTAAAATAGAATTGAAAGTAATTTCAGAAAAGAAAAATTACCTGCAGATTCTAATAGAACATCTTCTCCTCCTGGATGTTCTTCCAAGAAATTGGTCACATCATAAACCTAGATTAATTAATATACAAAAAAAAACACCATTAATACCATAAGATCTTAATATATCCAAGAATTAAAAGAGAGTAATCAGTGATAGTTAGACAGACTTACTTTGCCATGGATGGTTAGCCAACAATCAGATTTTGATGAATGAAGAGTGACTTCTGATAAAGGAAAAGATTTGATTTCTTCCATTGAATCTTGTTGCTGCTTAGAGAATTAGCAGCTAGAGAAGAAGAAATTGTAAAGAACCAGAAATCACAATCTTTTTACTTTATTTTTTTTGGTTAGGTTAGGTGGAGGAGTTGTCTTGGAATGAGATATTATTTTATTTATAAAATTATAAAAGAAAAATAAATAAATATACGGAGTGTGAAAGAAAGAAGTACATGTGATGTGCTAGACTAACATAGAATGGAATCTACAGATCATATATACTGCAGCCATTTTACACCAGCGAGTTGAAAAATCTCTACCATCAACAACTTACATACTGCAGCCATTTTACACCAGCGAGTTCAAATAAAACCACCCGTTGACGGATTTATGAGAGGACTAAACCAGGTTGTAGCTGGAGTCCACCTTTTCGGCTTTAGGTTGTGCAAAATACATGTTCGGCTTGGGTTTCCCCTCAGCTTCTTACCCAACTTGAGGAGTAGTCCATTAGCAACGGGGATCGAACCCGGGTCACCCGGGTGACAGGCGGGAATACTTACCACTATACTACAACGACTTGGTTGTGAAATTTTCCCGTTTTCTGTAGTCAACCTAATGGGTGCTTAAATCACAGTATCACACCACAGGGAACTTTTGTGTTGTGCTTAAATTTTGGTGTGTTGTGCTATTAAACTTCCTGCCACGACACACTTTGCCCCTTTAGATCTCTGCTATCTAACCTACATTTGTAGAAACAATGTCGAAGGTTACGAGGGCTAAAATACAAATATAACAGAATAGATTGGACCTAACTTTTGCAGAAATAATGGTTTCTTTTGAGTGGTAAAAGACAAATAGCAGGTGAAATTCGTCCTAACATGTACAGAAACAAAACACTGGTCAATGGTCGAATACTTTCCGCTGGTATTAAAACCCCTTACCTCCTCCCTTGTTCTATATCCCACATTCCCCTCCACGTCTCCACTTCTAGTTATTTCAGTCACATAGAAACAATAAGTTCCCCATGGCTTTTTATTCTTCCTTTTTCGCATTTCTATTACTTAGTTTCTTCCTTCTCTCTGTGTCTGATGCATAGCCTTCCTCTTCTTCTCGGCCTAGCGGGCTTGTTTTTTCAATTACCACAGATCCATCTACTCTTCACTATCTGACCAAAATCAACCTAGAAAAAGTCTCCGTAAACGTAGTTGTTGATCTCGGTCGTGAATCCTGCTTGATCTATTCTAGTCAGGGTTGTGCATCTATCTCAGGTGACGTGACCGTTCAATCAAACAATTTGAAAAATGGGAACTGGGTGTCAGGTCCAAATGTTACTGCTCGTGGGATTTCACTCTGTTGTGAAACAACTACTGGAGTCTTACGTGGACTCGCAAAAGGTGCTGAAGGTATTGCTGGTCTTGGAAGATCAGGACTTTCTTTAACTTCACAATTTTCATCTGCATTTCAGGTTCCCTCACAAATTTGCGTTGGACTTATCTTCACCAACCGGAGGTTCCATGTACTTTGGGGATGGTCCTTACCCTAATCAACTGTTAGCTTACACCCCACTCATTACTAACTTTTATTTTCCTAGTGACTATTTCGTTGACGTAATGTCAATCGAAATACACGGTGGAAATGTCACATACGACAAAGGAATGTTGTCAATCGACAATAAAAATGGCGTGGGAGGAGCAAAATTTAGCACTTTGGTTCCTTACACTACTATGGAGAGATCAATATACAAGGCCTTCACAAGTATTTATATTTACAGAGCTCAAGCCATGAATATTTCTGTAGTTGCTCCTGTTTGGCCTTTCCATGCATGCTTTAGTGCATCGACGATACAAAGTAGACCAGACGGGCTTGTTGTGCCAAATATCCTTCTTAGGTTGAGCAACAATGTGAATTGGATGATTAGGCCAGGTAATTCTTTGAAGCTTGTTAAGAAGGATGTGTACTGTCTTGCATTTGTAGATGGAGGTTCAAAGACGAAAACTTCGATTGTTATTGGTGGTCATCAGATGCAATATAATATTATAGAATTTGATATTCCAAGATCAAGATTAGGGTTCCGTCCACGGATTCAAGTTTGATCAAGCTGCAGAGGAATTCAGTGGGAACTGAGAAGAGTTCATGCCCTATCATTTCTTTGTTTCTTTGATTGTATTCTGTTACAACTTACAAGCTCAGTATAAAATCTGACAATCTCTCTGAGATCGTTATCTCTAAGACTCTAATAAAGCTTTTTCTTTGATTGTAATCTGTTATCAGTGTTGGTACGTTCGGAGAAGTGCCTGTCATCCTGCAGAGTAACGTGTAAATATGTTCGTATTAGGACTCTTGGAACCCTGGTTACCGATTCCCCAAGAAGAGGCTGCGCATGTAACACAGATGCAATCTTTATATAAAGGTCATTATTTTAGTTCTTGTTGGAATTAATTACAATAATCGAATGCAAATGGGAAATAATACTTAGATTACACTGATAGTAGTAACAAATAACTCAATAAACTTAGTAGAGGCACGTATGATATACGCTGAGCTAAAGGTAATATTGCCTGCTACTCCTCCTCTGAGATGCTATAGCAATTAACAAATTACCTCCAGGATACAACTAATCGTTAGTTCTCCTCTATGTGTAGCATACACAAAGAGAGAACCCTTAGAACTTAGCAGCAGAAATGAAAAACAAAAATACAAGTCGAAACTCAAACAGCTTTTAGAAATGTAAAACTAATTTATGTTTTGTAAATTATGATTGTTTCTGTAAACAAAGAAATAGTGTTAAAAAATTATGTTTTAAACTACAACTTGTTTTAGTGAAGAACTCAACTTTTCTCGTGATACAAAAGAAACGTAAAATAAGAACTTAATTATTTAAAGCAAGAGAAGAAGAAGAAAGAGAACAAAAAAAATGTTTGTTCTGATGCAAGTTCAGAAACGAAAAATTCATCTCGTATTTATAGCACAAGAAAAGAATATTTGAAACGTTCGAAAACAATTCGAATCCAATGCACGACAAGATCCGTGAAACACGCGTCTCGAACGTTACAAAAGGTAAGGTAAAAAATCGCGTTAAAAGAACAGTGCAAACGCGTTCAAAATTTTCGAGATTCTTCTCGAGGAAAACAGTATGTACAGGTGTCAAGAACACCGTGTGACACGCGTGGAAAAAGATGCTTCTCGAGGCTGTCGGATATCCAAAACCGAGAAGGCAAAGAATAAAATTCTTTACATGTGTGGGAGAAACGAGTGGAAATTTTCAGTAAAAATAAAGGGTCGGATAAACCCACACCCACACCCACTCCCACTCCCACGCCCTCGCCCACGCCCACACCCGAGCCCGAGCCCGAGCCCGAGCCGAGCCGAGCGAGCGTGCGTGCTTCTGTGCGAAGCACCGCGCGAACGGGAAAGGCAATAAGAAATGCAATAAGGTTTAGGCAACCTTGCCATAGTCTAGGGATTTCCCCATACACAAAGGTCTAAAGACCCAAAGGGCCATGCCCTTAAGGCTAAACCAATGCTATTTAAGTCTAAAACTCTTAGTGTTTTAGTCTATATGGGACTAATGTTTTATTCATTCACATGAAAAAACATCTAGGGAGCAATAGGTCTTGGGATCAAAACATGGTCCATGCATTTTTTGATTAAAAAAAAACATTTTTTTTTCTAAAAATCCCCCACATGAATAATAAAACATGTCGATAAAACACGATAAAACATAAGGCAACAAAATAGGCTAAGGTGTCCCTAAGATTGAACCTTAACTTAGTGAGAGGTTACATGAACTACTTGTTGATACGGTGAACGCAATGTCTTGAACCGCCAACAATGAATGCAATTCATAAATAACAGCCACACTTGATGCCTCAACCGAAGAAAACATTTTGCCAAGCTCTTGCGGTTGTGCCCATTTTGGTCGTGGGCTAAAATCCCGGACTTAATGAATGTCTCTAGAGAATCAGCTCAAATTCTCATAGGAAGCGGCCACACTTCCAACATCCACAAAGGTGGGTCCATAAAGAGTGTCCTGCCACACCCCGCTTTAATCAAAGCCATGGAACCCATTAATATCTCAAAAGATCATCCTGTAAATCTGCAGGCTGCACTATCACATGATTACACCATAGGGAGGGACAAAGATAGTGCTTTACCAATATCACCATAAATTAGTTGTCTCATTGAACCTTGATCTTGGAAATCCAATCACAAGGTTGAGTATCCTTCATGGTGATTTATTCTATGAGCTTAAGTCCCATCCCCCTCGATGTGGATTTAACTTCCTCTCTCGGTAAACCTTTCGTCAAAGGATCTGCAAGATTATCTTTGGATTTTACAAAGTCTATCGAGATAATACCAGTAGAGAGTAGTTGTTTCACTGTCTTGTGTCTTCTACGTATATGTATAGACTTTCCGTTGTATACATTGTTCTTTGTGCAACCAAGAGCAGCTTTACTGTCACAGTGGATGGCGATTGAAGACACAGGCTTGGGCCAGAGTGGAATTCCTCCCAGGAAATATCACATCCATTCAACTTCCTCTCCAGCTTTTTCCAAGGCTATAAACTCAGACTCATAGTGGATTTAGCTATACATGTCTGTTTGGTAGACTTCCATGAGACAGACGCACCTCCAAGCAAGAAGATGTACCCACTAGTAGATTTGCACTCTTCTGAGTCTGATATCCAGTTGGCATCACAATACCCTTCCAGTACAGCAGGATACTTCCCAAAACTTAAGCAATAGTTTGAGGTCCCTCTCAGGTAACGTAAAACTCAAGAGAGCATTCCAGTGATCCCTACTGGGTTGCAAGTATACCCGCTTAATCTACTCACAGAGTAAGCAATATCAGGTCTTGTACAGTTCATCAAATACATAAGACTACCAATAATGAGAATACTCAAGTTGATCAATACCCTTACCCTTGTTCATTTTCAATTTACAAGTGGGATCAAAAGGAGTAGATGCAGGTTTAGCATTTTCATAATTAAATCTCTTTAGTACGGTTTCAGCATAATGAGATTGACTAAGACTATATCCATCAGACATCTTTCTGATTTTCATCCCTAAGATTACATCAGTAGGGCCTAAGTCTTTCATGTAAAAATTATCTCTAAGCATGCTTTTAATGGTATTAATAATATCAAGGTTACTGCCTAATATGAGCATATCATCAACATATAGGCATACAATATCATGAGAATCATCCACAGATTTAATGTAAATACATTTATCAGATTCATTAACCTTGAAGCCATTAATTATCATAACATGATCAAATTTTTCATGCCACTGTTTAGGTGCTTGTTTTAAACCGTAAAGAGATTTGTTTAACTTGCATACTTTGTTTTCATAACCTTTTACTATAAAGCCTTCAGGTTGATCCATATAAATTTCTTCATTCAATTCACCATATAGAAAAGCAGTTTTAACATCCATCTGATGTATATGCAAATCATAAATTGAAGCAATAGCAATCAACATTCTAATCGAGGTGATTCTAGAGACTGGTGAATAGGTATCAAAGAAATCTACTCCTTCCTGTTGTCTATAGCCTTTAGCTACCAACCTAGCTTTATATTTATCTATAGTTCCATCTGTTCTAAGTTTCCTTTTGAACACCCATTTGCAACCTATGGATTTACTTCCAGGAGGCAAGTCTACAAGCTCCCAAGTTTCGTTTTGTTGAATGGACTCCCATTCATTTAATGAAGCTTCTTCCCAGAAAGGAGCTTCTGGAGAAGTCATAGCTTCCTTGTAGGTTTGGTGTTCAGACTCTACCGTAAGAGTCAAAAAAATCTGGGCCAAAACTTGTTTCAGTTCTAACCCTCTTACTTCTTCTTGGTTCAGTCTCATACTCTAAAGTTGGGGTTTGACTAGTCGATGGAACATCCGAGAGGTCATCATGGACCCTTTTTCGAGGTCCAGACCTTAAAGGAAATATGTGTTCATAAAACACAGCATCTCTAGATTCCAATATGGTATTCTGACCAATGTTATTATGGTCAGAACTGATGACCATAAACCTGTGTGCAATTGTATGCTCAGAATACCCTAAGAAAACACAGTCGACTGTTTTAGGACCTATTTTAGAATCCAATGCACGACAAGATCCGTGAAACACGCGTCTCGAACGTTACAAAAGGTAAGGTAAAAATCGCGTTAAAAGAACAGTGCAAACGCGTTCAAAATTTTCGAGATTCTTCTCGAGGAAAACGATGCTCAGGTGTCAAGAACAC
The DNA here is from genome assembly GCA_023529315.1 of Papaver bracteatum. Lineage (NCBI taxonomy): Eukaryota > Viridiplantae > Streptophyta > Magnoliopsida > Ranunculales > Papaveraceae > Papaver > Papaver bracteatum. The sequence goes on from JAJJWX010000874.1 coordinate 322,094, forward strand.
CATGTGACACGCGTGGAAAAAGATGCTTCTCGAGGCTGTCGGATATCCAAAACCGAGAAGGCAAAGAATAAAATTCTTTACATGTGTGGGAGAAACGAGTGGAAATTTTAAGTAAAAAGAAAGGGTCGGATAAACCCACACCCACACCCACACCCACACCCACTCCCACGCCCTCGCCCACGCCCACGCCCACGCCCGAACCCTCGCCCGAGCCGAGCCGAGCGAGCGTGCGTGCTTCTGTGCGAAGCACCGCGCGAACGGGAAAGGCAATAAGAAATGCAATAAGGTTTAGGCAACCTTGCCATAGTCTAGGCTTTCCCATACACAAAGGTCTAAAGACCCAAAGGGCCATGCCCTTAAGGCTAAACCAATGCTATTTAAGTATAAAACTCTTAGTGTTTTAGTCTATATGGGACTAATGTTTTATTCATTCACATGAAAAAACATCTAGGGAGCAATAGGTCTTGGGATCAAAACATGGTCCATTCATTTTTTGATTAAAACAAAACATTGTTTTTTCTAACAATCCCCCACATGAATAATAAAACATGTCGATAAAACACGATAAAACAAAAGGCAACAAAATAGGCTAAGGTGTCCCAAAGATTGAACCTTAACTTAGTGAGAGGTTACCTGAACGCTTGTTGATACGGTGAACGCAATGTCTTGAACCGCCAACAATGAATGCAATTCAGAAATAACAGACCACACTTGATGCCTCAACCGAAGAAAACATTGCCAAGCTCTTGCGGTTGTGCCCATTTTGGCCGTGGGCTAAAATCCCGGACTTAATGAATGTCTCTAGAGAATCAGCTCAAATTCTCATAGGAAGCGGCCACACTTCCAACATCCACTAAGGTGGGTCCATAAAGAGTGTCCTGCCACACCCCGCTTTAATCAAAGCCATGGAACCCATTAAGATCTCAAAAGATCATCCTGTAAATCTGCAGGCTGCACTATCACATGATTACACCATAGGAGGGACAAAGATAGTGCTTTACCAATATCACCATAAATTAGTTGTCTCATTGAACCTTGATCTTGGAAATCCAATCACAAGGTTGAGTATCCTTCATGGTGATTTATTCTATGAGCTTAAGTCCCATCCTCGATGTGGATTTAACTTCCTCTCTGGTAAACCTTTCGTCAAAGGATCTGCAAGATTATCTTTGGATTTTACAAAGTCTATCGAGATAATACCAAAGAGAGTAGTTGTTTCACCGTCTTGTGTCTTCTACGTATATGTATAGACTTTCCTGTTGTATACATTGTTCTTTTGTTAACCAACCAAGAGCAGCTTTACTCATCACAAAGGATGGCGATTGAAGACACAAGCTTGGGCTGCAGTGGAATTCCTCCCAGGAAATATCGCATCCATTCAGCTTCCTCTCCAGCTTTTTCCAAGGCTATAAACTCAAACTCCATAGTGGATTTAGCTATACATGTCTGTTTGGTAGACTTCCATGAGACAGACGCACCTCTAAGCAAGAAGATGTACCCACTAGTAGATTTGCACTCTTCTGAGTCTGATATCCAGTTGGAATCACAATACCCTTCCAGTACAGCAGGATACTTCCCAAAACTTAAGCAATAGTTTGAGGTCTCTCTCAGGTAACGTAAAACTCTGAAGAGAGCATTCCAGTGATCCTGCCCTGGGTTGAAAGTATACCTGCTTAATCTACTCACAGAGTAAGCAATATCAGGTCTTGTACAGTTCATCAAATACATAAGACTACCAATAATGCGAGAATACTCAAGTTGATCAATACCCTTACCCTTGTTCATTTTCAATTTACAAGTGGGATCAAAAGGAGTAGATGCAGGTTTAGCATTTTCATAATTAAATCTCTTTAGTACGGTTTCAGCATAATGAGATTGACTAAGACTATATCCATCAGACATCTTTCTGATTTTCATCCCTAAGATTACATCAGTAGGGCCTAAGTCTTTCATGTAAAAATTATCTATAAGCATGCTTTTAATGGTATTAATAATATCAAGGTTACTGCCTAATATGAGCATATCATCAAACATATAGGCATACAATAACATGAGAATCATCCACAGATTTAATGTAAATACATTTATCAGATTCATTAACCTTGAAGCCATTAATTATCATAACATGATCAAATTTTTCATGCCACTGTTTAGGTGCTTGTTTTAAACCGTAAAGAGATTTGTTTAACTTGCATACTTTGTTTTCATAACCTTTACTATAAAGCCTTCAAAGTTGATCCATATAAATTTCTTCATTCAATTCACCATATAGAAAAGCAGTTTTAACATCCATCTGATGTATATGCAAATCATAAATTGAAGCAATAGCAATCAACATTCTAATCGAGGTGATTCTAGAGACTGGTGAATAGGTATCAAAGAAATCTACTCCTTCCTGTTGTCTATAGCCTTTAGCTACCAACCTAGCTTTATATTTATCTATAGTTCCATCTGTTCTAAGTTTCCTTTTGAACACCCATTTGCAACCTATGGATTTACTTCCAGGAGGCAAGTCTACAAGCTCCCAAGTTTCGTTTTGCTGAATGGACTCCCATTCATTTAATGAAGCTTCTTCCCAGAAAGGAGATTCTGGAGAAGTCATAGCTTCCTTGTAGGTTTGGTGTTCAGACTCTACCGTAAGAGTCAAAAAATCTGGGCCAAAACTTGTTTCAGTTCTAACCCTCTTACTTCTTCTTGGTTCAGTCTCATACTCTAAAGTTGGAGTTTGACTAGTCGATGGAACATCCGAGAGGTCATCATGGACCCTTTTTCGAGGTCCAGACCTTAAAGGAAATATGTGTTCATAAAACACAGCATCTCTAGATTCCAATATGGTATTCTGACCAATGTTATTATGGTCAGAACTGATGACCATAAACCTGTGTGCAATTTTTATGCTCAGAATACCCTAAGAAAACACAGTCGACTGTTTTAGGACCTATTTTAGAATCCAATGCACGACAAGATCCGTGAAACACGCGTCTCGAACGTTACAAAAGGTAAGGTAAAAATCGCGTTAAAAGAACAGTGCAAACGCGTTCAAAATTTTCGAGATTCTTCTCGAGGAAAACAGTATGTACAGGTGTCAAGAACACCATGTGACACGCGTGGAAAAAGATGCTTCTCGAGGCTGTCGGATATCCAAAACCGAGAAGGCAAAGAATAAAATTCTTTACATGTGTGGGAGAAACGAGTGGAAATTTTCAGTAAAAAGAAAGGGTCGGATAAACCCACACCCACTCCCACTCCCACGCCCTCGCCCTCGCCCACGCCCACGCCCGAGCCCGAGCCCGAGCCCGAGCCGAGCCGAGCGAGCGTGCGTGCTTCTGTGCGAAGCACCGCGCGAACGGGAAAGGCAATAAGAAATGCAATAAGGTTTAGGCAACCTTGCCATAGTCTAGGGATTTCCCCATACACAAAGGTCTAAAGACCCAAAGGGCCATGCCCTTAAGGCTAAACCAATGCTATTTAAGTCTAAAACTCTTAGTGTTTTAGTCTATATGGGACTAATGTTTTATTCATTCACATGAAAAAACATCTAGGGAGCAATAGGTCTTGGGATCAAAACATGGTCCATGCATTTTTTGATTAAAACAAAACATTTTTTTTCTAAAATCCCCACATGAATAATAAAACATGTCGATAAAACACGATAAAACATAAGGCAACAAAATAGGCTAAGGTGTCCCAAAGATTGAACCTTAACTTAGTGAGAGGTTACCTGAACTGCTTGTTGATACGGTGAACGCAATGTCTTGAACCGCCAACAATGAATGCAATTCAGAAATAACAGCCACACTTGATGCCTCAACCGAAGAAAACAGGTGCCAAGCTCTTGCGGTTGTGCCCATTTTGGTCGTGGGCTAAAATCCCGGACTTAATGAATGTCTCTAGAGAATCAGCTCAAATTCTCATAGGAAGCGGCCACACTTCCAACATCCACAAAGGTGGGTCCATAAAGAGTGTCCTGCCACACCCCGCTTTAATCAAAGCCATGGAACCCATTAAGATCTCAAAAGATCATCCAGAAATCTAGGGCCGCACTATCACATGATTACACCATAGGGAGGGACAAAGATAGTGCTTTACCAATATCACCATAAATTAGTTGTCTCATTGAACCTTGATCTTGGAAATCCAATCACAAGGTTGAGTATCCTTCATGGTGATTTATTCTATGAGCTTAAGTCCCATCCCCTCGATGTGGATTTAACTTCCTCTCTCAGTAAACCTTTCGTCAAAGGATCTGCAAGATTATCTTTGGATTTTAAAGTCTATCGAGATAATACCAGTAGAGAGTAGTTGTTTCACCGTCTTGTGTCTTCTACGTATATGTATAGACTTTCCGTTGTATACATTGTTCTTTGCGCAACCAAGAGCAATTTTATCATCACAAATGGATGGCGATTGAAGACACAGGCTTGGGCCAGAGTGGAATTCCTCCCAGGAAATATCACATCCATTCAACTTCCTCTCCAGCTTTTTCCAAGGCTATAAACTCAGACTCCATAGTGGATTTAGCTATACATGTCATTTGGTAGACTTCCATGAGACGTACACGCACCTCCAAGCAAGAAGATGTACCCACTAGTAGATTTGCACTCTTCTCGAGTCCGATATCCAGTTGGCATCACAATACCCTTCAAGACAGCAGGATACTTCCCAAAACTTAAGCAATAGTTTGAGGTCCCTCTCAGGTAACGTAAAACTCAAGAGAGCATTCCAGCTGATCCCGCCCTCTGGTTGCAAGTATACCTGCTTAATCTACTCACGAGTAAGCAATATCAGGTCTTGTACAGTTCATCAAATACATAAGACTACCAATAATGCGAGAATACTCAAGTTGATCAATACCCTTACCCTTGTTCTTTTTCAATTTACAAGTGGGATCAAAAGGAGTAGATGCAGGTTTAGCATTTTCATAATTAAATCTCTTTAGTACGGTTTCAAAGATAATGAGATTGACTAAGACTATATCCATCAGACATCTTTCTTGATTTTCATCCCTAAGATTACATCAGTAGGGCCTAAGTCTTTCATGTAAAAATTATCTCTAAGCATGCTTTTAATGGTATTAATAATATCAAGGTTACTGCCTAATATGAGCATATCATCAACATATAGGCATACAATATCATGAGAATCATCCACAGATTTAATGTAAATACATTTATCGATTCATTAACCTTGAAGCCATTAATTATCATAACATGATCAAATTTTTCATGCCATTGTTTAGGTGCTTGTTTTAAACCGTAAAGAGATTTGTTTAACTTGCATACTTTGTTTTCATAACCTTTTACTATAAAGCCTTCAAAGTTGATCCATATAAATTTCTTCATTCAATTCACCATATAGAAAAGCAGTTTTAACATCCATCTGATGTATATGCAAATCATAAATTGAAGCAATAGCAATCAACATTCTAATCGAGGTGATTCTAGAGACTGGTGAATAGGTATCAAAGAAATCTACTCCTTCCTCGTTGTTTATAGCCTTTAGCTACCAACCTAGATTTATATTTATCTATAGTTCCATCTGCTCTAAGTTTCCTTTTGAACACCCATTTGCAACCTATGGATTTACTTCCAGGAGGCAAGTCTACAAGCTCCCAAGTTTCGTTTTGCTGAATGGACTCCCATTCATTTAATGAAGCTTCTTCCCTAAAGGAGCTTCTGGAGAAGTCATAGCTTCCTTGTAGGTTTGGTGTCAGACTTCACCGTAAGAGTCAAAAAAACGGGCCAAAACTTGTTTCAGTTCTAACCCTCTTACTTCTTCTTGGTTGGGTCTCATACTCTAAAGTTGGGGTTTGACTAGTCGATGGAACATCCGAGAGGTCATCATGGACCCTTTTTCGAGGTCCAGACCTTAAAGGAAATATGTGTTCATAAAACACAAGATTCTAGATTCCAATATGGTATTCTGACCAATGTTATTATGGTCAAGAACTGATGACCATAAACCTCGTGTGCAATTGTATGCTCAGAATACCCTAAGAAAACACATCGACTGTTTTAGGACCTATTTTAGAATCCAATGCACGACAAGATCCGTGAAACACGCGTCTCGAACGTTAAAAGGTAAGGTAAAACCGCCAAAAAAGAACAATGTGGAAACGCGTTCAAAATTTTCGAGATTCTTCTCGAGGAAAACAATATGTACAGGTGTCAAGAACACCGCAGACACGCGTGGAAAAAGATGCTTCTCGAGGCTGTCGGATATCCAAAACCGAGAAGGCAAAGAATAAAATTCTTTACATGTGTGGGAGAGACGAGTGGAAATTTTCAGTTAAAAGAAAGGGTCGGATAAACCCACACCCACACCCACTCCCACTCCCTCGCCCATGCCCACGCCCGAGCCCGAGCCGCGCCGAGCCGAGCCAAGCGAGCGTGCGTGCTTCTGTGCGAAGCACCGCGCGAACGGGAAAGGCAATAAGAAATGCAATAAGGTTTAGGCAACCTTTCCATAGTCTAGGGATTTCCCCATACACAAAGGTCTAAAGACCCAAAGGGCCATGCCCTTAAGGCTAAACCAATGCTATTTAAGTCTAAAACTCTTAGTGTTTTAGTCTCTATGGGACTAATGTTTTATTCATTCACATGAAAAAACATCTAGGGAGCAATAGGTCTTGGGATCAAAACCTGGTCCATTCATTTTTTGATTAAAACAAAACATTGTTTTTTCTAACAATCCCCCACATGAATAATAAAACATGTCGATAAAACACGATAAAACAAAAGGCAACAAAATAGGCTAAGGTGTCCCAAAGATTGAACCTTAACTTAGTGAGAGGTTACCTGAACTGCTTGTTGATACGGTGAACGCAATGTCTTGAACCGCCAACAATGAATGCAACCAGAAATAACACCACACTTGATGCCTCAACCAAAGAAAAACAGCTGCCAAGCTCTTGCGGTTGTGCCCATTTTGGCCGTGGGCTAAAATCCCGGACTTAATGAATGTCTCTAGAGAATCATCTCAAATTCTCAGAAGCGGCCACACTTCCAACATCCACAAAGGTGGGTCCATAAAGAGTGTCCTGCCACACCCCGCTTTAATCAAAGCCATGGAACCCATTAAGATCTCAAAGATCATCCTTAAATCTGCAGTCGCACTATCACATGATTACACCATAGGGGAGGAACAAAGATAGTGCTTTACCAATATCACCATAAATTAGTTGTCTCATTGAACCTTGATCTTGGAAATCCAATCACAAGGTTGAGTATCCTTCATGGTGATTTATTCTATGAGCTTAAGTCCCATCCCCTCGATGTGGATTTAACTTCCTCTCTCGGTAAACCTTTCACAAAGGATCCGCAAGATTATCTTTGGATTTTACAAAGTCTATCGAGATAATACGAGTAGAGAGTAGTTGTTTCACCGTCTTGTGTCTTCTACGTATATGTATAGACTTTCCGTTGTATACATTGTTCTTTGCGCAACCAAGAGCATCTTTACCATCCACGGTGGATGGCGATTGAAGACACAAAGCTTGGGCTGCAGTGGAATTCCTCCCGAAATATCGCATCCATTCAGCTTCCTCTCTAGCTTTTTCCAAGGCTATAAACTCAGTACTCCATAGTGGATTTAGCTATACATGTCTGTTTGGTAGACTTCCAGAGACACGCACCTCCAAGCAAGAAGATGTACCCACTAGTAGATTTGCACTCTTAGAGTCCGATATCCAGTTGGCATCACAATACCCTTCAAGTACAGCAGGATACTTCCCAAAACTTAAGCAATAGTTTGAGGTCTCTCTCGGGTAACGTAAAACTCGAAGAGAGCATTCCATGTTGATCCCGCCTCGGGTTGAAAGTATACTCGCTTAATCTACTCACAAAGTAAGCAATATCGAGGTCTTGTACAGTTCATCAAATACATAAGACTACCAATAATGCGAGAATACTCAAGTTGATCAATACCCTTACCCTTGTTTTTTTTCTATTTACAAGTGGGATCAAAAGGAGTAGATGCACGTGTTTAGCATTTTCATAATTAAATCTCTTTAGTACGGTTTCAAAGATAATGAGATTGACTAAGACTATATCCATCAGACATCTTTCGATTTTCATCCCTAAGATTACATCGGTAGGGCCTAAGTCTTTCATGTAAAAATTATCTCTAAGCATGCTTTTAATGGTATTAATAATATCAATGTTACTCGCTAATATGAGCATATCATCAAACATATAGGCATACAATAACATGAGAATCATCCACAGATTTAATGTAAATACATTTATCGATTCATTAACTTGAAGCCATTAATTATCATAACATGATCAAATTTTTCATGCCATTGTTTAGGTGCTTGTTTTAAACCGTATAGAGATTTGTTTAACTTGCATACTTTGTTTTCATAACCTTTTACTATAAAGCCTTCAGGTTGATCCATATAAATTTCTTCATTCAATTCACCATATAGAAAAGTAGTTTTAACATCCATCTGATGTATATGCAAATCATAAATTGAAGCAATAGCAATCAACATTCTAATCGAGGTGATTCTAGAGACTGGTGAATAGGTATCAAAGAAATCTACTCCTTCCTGTTGTCTATAGCCTTTAGCTACCAACCTAGCTTTATATTTATCTATAGTTCCATCTGCTCTAAGTTTCCTTTTGAACACCCATTTGCAACCTATGGATTTACTTCCAGAGGCAAGTCTACAAGCTCCCAAGTTTCGTTTTTTGAATGGACTCTATTCATTTAATGAAGCTTCTTCCCTAAAGGAGCTTCTGGAGAAGTCATAGCTTCCCTTGTAGGTTTGGTGTTGAGATCTACCGTAAGAGTCAAAACGGGGCCAAAACTTGTTTCAGGTTCTAACCCTCTTACTTCTTCTTGGTTCAGTCTCATACTCTAAAGTTGGGGTTTGACTAGTCGATGAAACATCCGAGAGGTCATCATGGACCCTTTTTCGAGGTCCAGACCTTAAAGGAAATATGTGTTCATAAAACAAAGATCTCTAGATTCCAATATGGTATTCTGACCAATGTTATTATGGTCGAATCGATGACCATAAACCCGTGTGCAATTGTATGCTCGAATACCTAAGAAAACACAAATGAATGCTTTAGGACCTATTTTAGAATCCAATGCACGACAAGATCCGTGAAACACGCGTCTTAACGTTACAAAAGGTAAGGTAAAAATCGCGTTAAAAGAACAAGTGCAAACGCGTTCAAAATTTTCGAGATTCTTCTCGAGGAAAAACAAGTATGTATAGGTGTCAAGAACACCGTGTGACACGCGTGGAAAAAGATGCTCTCGAGGTCGTCGGATATCCAAAATCGAGAAGGCAAAGAATAAAATTCTTTACATGTGTGGGAGAAACGAGTGGAAATTTTCAAGAAAAAGAAAGGGCTCGGATAAACCCACGCCGAGCCGAGAGAGCGTGCTTACCGTGCAAAGCACCGCGCGAACAGGAAAGGCAATAAGAAATGCAATAAAGTTTAGGCAACCTTGCCATAGTCTAGGCTTTCCCCATACACAAAGGTCTAAAGACCCAAAGGGCCATTCCCTTAAGGCTAAACCAATGCTATTTAAGTCTAAAACTCTTAGTGTTTTAGTCTATATGGGACTAATGTTTTATTCATTCACATGAAAAAACATCTAGGAGCAATAGGTCTTGGGATCAAAACATGGTCCATGCATTTTTTGATTAAAACAAAACATTGTTTTTTCTAACAGTTCTCAAGTGCAAGCCCCTATAGGAAACAAAAAAAAGATACCCTTCAGATTATAGGCTGCTAGCCCAGACTCCAGAGACAGGCGGGCACAACCAGCAGGTTGAGACTTGAGAGTCGTTCCTCAGTCTCGCCTAGGGCCACGTTTTTTCTTGAGCTGTCCTGGTATCAACATAAGGAAAGACTGAAAAGCACACATTTAGAAATTGGGAGTGACCGAAGTTGAAGTGAATCAGGATTATAGTTTAACACGCGCATTTAGTAAAACAGCTTTTCAGAAATTGTGTAGAATTAAGTTTGAGTGAGAAACAAGTAATTGGAGTATATAAAACTGGACTAGAGTTCCTTGATAATCTCTCAGTATTCTGTTTTATTTTAGCATTAGTTCATCTTCTAGGGTTTTGTTCTGTTTACTCAAAAAACCCTGTTTCGGTACTCTATACACTTTCTTAGCAAATACAGAGAGAAGAAGATGAAACTTCACATAAAGGTTGATAGTAATAATAAATTCGTAAGTTTCTCAACGCAGGAAAATGGTATCCAAAGGAATTCACCATCTACTTCTGATGATCAAAGGAACTCAACTTCTACTTCTGATGCTCAAAGGAATTCAACATCTACCTTTGATGCTCAAAGGAATTCCCCATCTACTCATGATTCTCAAAGGAATTCACCATCTACTTCTGGTGCTCAAAGGAATCCACCATCTACTTGTGGTTCTCAAAGGCATTCACATTCTTCTTCTGCTGCTCAGAGGAATTCACCATCTACTTTCTTGTGCTCAAAGGTCTTTTTCTACTTCTAAGAAATCGAATTCTCATGAGTTCCCTCAATGGGGGAAAACTGCAAAAAGAGGCCGAAAGAGCTCATCGACATCAACATCATCTTTTGAGAAATCATCTATCGAGAAACAAAAAGAACCAGTGTTCGGTGAGCAAGAATTAGTTGAAACCCTAATGCATCTATGGGCTTTGTCTAATAGCTATTCTATTAATCCAGCAAACTCAAAGAAAGACAGAAGCACCAAGTTTTCAGTTACTAAGAAGCGAAAATTGCAAGATATCGTCTGTACAGAAGATGGGCTGAAGAAACCGAGAATTGACAAGGAAACTTTGGGGAAGAAATATCTAGAAGCAAGTCACCAGCAGAAAACAACTTTGTCTTCTGCTTCTGATACATTCAGTTGTGCCTTTTGTGGAAAATCCTTCAATAATTATCAAGCTTTGGGTGGTCATAAATCAAGCTGCAAGAGCAATCCCTTGAAGAAAGAAGTCGTCAAACCTGCAGTGCAAGATTCAACTGCAACTTCAAAGATCCATCCATGCAAAATATGCGGCAAGGTATTTCTGAGTGGTTGCGCTCTAGGGGGCATCAAAAGAGTCATAACCTGGAGAAGTTGAATCCTAGTAGGTCATCAGTCTCACCACCACCAAAGGAAATCAAGGAGTCTTTACATCTAATTCAGTCATCTACAGCATCAGTTCAAGAAGAGCAAGCCCGACGTACCGAGTAAGAAGATTATGATGTTGGACCTCAACGAAAAGCCACCAGAGGATGACGATGAAACTGGAGCTATAATTGTAAGGTTTGGAACAACCAGTTGGTCAGTTTAGGAATTTGATACTGTAGATTCCTGATTGAATATATTATGCCAGTTTAAGGGATGCACTACTTGGCCTAGCAAATTACCAATTTAACCCTGTTTCACTTATTTGTTTCTTATTTTATTTTTTGGTTTCACCAATTTCTTCGCTCTTCAATTTTCCTATTTGTCACTCTAATCAAAATTTTAAAGTAATTTTACTTTAAATTCTACTTTTTCCTATTAACTACTTACAAAAGTCAAATTAAATTTGAATGTATATATCACCATTATAATTAGTTAAGTGTGGGCACAGATATCGTGCACGTAAAAATGTTTTGTTTGGTGCTTGTGAATTTTTAGGAATTCAAAATTTTGGGAATAAATATATTCAACTACAAAAATCATACCTCTCTCTTGTCCCCTATTATATAGACTAAAAGTAGAAAACTCGGAATAAGGAAGTTTTTAGATTTCATAATTTTCCTCCTTACTTTTCTAATTTACCATCATATAATCCCAATACAAATATTATGTATTAATAGATCCACAAATCTCCACCTAACATTAAAGTAAATTGTATGATAAGCACATTCATTGTGCTTCTTCACCTATTCGTTCATCACCAGCCTTAGTTTACTACATTTTACATTTGTACTTAAATATTTTTTTTTTTTTGCTACTAAGAACAACAATTTTATAGATCATTCAGTGTCAAGCATAACAGAGTTTAACAGGAAAGATGGAGGTACCCCTTCCCAACTATTACAAATGCCCTTTTTCCTGGCATATTTTGCAAGATGATCCGCACATTTATTAGCCAATCTATTTATATGCTCACAAGAAAAACTCTCAAACCTGCTTTAACATAATACTAGTGTCTTCCACAATGTCTCAGTTCCTATGGGATATCGAGACTCCTTCCCTTTAGAGCTTGAATTAGGCTGTGTAGTCCGACTCGATTATAAGCTTTTGAGCCCCAATCGCACGTCCCATTTCTCCCCTTCCTTAATAATAGACTTCCTGTAATGAGCATCCAAATCGCTTCTTTAAAAAGATTTTGAAGCTATATGTGTACCGACGTTTGAAAAATTAGACCAAAAGCTCGCTTTAGTGCGATCACAAAGATGAAGCATCGATTTAGTTTAATAAAGTCATCCATTGGTATCGCCATTTCGAATAGGCGTTTGTTGTGAATTGTGTTCTCCTTTAGAAATCAAGCAAGATCGTTAAGAAATCTCTCTATAGCCTTTGAAAGCTGTGGTGTTTGTTTTTTGTCTTCGAACACCGGTTGCAACGTTCCTTCCATAGGAACCAACAAATGACTCCATCTTACCGATAGTAGAAGTATCATGCTTCTAAAACCAAGAAGTAATCCACGCTCGGGGTTACACCACATCGTTTCATCTTGCCTATAGCCCATGTTAAACCAAACTACTTCTTGCAGATCACATTCGATAAGATATGCATTGTAGTTTCTGCAACAACTACAATTGCCGCATTGCATATATCGCTATGCCATATTCTCCTCGCTTAGTCTTTCTTTAGAAGCCACTATATCTTTCAAACATTTCCAAAGAAACAGGTTTGACTTTAGGTATCTTGCCCTCAATATTCCGCATCTTCTTCCGATGTTTGATCTTCACGTTTTATAATTGGCTTGTCCATTGTGGTTTTTCATGTTGTAGAAGGCGTTGTGCTGATCGTGCCGTGAAATTCCCATTTTTGGATAGAGTCCGGATAGCTTGTCTTCAATTATGGGGATTCTCAAATTCGTGATGAGCCGATCATGTCGCTCAAAAAGATTACATAATTCCGATTTTCCAACCTTAGTATCAAAATCGATAAGTTCAAAGAAACTTGTAAGAGAACGGATTTGTTGCAGTTGAAGTGGTAGAACAGGTATATAATGTTTGTGAATCCATTTATCCTCCATATTAGAATTCTCTCTTACATTGCCAATCGATCAAGCATTGAGATCTCTTAATAAGCTTCTAATTCAGAACTTGTACTCTTCCAAGACCAAGTAGTGTCCGCTTTTTTTAGTGGCATGAAGAGGGTGATTGTTTTTGAAGTATTTTTGTTTGAGAGATCAACAAGAAGAGAGTCATCTTTTGTACAAATCCTCCATCTCGCTTTTTAGCCAAAAGGGCATGATTGAAGCAACATCGCAAATCTCTGAAGTTAAGCCCTCCATCCTCAAAGGTTTTGCACATGCCTCGAGTAAGATGTAAGAAATAAACCTTTTTATCCGCTTTATTCCACCGTAATCCTGAGTTGATCAATCCAGTTTCTTGATTGTCACCTTCCGTAACTTGAAAGAGCTCATTTGGTCAAGTGGGATTGTACTAACATTTCTAACCATTACTCTCTCCTCGCTTTGTGGAATGTGTGGTACCTTTCCATCTAGCCAATCTTCTTTTCAAGATTAACGATCGATTATTCCAGACTCTTTTTTTATTTAAGAACAATGTGATTCCAAGGTACTTTTCTTCCTGGTCCATCCTCTTAACATTTAGGAATCTTGTAATCGATTGTTTGATCGGGTTAGGTGTTCTTGTTGAAACAAATGCTAGATTTATGATAGTTAAGCACTTCTCCTAACTTGCACTAAATGAATCGGAATGTTTTGAAGGTTGTTGATCTTCTTCGATATTTGCTTTGATGAAGACAAGACAATCATCCATTAAAAGCAAATGACTTATAGAGAGGTGCTTTCCTTTTGCAATTTTAATACCAGCAATATTTTTAGAGTATTCATTGCCACCATTGCCTCGGAGAAAGCTCCATTGCGTTTATAAAACAAGTAGGGTGAAATCGGGTCTCAAGGATTCCGCGAGCGGTTTGAAAGCCTTACAAGGAGAACCATTCAAAAGGATCGAAATTTCCGTGGGTCGAGATACAATCGGAAAATAAGAGTACACCATTCCTCACAAAACCCCACACGCCCATCACATCGATGATAAAATCCTGACTCTAGTCTTGAAAGCCTTCACATGTCAAGTTTAAGAGCTAGATAACTGCCTCCCTTCTTCTTTCTTTTTAGGAATGTAATATCTCATGGGCTAAAGAAATATTATCAAATAAGCCTACCAGAACGTGAAGTGATTGAAGCGGAGATATTACCTTATCGAGAACCACCTTCATTCTTCTCGCCATCAGTTTGGATATTAGCTTGTATGATGTATTACATAAAGCAATAAAGTCGGATAATCACTGGAGAACATGGTGTTTTAACTTTTGGAACTAGCATTATCCTTGTCTGATTTAGCCTTTTGTTGAGGAACCTATATCTGAAAGAAGTCCTTAATCATTTTAACAAAATCATCCTAACTGTTCCCGAAGTTAAGAAGAAGCTCCGTGGAAACCGTCGTGCCCTGGAGCTTTCCACGGCTCCATGCTCTTGAGGTATCAAAGATCTCGGACTCCAAGGGAATAGCAATGAGTTTATTGTTTTCTTCCTCGGCTTATAACCGCAGGAACATGTTGCGTGAAGATGTCATTAAGGACTGGAGAAGTTGTAACTAATATCTTGGAAATGTCGAGGGAGGGCTCGCCAAAGAGTGTCTCATCATTACACCAATTATTGGAATTATCACGCAGAGCATCAATCCTATTTCTTGACCTCCGTCTATTTGCATTCGCATGATGAAAGCTAGACAGTCTACTTCCTTAAAAAAGAATCTTTATTTTTCTCAGATCAGAATTCTTTTTGAAATCCTCCCATTGTTCAACTGCTTTTTCAATTTTTAAAATTTCCTCTTCCGCATTTGTTTTTGACTAGACGACGAATGTTATCCAGCTTCGGTACAGACTTCCTTTATGTTGTTGTCTATATTTCAAAAGTACACAATTTCCAAACACCTGATAGCTTTCTTTGTGAGTATCGACTTTTGATTGATGTTACGAGCAGCTCGTTATAATTAGCTCCAAGCTTGCTTAATTTGTTCGGCACGAATTGTCATTTAACCGCATATCTGAAAAAATTTCAGTTTACATTTAGTATGACTATCATTTGTATAAATTTGATGCATGTTTATGATCGAGGTAAGTGCAGAAGACCTGGATAAATTAGAATCAGAAAATACCTAAGCCACTCATCATTTGTTAGAGCTCTATCTAACCTACTTTTATTCTTCCAATTTTCATGCTTATTATTAGACCAAGTGAAGGGGTGCCGTTATAACTTAAGTCAGCTTAGGCAGATCGTTAATATATCAAGAACATAAGTAGGTGTCATGGAAGAACTTTGTTTTGTTGCTAACTCTATCACTATGATCAATTATGATATTCAGATCACCAATCAACACCCACGGTTGATTGATCTCTAGACCTATGTCCTTAATAAAATTCCATTGAAGTTTTTTTTCGTAAGGATTGCACGCACCATAGACACACGAAAGAAATGCCACTGTTTCATGGGTCATGAGAAACTGAGACAATGGATCATATTTTTGAAGAATACACTATATCGAGCGTGAAGCCGTCCTTCCATAAAAGGTGAGACCTCCAGAGAGCCCAATGGAAGGTTCATAAACTCTATTAGGGAAAAGAGACACTTAGCTAATTTCAATTTTGTCGAGTTTATTTTAGTTTCTTGAATGAAGATAATGTCCGGGTTATGAGTTTTCGAGAGACGCTTTAAATGATTCCTAGTTTTGATATCATTGAAACTGGCAGTTCCATGCAATAATTTTCATATTATGTGCCAAAGCAGAAGATGGTATGTCTTACTTAACAAAACTACGCAGAATGGAAGTAAACGAGTTTATGCAAGAAGTGAGCGTTTTGATTACGCTCGAGTAGGGCTTACGATCCCATCATTTAGTGGTAGTTCGAGCAGGAGAGCAGAGTTTTCCGAAACCATCACATCGCCCAAATTAGGAGCCATATTAGTAATACCTTGAATGAGATTATTAGGTTCTTTGAGAATGGATATTGTGTGGGTTTGTGAAGGTTGTTGGTTCAAAATAGAGTTCCTCATACGTTTTACACTTCTTGGTTCATCCATGCAGGTTTCTCCCACCATGTCATCATCAACCGTTTCTTCTTCCATAGCAATTTGTTCTTCATTATGTGGCTGTTCAAAGCATTGTTTGTTCGAAATTGTTTCTTGTAGCCAAGCATCATATTCCGGCCGAGAGACTGTCTAAGTATAGAAGACCAGTTGTATGATCACAACTTTCCTCCGGATGATCAATAACAAAACATTTTGGACAAATATTATTTGGTTGGAGTTTGGTGATAACGGATCCAAACATCTTCACCTCGAAATGGTTTTCCACCAAGCTCCTCTATGTAGAGGTTTTCTAAGCTCCATCTCAATTCTAGCCTTAACCGTATTTCCGCTCGAGGTCTACAGGTTTTAGGAGAAGTTGAGATTTTAGTTCCCATGAAACCCATGGCTTCATCAATAACAAACCACGTTCAAATGCTCAAGCTTGAGATATTTAAAATGAAGCGTGAAAATTTGTTTGTTGAATGTGTAGTCGTTTATAGGGATGTTGGAATAATATTTTGGATATTGAAAAGAACTCCATCAATTAGCCAAGGGCCATCAACCCAATCACCTCATCCCTTTCTTCTTCATTGTTTAGTCTTATCAAGATAAATTAGTTCCATGACTCTTATTTCTTTGTTCCTATATTTTCCCCTAAAGAGAGTTGATATGAGAATTGATAACTCTCATCTTCATTTTTTCCTTTTCCATAAGTTTTCCAAGAATGCCATACCTCCACACATCAGCACTGGTTAATTGTTTGTGAAGATCCAGCAGTTCTTCTAGTAATTGCAGATAAATCTGCATTATTGAGGCTTGACGTCTATGAAGAGTGTTGTTTCGATTGTTGAGGGAGCAGACATGCTTGAATTTGAACTGAGAAATTTGGTATGTAGAAGGTTGTTGGTACCCACAATGTCTTTGGTTGAAAGTAGTTGCCGATACCAAGCGGAATAAATTTGATGAGCAATATAGTGTGAAACATGAATTAATATCCGATTAAAAGTGTTGGAAGTGGATTGTGTTTGGATTGCAATCACAGTGCTAAAATCGTTGAGAATGCCAGCTATGCTTAAGGTATCCAAAGCACTTTCCATCTTTTCACTTTCCATGAACGTATCTATTTGATTACCTTTAGTTCCACCAATTTGTAAAGGTTTTGGGTTTGCATTTTTAAAGTTACAATTTTGAAGAGGAACTTTAACTTTGAAAACTTAGTGGTTTCATAACGGTCCCGTGGAAGAGGACTACTCAAGTTTTTGGACAACGGAATTGTTGGGTAATGATGACAGTAGAATTGCTCTTAATACGTGAACATGAATAAATTTTTTTAGAGGACAAAATTTCTCAAGACAGACCTGGGGCACCAAGAGAACTCGCTCAAGATTGGTTTGAATTAGGTGACTCGGAGGTTGAAACTTGTTTAATTATCCAAGGAATGTTCAAAGAACTATAATTGGAAGGTTGAAGTTTGAATGAAGAAAATCTTCTGGATTACTAATATGGACCATCAATGTGTATGTGATGGTTAGCACCACCGTCGCACCACTGATCTTAAGCTTTCCGATACATTCATGCTTGAAAACACCACGCTTTTTCCCATTTAATGATGGATCGTCTCACAGAAGTTACTCACTCATTGAAAACAAGTTTATAGTTAATTTCAAAGACATAAAAAGAAACCGATCAAAGATTTTGTAGATGAGTACTGGCATCAAACTAAAGAAACGGGAGAGACAAATTAAAGGGACGAAGATGAAGAGCGTCTTAAAGAGTTAAGATTAAAGTTGAAAAGACAAAAAATCGATGCATGGACAAATGTTCTCACGAGACAATTTCACAAGCAGAAGTATGCAAGAGTTAAAGCCGAAGTGTAAAGAATATACTATCTGATAAAGCTAATTTATCAAATAAAATTTAAGAAGTTTTGATAGGTTATGACAAACCAGTGTAGAATGATCATGTGGAAATACACAATCGTCATTCCTTTCTTCCCTCTATTCTCCTCTGCATTCACATCCCTTTAAAACCAAAACCCGATCTCCTAGGCTTGGTTTCTTCAAAACAGCGATATCTCAACAACCTTCATTCGTCAAATATTCTACAAAACATGAGGCGAGTAGACACTCTTATCTCGAAAATGTTTTGGGGAAGTGACAATACTCTATTCTACTACAG